>CM052799.1:118336564-118372091 GCA_028533885.1 Nasua narica
AAAAAAATAAATTAATGGTACTCCCGTAAAATGTCAATGAGTGCCCACAATCTTGATCGTATGTCCAGTCGTTGGTTCTGGTCTCAGCATCAATCTTCATTATCAGAGTTGCTCTTCTAGCAGGAAGGCACACTGGAATGGCTGCTCGTGAGGCTTGTTAATTACCTGTAAGGAGCCTAATTGTGTAAAATGGGTGTTTACTGCCAACTGTAATTTAATTAGAAGGATACCTATCAACTGGAGACTTGGACATCCTCCGGGTAAGGCCTGGAGATCCCTTCTTGCTCTTCACAAGGTATTTGTACTTTGGATTTTGCTTAATCCAATTCTTTAGAGCCTCACAGGCATCCTGCTGATGGCCGGTGTTAGTGTAACTCACGGCCAGAGCCATCAAAGCTTTCAAGTTGTTGGGCTGTAATTCTAAACACCTGCAAGAAGGCATAAGTAAATAGGTAAATAAATAGCCAATTTCAGATTTTTTCTGAGCCAGAGTCTAACAGTTCTTTAGAAAATTTGAGGTCGTTACTAATTAAATGGTGCAAAAGCATGGCTAAGTTTATGTTAAGTCCCTGGAAAATACCATATTATCTATGTGAAAATTGGGACCTAAGTATATTTGCAAGAAAGTTAAAACTCATCTTGATGAGTGCTAGGTCCAGTAATTGAATAAATGATTTAAAACCACAGAAAGGGTGGCTAATCCTTGCACAAAATTTCTTAGGAATTTATTTCATGAAGACGGATAGCACTGTTTTAGCACTGCTCTACTATTGATGTATTAAATGTATTATATCCACAAAGCAAACTGACTTGTACATTTGGATATGCAGAGATGAAAGGCTGTACAATGTTTTATAAAGGAGAGGGAGATTCCTGTGTTTCTAAAAGACTACCAAATGTGGGTTTACACGAGGCACAGACTACAGCTGCTCGCCCTCATTCTATTCCACTGGCCTCTGGCAGGGGCCTTTCAAATTTTGTGATGCATGAGAATCATCTGGGGATCTGCTAAATGCAGAGTATGTAACACAGTCGGCTCAGGGTGGGCTCGAGGCTGGGTAGGTCTGACAAGCTCCCGGGTGATAATGAAGCTTCTAGTCCCCTGGAGAAGACTTCGAGTAGTGAGCCCTAGACAGTACCTACATCAGTGCTCTAGGGAAAGATTAAAAAAAAGATTATATGTTGTATAGAGAAAGGGGAAGTCGATTTGGTAGGGGTGATTTTTCCACGGTATACAGAGGGCTCTAATTAAGTAAAGTGTGATGTTACATCCACCCAAAGCAGTCTGGACCTTTAATCACGGGCTGAGTGGTTATACTTGTAGGTCACTGAAACTCTCTCAGGAGAGTCTCTGTAGACACAAGGATCTAAAATTACACTGAGATTATTTTGAGTATGTTTCTTCTGAAGAAAACTTTCAAATGCTGCCGAAGGTTAGAAAGTTAAGAGGAACTATATACGTAAAGAGTCTATTTTATGACCGATTTTGACATCATCACTTTTGTGCCAATGAAAGTCAACTGATTTGCGGATGACAAAACACTGCAATTTAGGACATAATTTCTTCATAGATTCTTGTTTCCTACAGCGAAGTAAAATGTGGCATCTCAGCACTTATACTGGCCAAATTCTTTACAATGAACCTAAGGGTCAAAAGACAACATAAACAGGAAGTCCACCCAGCCCATGGCTTTGCACTTAGCTTCATCTACCTCTGGAGGGCGACAATAGCTGCTTGTTCGTTTTCATTCTCTGCCTGGGTTATCCCGAGAAACTGCCACGCCTACAAAAAACAACTGAGGTCAACATCGCAAGAGGAAGCAGATTCATTCCTGTGCTTCAGATCCCTCCATGCAAAACAGCCTGTCTCAGACGAGAGAGGTTGTGAAAGGGAAAAATATCACAAGCATTTCTTTATTCAAAGGCTCTTCTGACATCTGGGTCATGATCCTCTGCCATTTTGACAAATTCTCAGTATTTACTCTCCTGTGACCCACGGAAATGTTTGAGTATCTGAGATTTCGTGGTATTAAGTGTCTTAAAACCAAAAAATAATTATATAAAAGTATGCATTTGTGAGGAAAAGGGATGGAAAATAACCCAGAAATGTAGCTGAATAGTGTAGACTTTATATAGTAAGGAATCTCAAGATATACAAAATGAAATCAATTTGTACAGATGCAAGACTGTTATTATAAGAGCTAACAGAAACTTTAGGAACTAGGGAAAATAAAAACTCTCCACTCCAATGTGTCCATGGCTCTAATATCACTGTTAAAATGCTTAAAGCATGTATAAAATGCAGTATAATACATACATAATTTTATAGCCTACACTTATACTTTATATTGCATCATAAACACTTTTCATGTTTCTACAAAATCCTCATATTATAATTTTTAATTTACATTTTGTTGAGTGGATATCTTATTATTTACTCAACCAATTCCCTATTATTGGCAGGTTGTTTCCAGTCCTTTGCCATTGTCAACAATGTGAAGAATATCTTCAGGCAGATAACATTTTTCATATCTAGAATGAAAGTTTTTAATATAATAAATTTCTCCATATATACTTAGAGGAACAATAATTCTCACACCATTACAAGAACAATCCCATGAACAAAACCTTTCATTACATATACTGTCCTCAAATATGCTGGGGATGGGGGTGTATCAACCTTTAAAAACCCTTTAAAGGGGCTTGGAGAGTGCATAACCATACCTACAGACATTTGAAAGCAAAACTACATGAAGATACATAGAATCACCCTCATGTGCTGTAAAAATTATATTGGTTTTATCATCCTGAGTTATTACTATCCATGCTATATAAAATCATAAAAATACTGATATTCCCCCCCAAATATCACTGATTTTTTTTATTCATTCAAATGTACACAGAGCAGCCCCTATGTTGATTTCGCCTTCCATACATCTTACAATGCTTCTTAAGTTTAATGAAACAGTTCCCTCTTGGGGGCTCCTCGCTAGCCTTTGAGCATGGTGTCATTTTCACTGTTCACAGATCGTCCTTCATCTGAATTTTGGAGTCTCCAAGGTTCAGAAGCCCTGGGTCCTTGGTTGGCATCCATTAGTTACCCGGTGGCCTAATCTTCTCATTTACGAATCTGACACAATAATGTATACTTCTTTTTTTTAACCTTCCAGGGTTGTTACGTTAAATTATATAATACATATGAAAGCACTGTAGCATTTAGAAATGTACAATGATATTCTTCTGGGGGGTGGCCTACAGTTTTCTATTAATGTAATGACTTTCTCGTCCACAGTGATTCATATGTCTTCTTAAAAATTCCAATATTTTGGTTCACATTCCAATTCTCAGTTCAATCTCATTTCACTGTCAACGTTTTGACTAACGAGATACCAGGGCTTTAACCTAGTAATTGGGTTTACTCATCTTTCCTATGCAAATTTTAAGTACAACCAATAATAATAATGAAGGCTAGTTATTGATGTACCAGACACTGAACTAAGCACTTTATTTGCATGAACTAATTTAATCCTCACAACACCCAATGAGATAGTTATTATAATTGTGATTTCCATTTTATGTATGAAGAAATAAAACTGAGACAGTTTAAATTACTTGTCTCCGATCACATGGCTCATGGCTCATGAGTGCTAGAGCAGGGATTTGGACCCACACAGTTAGGACAGCAGAGCCTAGAAGCTTAACTATTACTCTATACTGCCGTCTCAGCACCATATATACCCCTCCCTAGAATTTCTGCACATTCCTTATGAGGATTATTTCTTGTAAGACGATTCCTGAAAATCACTCCCAAACTAAAAAAGACTTTACACCTGCCACTATCTTATTCCAGGCCTCTGCAGGTTTGCAAACATAGTGAACCAAAGGGGTTAGCAGAGCCTCTCTGGGTGGTCTCTTAGCCTCTGCTCCATCACCTTCCACGCCTCAGAGAAAGGGATTTTTCAAACATGCAAATCTGATTGTATCCTTTTGCTGAGTAGTGTCCCCGAGTGGTTCCCCTGGCTTTCATGAAGTTCAGAAGCTTACCCACCTCTCTTCCTACCTCCTCTCCCACCATCGTCTTCTCCCCTCTACCCCCTGGAACAATGTTTCATGCCCCACTGCCCACACATAAACCACTTCT
This sequence comes from Nasua narica, assembly GCA_028533885.1. Classification (NCBI taxonomy): domain Eukaryota; kingdom Metazoa; phylum Chordata; class Mammalia; order Carnivora; family Procyonidae; genus Nasua; species Nasua narica. The sequence continues at coordinate 118,340,706 of CM052799.1, forward strand.
TCCTAATACCTGCTGTCTTTCATTAAGTCCCCCTCCTTCAAAATTCAAATTTGGATTTAATTGTAGGGGAAGGCCCGCTAAGGAGCCTTGCTCTCTGCTCCCCTAGCAGCCTGTGCATACTCTGACATTGCATTTATTACACTGCATTGATTTATTGACTTGTCTCTCCAGATAGAACACAATGTATCTTTTCAACAGTTCCATTTTCCCACCTCCTGCCTGGCACAATTCTTGGGACACAATATGGGTTCAATAAATGTTGAGTGAGCGAACCAAGGGTGTGACAGGGTGTGGCTCTAGTCCCAGACAAGGTTATACACTGCCCCCTGAAAACTACTGCTCAACCTCCAGGTTGACAATTTTGGTTTTTCATTTCTTGTCCCCACCCTTTTATTTTGGAGCACTATAGATACTGCACATTGGACTTGGTTAGAGAACAAGTATCTATTTGTAACATTTGAACATATAGCAGAGTAAGCCAGGTTAACTCCTTTGGGAGCCTTTCCTTGATACAGATGTAGCCCAAGAGAGCTCTGTGGCATCCCCTGTCCCTCGTTCACAGGCAGCCACTTTGTGAGCCAAGCAAGATGAAGGGAAAATGTTACCTCTGCATCTCCGGGGTCCTGAAGAATTGCCGCTTCCATGAACAGGATGGTGACGGGGAGATCCCCTTCCTTCAGTCTTTTTAAGCCTTCTTCAAAGGCTCCAGGCCAGTCCTTGAAGGGATTTTCAGTGTGAAAGTAATATCCCTACAATATGGAGAAGGAGACTATGAGATCCATCAATTTATCTCTTCATTCTGCTATTTAGTAAGCTCTTTTCGAATTTGAATTTAACTTATTTTAATTATTTAACTTATTTAAATATCACTGATTTTTCCCCCTTCCTGTGAAAGTAGTACATTTTCATTGTATAAATTTTGGATGATATTATTTTGTTAATGAATAATATAAAAAGAAACAAAAGTTATCCATCGTGCCGCAACCTATCACTGCTAATATTTTAGGGTTTGTTTTCTGTCTATTACTCTTTTCCTTGTTTTGTCTTAGACATTTACCACTGAGATTTAAAAAATACAGAGTTTTAGACATATTTTTTGCTACGTGCTACCCTCCATTCCCCTGAAATGTTAATGCCACACACCGTACATCTGTTTATGTGCTGTGACTCTTTGGAGGGCTACAAACCATTCTACTATCTACCATATTCTTTACCTTCCTACTCCTTGAACCAGGTTTTGTCCTATGGGGGGGCTATGTTTGCTCCAGTGAGAATGCATGTTTTAAAGTTATAGGTCTTTTCTTTCAAAAATTTAAATTATACAGAATGTATAAATAATCTTTTTCTATGAATATATAAATTAAACAAATAAGCTCATATGCAGTTTTATAGCTTAAGTCCCACTTAGTTTCAGTTTTTAAAATTATTTACATTGTGCCAAAACTTATTTAACCAAGTTCCTACTGATGGACATTCAAGTTCCTTTCAATTTTTTTGTTCTCATAAATAAAGTTACAGTGAAAACCTCATGTTCAAATCTTTTCTTTGTCTGCATATGATTATTACCTTAGGATAAACTTCTAGAGGGCTTTATTAGACTAAAGGCTATGAACTATTTTGAGGCCCTTGATATGTATAAATGAATTGCTTTTGAGAAAATTTGTCCCAAGTTAAACTCCGATTGGAAATATCTGAGAGAAATGATTTGTTGCAATCTTACCAGCATAGGTCATCATAATATCCTTCTAATTTGATAGATACAAATAAGCTAGTCTGTTAATGATGCTACTAAGGTTTTAAAATAGGTTAAATGGAGACTTTCATTCTCTATTGTCGCTGAGAAAGACAACCCCTCCTTATCTAAGCCACAGGGTATGACCAGTTTATGTAGTGGTGTTACAGATATGAGGTCCCAGGGGCGAGGAGCTCAGGGCCCCAGCCATGCCTCTGGGGCATGAATTATAGCCTAGAGTCTGACATTCTATATCAATGTTTTCTCTTCTTGCTTAGCTTTGATTTCTTTGTGGAAGAGGGTTATTTTTAATAAGCCAGTTACTCCGATTTTATGAGATTGCCTGTCCTACTGAGGGGGAGAGAACACTGGGGGGAAGGAAGACATTTTAATGACTAGGTAGATTGAAAATCCTCTAAGATTGGAGACTATTCATCATCATATATATTGCTATGTAGGCATTCAAAAAATATTTGTTGGATTGAACAGATGGAAGTTATCCAGAACTGAATATTATTGAGACTTCCTCTACTACAAAAAATCCGTAATACACACACACACACACACGCACACACACACAGTTTTTCCTTCAGTAAGAAAATTTCATATCATTTTCTATCCTTCAATTCCTTTAAATTTATTTCTTAGAAGTGTCCCTCCCCCTCTTCACCAAATGTTCTTATTTTTTATTATTTATTTATCTATATTTATTATGTTTTTTCACCAAGTGTTTTTAAAAGCATAAACCCAAGGGCAACTGGGACTTCATGGGCAATTTGGCTGGTTGTTGACTAAATTCACACATTTGCTGGGGCTCCTTTCAGGGGAAAATCCTGTCCCTGGGACTTAACCTGGCTGTGTGAAGGGTATCTTTTCCCCTGGGCTTCTTTGTTAGCTGTGTAAGGGCCACCTGGGAAATACAGCCCTAAGCCCCTACCTTAGTCCCCTGTCCATTGATACCTTTTCTGTGAGCTAATTCACATGGCTCATATGAATGACTGACAAAAAGCATTGTGAGATTAGCCAGTTCTTGTTCCAACCCACCCTCAATGTCAGTTAGTTCAGTAACTTGTCAACAGTCAAGATGCAAGCTCTTGGTGGCTGCCAAACTGTGTTAACATTGATAAAAACAGGGGTATTTCATTCCAGCTTTGCTGTCCTCACACATTGGAGGATTATATTGTTTTCATCCACCAGGATTTTTTCTAGGTCAGACTGACATTAATCGGTCTACCTAATTCTTGACTTTTTTGAAAAATAGTTAAGGACTAATTTATAAAAATATGATGCAAAGATGTTGAGGAAAACTAGTCAGCTTATATGAGAACAGAATCGGTCACCTTCTCGCTGGCTGAGATTGTAACTTGGTTCTGAGCTTCTTGGTTCTCCGATATCCAGTTCCTCCGAGCCATTTCTTCCCATTCTGCTTGCATCTTATCCCAAAACTCTGTATCTGACTAGGAGACAGAAAAAAATGAAGATAGATGGATTTAGGACCATGCTATGTCACCTGGTTTATTTCTAGAAAGACAGTTTTCCTCATAGATCAGAATGAGATCTGAGGAGGAATAAGATGTTCAAACTGGCCACATCCAATGATACTCATGGTTGAAGAGCTCTTGGAGGGTACTTAGTGGTCAGAGTGTTGAATTGGATTAGTTGTGACTTTCTCCAGCAGGAAAATAGTTACCATCTGAAGAACGAGGATCATATATACCAAATTGAGCTAAAAATCCATTACTTGAGTTGCTTCAAGTGTGGGCACAGGGCACACATTTTAGGAATGTCTTAGAGTTGCTCTGAGGATATGAGGAATTACAGCAATGGCTTTGGGACTGAATGGGCAGTGACTTGGGGAAGCAGCTCACAGTGGACAAGGGAAAATAATGTTAGTTGACCCTACTCCGTGCCAGGCACTGTGGTAGAAAAACACTGAGCATAGAGGATTATGCTAGGATTGCATAGGATCATAACCTCAGTCTGACTTCCAAGCCCATGCCCATCACCTATGGCAAACATGGTCTCCTGATGCTAAACGAAGGACCTCGGCTTTCAGTGTACACTTAGAACTGAGTCCTCTTAGTCGAGGTCTTGTCTATGGCAGGATGATTTTTTGAAAATATTACTTTGTGTTTTTCTCCTTATAATTTTCCTTTATGTTTTCCAAAAGGGAAACCAGGCCATTTGCTCCCCTGTACTTCAGGGGAGGACAGAAGCAGAAATTTTCTGCAAGATCTGTCCCTGGTTGGCTTCTATTTCGTTAAGCCTGAAAAGAGTACTTTGTGTGTCCTGGTGTGAGGAAAAAGGGGCAAATATTTTAAAGAACTTAAGGGAGGAAGGGGAACTTTCCAGGGGTGGGAGAGAGTAGGGTGGTGGATTCTGAGATGAGTGGGAAACTGGGGCTTAGCTTTCAGGTTTTTTCCCTGTGAACTGGCCTGACTTCCAAGAGGGTGACAAATGGTATGACTGGGGGCTGACTTCAACTCTGATTCCAACATGGCAGGGATATAGACGGAAACTGGATTTCAAGGAACCACTGGTTGGGGCTTGTTGGCTGTTAGCCGTCAATATGACAGACAAGAGGGTGAAGACTCTGCCCTTGATTTCTGGCACCACATAATCCTTCCATATTTGGTGTCTGAGTCTAAGTCACTAAGAGAGATGCTTGGAAACTACTTAATTTTCTTTAAAGAAAACAAGGGATGTTATTGCTTGAACACCTGAGTCTGGGACAGAGATGCATACTCTTAACTGCAAATCTCAATTTCTATGATTCTAAGTCTTGAGACTTGCTGACACACTATCAAAGTTGCCCCTCACCTTTCAATCCTTTTAGTCTTACCTTCTACTCTACCCTCATGCCTGGTGGGTTGTTCTACGGTGGGAACTCTTCAAAGTTGATCTGAATGATAATTATAAGCTTATTCTTCTGGATATATATGTTCAAGGAATAAGGGCCAGATCAATATGCTTAATTCCAGGCTGCTAAATAAATAGTAGGTCTTGTTATTCTCCTTTATTATGTCCACAATACTCACTCCTACCACAAGAGCGGGTCCTGTCCTTTCAGCAGAGGCCTCCCCTTGGTGAAGCCTCAGGGCAGCAGGCACTTTGACAATTTGTGTGTGAGACGGTAGAAGCACACAGAATGGTCATCACTTTACCCAGGTTAAGGTTAGGGATAAAACTCAAAGTTTCTTTTTTAACAAGTCTTTTCAGCAGAATACCAGGTTATGCAAACAAAATGATCTCAGATGTACAAAAGTAATGGCTTGATAAAAAACTAGAAGGAAATGTGCTGCCACGTTAAGAGTAAGCTGTCTTTGAATGAAGGGATGATGGGTGGTGTTTTTCCTGCTTCTTCGTACTTTTCTGCACTTTCTGCATTTTCAATGAGTATGCATTGCTGTTCTAATTTTTTAAAAGGTTCAAAATGACAATAAAAAAAGAACAATTATCTGTCCTTTTTTGAATACCATAAACCTGAATATTTAGATACTGAGGAAATCGTGAAAAATTTTGGAAAAAAAATTTTGGAAACTCGTTTTCTTGAATAGCTTTTCACAGACGTAAGTTCAGCTTGTCTGCGTGGAAACTAAGATAAATCTATCGGGTGAATACAATGTTTACTGATTTTCCCAATTCTGAATGCAAGAATGAAGAAGACTTCATAACATGTACATCTGGATTACAAAAGGACGCATCACCCTTCCTGCAGTTTCAAATTAGAGCCATGGATGCAGAATAAGATTGCTGTAGAAAACAGGACCTCAGTGGAGGTGAAGCTGTCAGGCTCTTATTTAATGAGATACATCAGGACTTATCTCTACCATTTAGAACGAGTTCTGCTAATTAAAGTGCACAGCACAGATTCCTTTAATTACAGATGACTACTTTTAGCACAATCAATTCTCATCCAGTCTCAGAATCCAGATTTCATTCATGTAACTGCAATTAACACTGCTTCTTTTTTCTATTTCTAATCAATTTTAGAGAAACCTGAAACATATTTGAATTTTAACCTTTGTTGACATGACCGAGGGAATTTTATGTGTTGGTGATTTTCTTAGCTATTCTAGGATTTTGTAGATTTTTTTTTTGTACTCCACAGGTAATAAGTTATTTGCTTACATTAGAAGTGAGCTATCTGCAACCAATTTTCACCTTTAAAAATAGCTTTCTGATTATAACAATGGTAGATGTTCATAAGAAACTTGGGATATGTGGTAGAGTGGTTAAGAACAGTAGCTCTCAAAAAAACAAAACAAAACAAAACAAAAAAACAGTAGCTCTCTCTCCAGATGGACACGGGGAAAAAAATGTGGTTTCATCACTGACCTTCCGCAAGACCCTTGACTCCTTTAGGTCTCATTTTCCTTATCTTTAAAATGAACATACAAAGGGCGCCTGGGTGGCTCAGTGGGTTAAAGCCTCTGCCTGCAGCTCAGGTCATGATCTCAGGGTCCTGGGATTGAGCCCACATTGGGCTCTCTGCTCAGCAAGGAGCCTGCTTCCCCCTCTCTCTCTGCCTGCCTCTCTGCTTACTTGTGATCTCTCTCTCTGTCAAATAAATAAATAAAAATTTAAAAAAAATAATTAAAATAAAATGAACGTACAATAGTGATCTTGTTCAGTCACTATGAGGATTAAATGATAAAATATATCTGTGGCATGAAACACATGGAAAATGTTTAATAAGTGTAGGTGTGCTTTTTAGTGTTTTTGTATCACTGAAAAAAACATAAAGAATGAAACAAAGAGCACGTACAACCTCAAAGCACAAATATACATCTATGAGTATCTTGGTGTTTTAATTTGCTGTAAATACATATCTTCTAGATACCTTTCCTCTCTTTATTTAAATCTTTCCCTTCTACCTAATTATTCCAAAATTGGAGCAAAGTTAAGAAGATTATGTACAAAACAGACTGTTATGTAGCATAAAATGATATTTCAGAAGAGTTATTACAACATGGAGCAAACCTTAGGTTATACTATTCCTTCATAAATAGTATGATCAGAGTGATAGAAAACAGCAATATATAACATGTTTGGAAAATAATGACTGTAGAGAAATGCACCAATAGCATTACTTTTATAGGACGGGATTTTGGGTAATTGTGCCATCTCCTTTCCTTGTATTTTTTAGCATTTCCCAAATTTTCTATTACTGACATGTTATTTTTGTGAAAAAATAAGATTTGGTTAAAAAACACTTCTAGGGTGTCTGGGTGGCTCGGCTAGTTAAGTGCCTGACCCTTGATTTTGGTTCAGGTGATGACCTCAGATTTGTGAGATCAAGTCCCCCTCGGGCTCTGAGCTCAAAGGGGAGGGAAGTCTGCTTGAGATTCTCTATCTCCCTCTCCCTCTGCCCCCTCCTTGCATGTGCTCTCTCACTCTCTCTAAATAAATAATTAAAACTTTAAAAAAATACTTCTTTTCAATCTTAGTTCCCCCATGATATTTCTTCAAAGACTCTAAACTTGCTTTAGGCATCTCTTGCTTCTCTGAGTTCCTCTGAACTAACATTGTGTACCAGTGGTTTGGAAGAAGAGAGATGAGTGCTAGAAGCTTCTATTATCCCTGTAAACTTGAATAAAGTAGTTTAAAACCATCGGTACATTGTTTTTTATCATTTGTAAAGTAAGAAGACTAAATTGGCTAGACAATAGCTCAGGTTTCTTTGTCTACTCAGATTGACTCAGAAGATCAGAATAAGTAGGACAGGAAGTAGGCTTCTAGCCTATTCACTGATCTCTAAAAATCATAATTTAAAGCATTTTCCCAAGAGTAAAATTGACATTTTTCCTTTACTTTTTGATTGTAAAACTAGAAAATAAAAATTTCTATGAGAGTCATGGCAAATTAAATACTAATTAAATTAAAATATAAAGAATAAAAACAAAGAATAAAAAAATAAGCAATTTAATTTAGAACCAGGGAATTTTAAAGAAGAACAGCATATTGCTAGTTCCCACTCACCAGTCTATTTTGGTTATCCTTGAGTTAAAATAGAGATACTTTCAATTTTGTGGACAAACATAATTGTTGAGTAGAAGGATCCTGGGATTGTGCTGTGAAAGAACTGTTTGATGTGAGATGATTTACCCATTGTGCCTGTGAGGGGTCGGACTTTCTTTTTGCTTCTTTAGACATCCATTAATTAACTGTCACCGGACCAAAACTTAAACAATCCATTCTCTATATGCAAAGTAAAAGAGAGTAGCCCTTCATGGCAAGGAGTGAAAATCACTGTGCAAGGTTGGACAAAATATTTGCCACGACAAACAATTTTTGTCAAAGTGAAGTTATGTGTAGATCAGTTAGAGACCTTATTGCCCTGGGATTCAGGAGTCCAGGCTAGCAAAAGTGGCTGATATATCTCCACTCACATCTCTTATTGCCTGAAAGTTAATATTAGTCAAAGATTCCGTGTGGCTGCCCAAAGAACATATTCAACCTGGGGCTGTAAGAATAGATGTTCAGCACCCTGTTCAAGGATGGTATAGAATTTTGATCAGTCAGAATTAGTTTGAGCTCTGGGTGCAGTTCTGGGTGTCCCGCATAATAATGGTCTTCGGCGAACTGGAGTCTATTGAGGCCAGAGCGAATGGGCAAGAGTAAGCCAGTTTATGACAAACTTCACTGGCACAGCAAGGCTCAGAGGGGTGGTGGAACTCGGTAAGAAGCCTTAGCCTTGTCTTGCAGACAGAAGAACTAGGGTGAATGCATGGCAGTTCCTGGGGAACGGATTTTTATCGAATGCCTAAAAATGTAATGGGCTGTTTCCTCTTCCGAAGGATGGGTTTCCCAAAATTAGAAGTCTTTTTTTTTTTTTTTTTTTTAAGAGAGAGGAGGGTGGGGACGCCTGGGTGGCTCAGTTGGTTAAGCAACTGCCCTTGGCTCAGGTCATGATCCCAGCGTCTTGGGATCGAGTCCCGCATCGGGCTCCTTGCTCCGCAGGGAGCCTGCGCCTCTCTCTGCCTCTGCCTGCCTCTCTGCCTGCTTGTGTTCTCTCTCTGTTAAATGAATAAATAAAATCTTTAAAAAAAAATAAAAAAAAAAGAGAGAGGAGGGTGGGACGTGGGAGCTGGGGGGTGCAGAGGGGCAGAGGAAAAGGGAAAGGGAAAATCTCAAGCAGGCTCTACATCCAGCATGGAGACTGATGAGGGGCACAATCTCACAACCCTGAGATCATAACCTGAGTTGAAATCAAGAGTCAGACATCTAACCAACTGAGCCGCCTGGGTGCCCCAACGTTAGAAGTGGAACAACCGATGTGAGGAGTCCTTGTAAAGATAATTCACAGATTAGTTTGACCCGATGAATTCTATAATTTCTTGTGACCCTGAGTATCAGATTATAACATTATTAATGAATTGATTCATTGATTCAGACAGGAAGTCTCAAAATTTATAAAATCTCTATGTGATAATAAATGGTCTGTTGTGCTCACCCCTTTCTCAATCTAAACAGTATAGGGAAGAAGCCTCATAGGCTTTGGTGTCAGGTATACTGGGCCACAACTGGCCATGTCCCCTTTCACGAGACCTTTAGCAGTTTCGTTCATCTCTTTAACTTGGTTTCCTCATTTGTAAAATGTAAAAAAAAGTCTTGTAGAGTGGTTGTGCAGATGAAGGAAAACAATGTATGTAAAGTGCTTAAAACTTGTAACATTAAGAATGAAGGAATTGGGGGCGCCTGGGTGTCTCAGTTGGTTAAGCGTCTGCCTTTGGCTCAGGTCATGATCCCAGGATTCCGGAATGGAGCCCTGCCTCGGACTCCCTGCTCAGCAGGAAGCAGGCTTCTCCCTCCCCTCCCCACCCCTTTCCCCAGCTCATGCTCTTTCTGTCTCTCAAATAAATAAAATCTTAAAAAAAAAAAAGAAGGAAGGAATTGGCAGTTAGTGTAATTTTATATTCACAAATGAAAAAAATGATTTTTTAGGATAGAGAGAGGATGCCATATCATAACCTGTAAACTGTGTGGCTCAGAAGTTGGTACTAGCACTCAACACAGATTTTCCAGTTGCCTCTGGGTTAGACACGCTTCCTTGTTTAATGAAATCAGCCATCACCTCCCAAGTTGGCCGGTACCTGGGCAAATAGCCTGAGGCTTTTGCCAAACAACGTGGTAGCAGGTTGGTTGCAAAACATGGGGGGGGGGGGAAATGGAATTGATGGGAAGGAGAGGAAAGAGCACGGCACAGGAGACTGGAAATAATACAATACAAGGCTTGAGCAGGATGTCAGAAGGCAACCAGAACCATTTCTAACAAAGTCTAAGATATTTTCCTGTTTTTTCTCTTCTTCCCAGAGCAAGCAGCAAAGAGAAATGGAGTACAAAACCACTAGGAGCAAAACTTGTGGTCCAAAAGGGCAGAGGTCATTTTTGAAAGAGCTTTTTAGCATATTCATTAGCAAGTGAATACATCTGTGGAGCCAAAGGTTCACATGATTATATCCGTTGTGGCTCCTGTGGTGTCTGTATTCACAATGGAGAACTGGTCTCCAGGGGCATTGGACCTGGAGGTTTGGAGACCCAACTGGGGTTTGCTACTGCTTTGGGAATAAGGTTTTGTGGGGCTAATTTCTCAGCAGCTGTGTATGTTTTGCAGGCCTCTTGACTGCTCCTTGGACAGCTGTTGACCAAGGGCTACAGGGCTACTTTACCATGGGCACAAGGAGATGGGAGGGCCCTTGGGTTTGACCCTTGCCTCACACCAATGTGTTAACAAGTCCTTTGATAAAGGAAGTGGCCTGTGGATAGTGGTAGAAGAATCCCTGGCGGGTGGCTTTCCTTTTATAAAAGGCAAATGTCTGACTTAGGTTTCAACTGATGAGGCATCCACTTCAAAGATGGCTACCTTGAATAACCACATTATGTCACTCACTCTAGATAAAGAGCGAGGTTGTTCATTCCCAGCCCTCTCCTCTCTCCATTTTAGAGATCTTGGTTGATTTCAATAACCGACCATTTGGCTGCTTGCTTTTTTCTCTTCCCATGCTTTAAATTCCTGCACTTACATTTTAAATTCACCAATAAAGAGTGAGACCTCAAAACCCTAGGCCCCCATTCTCAACCCCAATAAAATCAGAACCCCAGGCCTGCTCTCTTTCTCTTTACAGTGTGGCCCCAGGTGGGCCCTGTAATTTCCAGGACATGTAAGTAATACGCTTTTTCTTTTCCTGGTGGTTATTGCTGAGAGAACCTAGATACCATAATAAGAACCACAAGGACCTGTCCAGCCACAACACTGGTTCTTGCTAGGCTGAGACCAACATAGAACAATCCTGAGCAACAGGCAGTGTGATTCAGTTCCAGAGGGGCTTTCTTCTCCTTTAGCTACGGCCACAGGTGGTGAAGAGTTACTGAGAAACTCTACTTGATTCAATAAAATAAGGTATTAGAAATATTTACTAAACTCAAACTATGTAATTATGCTTTGCATTACAGCAATATTAAAGAATAAAACCAAACAAAACACCTAGCTGTGGGTACTACTCTCAAGAAACTCTCTCCAATGATAAAATAAAAATTGAGGCAACTGTAATTTAGGATAGGGTGAACAAATGATGTAAAAAGAGATGAAATTACTTGCTAAAGTCACACTAATTTTGGTAAATAAAAGAGCCGGAATTTAAGATACTTCATTCTTTCCTTATTTGACAGGTTGCACCTTCCAAAATGGCTAAAGCAGTATTTCTGGCCCATTATCCTCTCCAGAACCATATTCTATTAAGAGTTGGAGTCCTTTTCTCATCTTTGAATACCTGCCTTGACAAATAGAATGCAATGGAGATGACCTGCTGTGGCTTTGGGGGCTAGATCCTACAAGGTGATACAGTTTCTGCTTGTCTCCGCCTTGTCCTCTCAGGCTACTCACTCCTGGCATCTACCTATCCAGATGGCTATCCATCTAGCAAGGAAGCCCAGGCCGCAAAGAAAGGCCACATGTAGGCATTCTAGCTATCTGTTTCAGATAAGTTGTCAGGTGACTACTGGCATAAGCCATCTGACATGGAAGTGAGAATGCCTTTGTTTTTGTTTATTTGTTTTTTAAAGATTTTATTTTTAAGCAATATCAACACCCAACGAGGGGCTAGAACACACAACCCTGAAATCAGGAGTCACACAATCCTCTGACTGAGCCACCCAGGTGCCCTGAGAATGGCTTTGGATAACTCTCACTCCTCACCATCACCATGAGCCATCAAGTCACACTGACACATAGTGGAACAAAGATGAACCATCTTCTCTAAGCCCTACTCAAAATACATATTTTTTGAGCAAAATAAAAATTATTATTTTTAAGCCACAAGTGTTGGAGTAATTTGTTACACAACCATAGTAACTGGAACATACTTTCTGTTCGAAGATTGGAGCACAGAAGAAAGACCGAGTGTGGAGAAGGGGCCTTGAAGGATTGACAGGATAATGAGGTATGGTAGCATTTCCCCACAGAGTATTCTCCAAACAGAGTACTGTGGTCAAGTGAACTTAAGGAACTGTAGGTTAAAGCAGAGGCTGCAAATTGGTGGCCTGTGAGCCCGATCTAGCCAAGAGACATGTTTTTGTTCCCTCAAAGTGGATCTAAAAATTTCCATCAAAACCCAGATTTCAGATATCTCATGAAGATCTGTTAATATTGGGCCCACATGACAAGAAGCAGCAACTCGCAGGTGGTGTGTGGGGGTTTCCACTTCCTCACGGCCACTGCCTAATCATTATCTTTATCTCCTGGAAGTAACTAGTTTCCAACTTCTGGACAAAAGTGAACATATTCCTTACTGCATGACTTCCCAGGCTCTTCATATACTAATGTATATTCTAAATCTTTAAATGGGGATGTAAACAATAGTCCTTAAGTGTATTTACCTTGAACCTCTGAGTGTACATCTGTCTTTGGGTTCTCTGGAACACAGCTTGGAAAATGCTGATATAGAGACTCAGGGCATCTGAAGTTCCACAAAAAGAGAACTTTGGTGGGATAAATTCGGTGTATTCTGAGAAGCTACCAGGGACAGGAGTTTACCACATAGAGTTTGTTTTCATGGGATTGTTTCCAGTGAAACTCATCTCCAATTAGCCAGCAGGTTCTCTGATCCTCACACCTGCTGTGTGAATCAGAATTCTTCAAGAATCTGTTGTTGTTATTGTTCTAGAAAAGGAAATGAAACCAGAATGTGGAGGGAAGAATTAAAATAATTTTTGTAGGTTTTTTTTTTTAAGATTTTATTTATTTATTTGACAGAGATTACAAGTAGGCAGAGAGGCCGGCAGAGGGAGAGGGGGAAGCAGGCTCACCATGAGTAGGGAGCCCAATGTGGGGCTCGATCCCAGGATCCTGAGATCATGACCTGAGCTGAAGGCAGAGGCTTAACCCACTGACTTCACCTGAGCTGAAGGCAGAGGCTTAACCCACTGCACAGAAAGACATGCATTGAGCCACCCAGGCACCCCTGTAGGTTTTTAAGAAGACAACTCATTTGATGAATTTATCTTGTCAATGCTAAATAGTCATTTAAAATGGCTTTGAAATTACATATAATTATGTATACAAATTAGACAAAGACTGGAAGAATCATTAAAAAAACGAAAGCAGTTAATTTATTAATGCCATGGGAATTTGGGGTAATTCCTAGCCTTTCCTCTCTCAACTTTCTGATTTCCCTTATTGTTGTTCCTTTTTAAAAATAACCTAAATGAGAGAAAACCTTTGCTAAAGGAATTATTTTTCTGGTGACCAACAACTTTTAAGTTCTATGATTGGTTCAGGGCCTGCAAAAAATGTAAATATCCTTAGTACTAGAAATAGTGACTAAAAGCAGAAGTTTTGGAGTTAGTCTTGGTGGGAACCCTAGTCCTATCACCTAATCATGGTGTGACCTTGAACGAGTGACAAAATCTCGCTATGTCCTGGATTCTCCACATTAAAATGGTGATGTTGGAGGAGGCAATTGAGAGGCTGTGACCGCCAGTGGGCCCTCGAGCCAAACGTGGGTAATTAGAAGCTCCCTCACCTTCTCCCCCATCCTTTGAATGTCTTGTCTGCCTACTGTTCCCACTGTGAAAGCTGTTCTGAGGATGCAGCCTTGAGAGAGGAAGGTGTTGGGGAGACCATCTGGATAGTACATACGACTGAACCCAGTGAGGGCCTCCGTGTAAACATTTTAAGATTCTGGTGGGCAGGTGTGGAGATCTCATCTTGCAGCCACATAAGACAAGCCTCATATGTAAGTTCCCTTGCTTATTAAACATGCCACCTACCAATTTGGTGCAGTCTGCTGCCTTCTTAGGTCTCTCCTTACCCTCTGCGTATGGGCCCAGTTTATGAATCAACAACTGGTGAGACAGCCAGGAGACCAAGCAACGGGCCTTGGGAAAATTAGGCATTTGAAAGGGAAATCTTGCGTTGGCCACCGACCTCCAAGTGGGGAGAGGTGGCCCATGTGTTAGATGTTTGTGGATCATCATGTGAGTCTCAGGACACCCTGAAAACGCCAGCATGTGTTTGAGAAACACTTATTCGAGAAAATACACACAGCACACTGTGGCAAAGAAGGGAAATGAGAAGCTGCCCTCTTGGGCCAGCCTCTCATGCGGGCAGCTCGTCTGGCCACTGATGCCCAGCTAGAGGCTGAAGCTCGAGTTAGAAAGTTGGAAGAACTGAAGCCACAGAAAGACATGCAGTTGTCAACTATTCTTCTACCTTTGGGGCTGGCAGAGAGTTTGGGAGAGCAAGATAATAGGTTGGAGAACTTAATGGTCAATTTTGCAAAGCTTGGAGGGTGCAAGATAACTCGGGTTAAGATCCAACAGCTTATGACAAATCCTGATCGGGATGCTGAGACGGGGAAGGAATACCTGAAAGTGAAGAGGGCCAAGAGCAAAGAGGGGGATACTCTGACTGACAGTGACAACCAACAGCCTTATGCAGCTGAATGAGAAGTACCCTAGAAGACAACTAAAGCCTTGCTCACGATTGCCTGAGACTGAAGGAAGAGGGAGGGACGTTTTCTAAAATACAGATTGCTGTAGACGCTTCTTTGCCCCAACTCCTGTCCACAACCTCCATAACACTACTAATAAAGGGCACATACAAATCTTAAGTCTTCTCTACAAATAATAATAAAAAGCATTAGCCATGTGAGTGGGTAACCTTCACTTGTTCCATCTGCCAGGGACACATTGGATTGAATTGTTTTATAAACCAGTGAATTTTATATCATACCAGATTAATAGCTAGTTTTGGAATAAAAGCTATGGGATCTCTCTGTGTGTTATGTATGCCTATAGATATATATTACTTATGTGATGTTTTTCTTCCTCGAGAAGGTATTAACAAAATTAATTCTCAGAAGAGTTCTATTTAATTGGCTTAAAGAAAAGTAAGTTTTGGAGCCTAGGTGGCTCAGTCAGTTAAGTGTCCGCCTTCAGCTCAGGTCATGACCCCAGGGTCCTGGGATGGAGCCCCACATCGGGCTTTCTGCTCAGCGGGCAGCCTGCCTCTCCCTCTCCCTCTGCCCTTCCCCCTGCTCGTGCTCTCTGGTTCTCTCTAGCTCTCGGTCAAATAGATGAATAAAATCTTAAAAAAAAAAAGGAAGAGTAAGCTTTAATATCAATAGTGCACTCATGTGAAACTGAAGCTTAGTTTCTTTCATCTGTTAAAAAGACAAAGTTTTCTTGGACTGTTGGTTTACTCTTGATGAAATTATGTTCTTTACCTTTTAAGTAATCTGCCTAGAAAACAAAGATTCTGTGTTTTATGAAAATAATTTACTCTGCTTTATACTGTCTTTATCAGGTCTTTGATTAGTTATGGAAAACTGAGCCTTCTCCATTAAAAGAGTTTTTATAAGTTTTATAAGTCTAAGTTTTTTATAACTATGTAACTTTCTGTGCTTGCCTTTGAAGTCTTTCATTATCACTTTGCTTTAATTGATAATTAAGTATTGTTCTGCAGTGACCTTTCTAATCAAGTGTTTTAAACCTTTTGATATTTTTGACAAACTTCATCAAAATAAAATTTAATATTTACTTATTTATTAATTTATCCAAAATAAAATTTTAAATGAGTGCTTGTGGACCTTGTGGAAGGTTACCCACTCACATGTCCTAACTTTGAGATTTTTCAGATCCCTGGAGCATCTCAAAAGATGTGTTGTCTCTTCTTATCAAGGAGAGATATTAAACTAATTAGGCTTATTTGATATGTTAAATTAAAAAGGATGCATTATCAGATAAACTTTCCTTAGGGTATATATATATATAAACTTTCCTTAGGGTATATATATATATATATGTATATATATATATAATTCCTAAAAATCCTAATGTTATCAGTCATAGTTTTAAAATGTATGTCGCAGAAATAACCAAATTTCCTTGTTAATTGCATTATAGTGAACTCTCATCAGATCTTTAACTATGGCCATTTTAAAAGTCTTTTGTCATTTATAGACGGTTATTATTTTACTCTGATGTTTTTGCAAAAATCTTCCTGCAGAAGTGCTTTATCTTCGAAGAGATTCATGGAAAAGACTCTGACAAAAACAGGGTTATAATAACTGAGATCAATTTGCCTTCATGTGTGAGAGACAATAATGGACCTTTTAAGTGCTTCCGTAAGGCTACAAGTAAAGCTTCACACTATGTCATGGGATGGTCGCCCAAGACCTGTTACTGTTCTTCCCACATCAATACAATGGGCCCATTACACTGATGATATAATGTTAACCTATGAAGACTTGTCTCTGTTGTGGGACACTATAGGCTTTGCTGGAACATCGGTGAGGGAAAGATAGGTGGTAAACACCCAGAAAATTCAAGGTCCATTTATTGCTGTAAAGTTTTCAGAAATTGTTTGGTTGTATAAGACGCACATTATTCCAAAAACTGTGTTAGACAAGATGCAAACCTACCCAACCCCCCAAAACATGAGAAAGATGAAAATCCTTTGTAGGGATTTTGGGGTTTTGGAGGACTTTTATTCCCACCTGGCACAGTGCCTCTGCCTTTAATACCACCTGATAAGGATAAGGATACATATGGAACTGGGGATCAAAACAACAAGTTCCCTTTGAGAAGGCAAGAATACTAGTAAAGCAGATGAAAGCTCTGGACATTTCCTACACAGGGCTACCATTTAAATTAAATGTCTGTGATTCCAGAAGGTATGGCTTGGGCACTATGGCAGAGACAACAAAGAGAGAGAATACTCCTAAAATTTTTGTTCCAGCTCTGGAAAGGGAGAGAAACCTGACGTATCCCATAGAGCAGCAGCTCCTAGCAGTGTACACAGTGCTCCTTCAGGTCGAGCCTCTCACAAAGGAATAGTATTCATGACAAGAACTTCCCTTCCTTTCAAGGACTGAATTAAAAATATGTTTCACTGATGCACCTCTGCCCTGGCTCAAATTCCCACTTTGACTAAATGGCATGCTTATTTGCAGCAGAGAAGCACCTTATCTGCTTGGCACTATCTCTAGAAATGCAGGTGCTACTGGGTCTTGTAGGGTATATAGAGGCTCCAGATGCCCTGCCCCAATTCCCGTGCACCCCTGTGGCCTGTAGAGAGAGAATGGGAGAAATTCTCATTGATGCCTGGTATACAGATGCCTAGAAGCAAAAATGAATCACAGCATTCAATGGGCTGAACTCAGCATTCTGGCTGGTGATCACTCAGGAGCCCTGGCTGGCAACCCTTTAAACTTACAGCTGGACTGTTCTAAAGGGGTTAACCCTATAGCTTAGACAATCAGAAACCAAAGGATGGATGACCATGAATAAGCCCTTGTGTGGTCAAGATATATGGAAAGACATTTGGGTTTATCTGCAAGAGCCTGAGGCTGTCCTCACTGTTATCCATGTCCTAACTCAAGGCATTTGTCCCCACTGGCAATCAGGAAGCTGATGCCCTAGCCTGGGCACAAGTGCTAACAACTGACTTTTTTTTTTTTTTTTTAAGATTTATTTATTTATTTGAGAGGGGCAGGGAGGGACAGAGGGAGAAAGAGAGAGAGAATCTTTAAGCAGACTCTACTGAGTGTGGAGCCTGACACGGGGCTTGATCCCACTACCCTGAGATCAGGATCTGAGCTAAACCAAGAGTCAGATGCTTAATCAACTGTACCACTCAGGCACTCCGCAGCTGACTCTTTAGTAGATAAGAAAGATCGGATGCATAGAAAAAATGGCCACTACAGTGCCCAGGTGGAATGACATATTGTCAAGGATGCGGGGTTGCTCTTGAGATTCATTGACTTGGTTAATGCATTAACAGCATATCTCATGTGTTCTAAATAATGTCCAAGGCAGTTGCCAGAGAAGTCTGAGGCCATCCTCGGGAGTTCCCAACCTGTAAAAGATGGGCAAATTGACTATACTTGTACCCTCCCCCAGAGTGAGGGTTCTAAATATGCCTTGGTTGGTTTATGGGGATGCTGCCTCTGGCCTAACCCAAGTTTTTCCATCACTGTTCAAACCAGGCTGCTACCATTAGGGAATTAGAAAAGCTGAATACCATGTACAGATACCCTTGTTGAAAAGACAGTGATTGGGTGTCACATTTCAAAGGTAATAAATGCAAGACTGGGCAAAAGACGTGACACTGAACAGAGGTTCCATGTCCCCTATGACCCACAAGTGGTAGAAAGGAAAGGAAAAATAAAATATTAAAGCAATAGATTAAATTACTTATAGGTAAAGCGATCTTGGCTGGATAGACTAAAGTACTGTTCCAGGCTTTAATTCGTTTGAATGATCAACCAGTAGGGCCCTCTATGCCAAACTGGGGACCCCAATGCTGTGAAGATATAAAAGTCATGGGAAACAACCATTCCCCTGACTTTCACCATTAATCAATGTGCTATGCTGCCCAGAACACCAAGTCCCATCATGCCTAGGAAAGGTATCATCTATTGGACTTTGCAACATCTCACTGCAATTGGTAAGTGACTTTTCACCCCTGAGTGAGGGGGAACTACTTAATCTCCACTGGGATTCCACTGTCCTGTTATAAGCAGAACCTGTTGAAATGCACTATTCCACCTGGAATGGAACATGCATCATTGGAAGAGGGAAAAAAATGGGGGTTTTGGTCTAGTATATCCCACCCCCAAGTCTGCCTTCTCATGCCTAACAGTGCTGTCTCCCTTCGCCAACATTTATGCTATGTACAACCGGGTCAAGTTCCTAAAGCTGCCAACCTCCCTCTTCTCAAGGCCAGGTGGGGACATTCTGTTTTCCACTGATAAGATCATTTGGTTGCCTTCCTTGTTTCCTCCATTGGTCTGGAGAACATTACAGCACACACAGAAGCTCTTACTAAACTAACCCAACAAGACTTAAATGATAGCTAGCAAAGCCTGTCCTTAATGAATACTGAAATGTCTCTAGTGAAAAAAAAAAAACTGTCCTCCAAAATAAGATATCTTTGGGCATGATTATTGCTTTGTAGGGAGGCACCTGTGACATTATCAAAAGAAAATGTTATGTGTTCATACCTGATGAGTCCAATAGGTATCATCTTTATGAAATCACATAAAAACACAAAGGAATGCCTTGAGTGATCCAAACCGCAGTCTAGAGGACCTAGTAAATCAGGGGTTTGGATCACAAGGTTCTTGATGGAGAAAATTGTTACTTATTTTGGGGATCATCTTAATCTATTTTTTAAAAATATTTTATTTATTTATTTGACAGAGAGAGATCACAAGTAGGCAGAGAGGCAGGCAGAGAGAGAGGGGGAAGCAGGCTCCCCACTGAGCAGAAAGCCTGATGCGGGGCTTGATCCCAGGACCCTGAGATCATGACCTGAGCTGAAGGCAGAGTCTTTAACCCACTGAGCCACCCAGGCGCCCCTTAATCTATTTTTTTTACATGTGCTTGTATTGTTACTATAGTATCTGCCTCCCGTGCTGCCAGACAATCACCAAATAAGCCACCTCCATGTTTAGTAACACCCCGTGCTGACCACTCAGAGTACATGGCAGAAGAGGGGGACACATACAATTGTGAGAGCCCATCAGAAGAGATAAAACATTAGGAGGGGGTCATTAAGAGGAAGTGACTACTGGTTAACCCTTGAGTTGGACCTGGGCAACTGGAAGCTTCTTACCCCTTCCCCTGTCCTTGGCATGTACCTTCTGCCTACAGCTCCCACCATGGGAGTCACTTTCAAGGACGTAGCCTTTAGATAGTAAGGTTTGATTGTAACCTTCTGCATTGAATATGTGACTGAACCCAGTTAGGCTCCCTAGATAAACTTTTCACATTTGGCAGGTGGGTGTGTAGATCTACTCATCTTGCTGCCCAAGACAAGCCCTGGAACAAAGTTGCCTTGCTTCTTAAACCTGCCACCTACCAATCTAGAGTGCTCTGCCTCTTTCTTCAGTCTCTCCTTGCCTTCCAAGTGCAGAGGTCAGTTTGCAAACCAACAAATGTGAGTAATGCTCACCTGATCGGGCTGATGTGAGCACTGAGTGAAATGACAAATGGCCCCAGGACATAAAGCCCACCAGGGATAGCACTTATAGCTGCAACTAAAGCAACCTTAGAATGCCTGAGTAGGAAACAGGCTCTTTCATCTTCCCCTTCCCTTAGCTAGAGGGCAAGGTCACCAGGGCATTGGTTTAGGAGCCATTTCTTTGTAACATTTTTTCCTGGTGATAAAGAATTTAACTTGCTATGTCTAATAACCATGTAGACACCACCTTGCATGGTGAAAATCTTCCTCTTCTCACCCTTTAGGGATATTTAAGGAAAAAAGAATTGGGTCAGTTGTTTTTGCAAAGTCAGGTTAAAAAAATCCCTGGGGGGCACCTGGGTGGCTCAGTCATTAAGTGTCTGCCTTCGGCTCAGGTCATGATCCCAGGGTCCTGGGATCGAGCCCAGCATCAGGCTCTCTGCTTGGTGGGAAGACTGCTTCTCCCTTTCCCACTCCCCCTGCTTGTGCTCCCTCTCTTGCTCTGTCTTTCTCTGTCAAATGAATAAATAAAATCTTAAAAAAAAAAAAATCCCTGGCATCATATTGATCAGACTGTACTGATATTTAGACTTTTTTTTCCTTTTTCTTTTTGACTACCTGATTGTTACAATGGTTGATCAGGTGTGGAAAGAGTCTAGATCCAGTCTGCTATCTGAGAGTATTGGGGAAGAAAATAGTTGAAGTTGTTTTCTTTGACACTGGAATCAAGCTAGCTGACTCAGTGGTCAGGCAAAGATTCTGAAAAGCCGCCAGGAGCTCCCTGGCCCTGGATCAGGTCCTGTTATCCCATGGGAAGGGGAATGTGCTCATGCTACCTTGAGCTAAGATCCAGATGTTCATAGCTACTGTGGAGCTAGGTAGTTTCTGCTATGCCCACCAATGCCTCAGAAAAATTCCAGATGGTCAAAATCATCACACATTCTCCTTGTGTACTGATTTACTGGCCTGTGAGGATTAATTTGGACAGAACTGGAGAAATATTTTCTCTGCCAAGGATACTAGGCATTGAATCTAGTTTCTTGGCAGTGGTTGCCTAATTTCCAGTATCAAAACACAGAAGAAAAGCCCAATATAATGGCAGGCCAGAGACTCTACTGGCCCAGGAAAAAATTCACTGTTGGAACATTCTTTTCTATAGAACCTAACAAAAAATGGAAAGGAGGCTATAGATGGATTTACATTCCTCTATTTTCAATTATTAGACAGTACTGGCAAAATTTGCTGACTTTAACAAATGACGTAGACTTGTATTGGTATTTGGAGCTATGTTATAATTAGAAACACATTTTGAAAGGCTGGATGCAATACTTTTAAAAAGAAATACTTAGATGTACAAGAGAGTAGTGCTTTTCTAATGTCTTTATAAAATGGATTTTTTTTTCATATAGAATCCCTTAAAGTATTTCATAAAATTTGAAGGATAGTATTTTATCAAAATAATTTATTCTTTATACTTACATATTTAGTACACTCATTTAGCAAAAGTATCAAAAAGCCTACCATGTAGCAGGCAATATTCTAGTCACCAGGGTATAGCAGCAAACAAGACAGATGCTGATCCTGCCACTGGAGTGTGCAGTGTGGTGGGGCAATCCAGTCCTGGAAGAAAGGGTGCTCTGGGAGCAAAAAAAAGAGGAACCCAACCTAGACTTGGGAGTTTGGTGATCTTCCTAGAAGCAGAGAAAGCCAACTGAGACTCTAAGGGTGAACAGAATTTAGCCAGGTAATGGGTGAGGAAAGAACACTTCTGATAAGAAGACTAGCATGTGCAAAGGCTAGCAGGAAGATTTCATGGCCTATTCTGGGAACTCATGATTTATTATGATGCCAGTGTAGACATCAAGAGGATGTAGAGGCAAAAATGATCCAGACCATGAAGAACCTTATAAGGCTAAGTCAATGAGTTTGGACTTTATTCTAAGGATAAGTGGAAACTCATTACTTAGATCTGTATTTAAAAATACTACTCCGACTAAAATGAAAATAATGGAATAAATCTATCCCCTCTGGAGGCAACAAGACAAGTTACAAGGCTGTTAGAGTTTTCTGTATAAGAGATGATGGTGCCCGGAATAGAGTGTTGGCAGTGGAGGTGGTGACAGATGGGTGGATTTGAGAGCTAGAATAGGAAAGGTGAAGCAGGGTCATGGTGAAGACCTCAAATCTGGGTATGTTCAGCCTGAAGTGCTTCTGGTGTATGTTTGGGCACAGATGATGAGTAGGCTCTTGGCTACATGGCTTTGGTCTCAAGAAGAAAATCATAGCCAGAGCTATGGATTTTCCGATTGCGGTGGTGACTAGAATCACACGAAGGGATGTGCTGAACCAATGAGAGTGTGTCAGGAGGGAGAGCAGGCTGCTCGGTGTTGCACTCTGGGGAACATCAATAAGGAATAGGCAGAGGAGGAAGAACTCATTGGAGAGAAACTCCAAAGGAAGACAATCCTGAAGTGGAAGAAGTGTTTACCAGTGTGGAGTGTTGTGACTGCAGCACCTCTATGAGCATGAACAGCAATAGAGATGTGATGATTTTATCCACAGCAACATCCGTGGGATAGAGATAGAAGCCAGGTTGCCATGAATTGAAGACACATGAGAATAAAAAGACACTGTTATACACTGTAACCCTAAATACAACCATCTTTGGAGTGTTGATGGAGTTACTGAAAGTATCTGAAGTATCTGAAAAAATCTCATCTTCATTTAACTGGCTTTTTCCCCCTCCAATTTCATGCTTTTACCCCTACCTACCCCCACTCTCCAATCTATTTACCTATCTATCTAATCTTTAACTGATAAGCCAAATGTCTTATTTGAACCTTAGCCAAGGCTAAGGATATGAGTAGAGGAGGGAAAGGAACAGCCATGTTTTCTTTTCCTGTTCATTGTCTCATAGAATCTGGTCATTGCATCAGGAAGGAAGAAGCTTTAGGAGCATCTAGTCCAACCCCTCCCTGTGGGGATGAATTGTAGGGGTGGGGCAGAAAAGAGATAAATTAGGAGGCTTTCACAATCATCTGGGATGAGACCAGGGTAATTGCAACAAAAACAGAGAGAGAACAGTGAACCAGAGATTTTCTCAATGAAAAAATAAGAGGATTTAGTGACAAAACTGAATTGCTTCTTACTAAGAGCAACAATGCTGTCACCTTGATTATGTATGACTTTTAAGGAGTTTTCAAGTGCATTAATTTATTTGACCTTTATAAGTGAGTTTTCCAAGGTCACCAAAGAGTTAATAACTGAACCAGGCCCAGGCCCATACCTCCTAATTCCTGCTCTTTATATCCTTTTCATTAATGCAGCCTTGTTCCCTCTTCCCACTCTGCAGCTCTAACCTATCCTTAGCTTTAAGGATCAATCGATGTTGTTGCTTGGCAAATATTATCTTGGTAGGAGGAAAGAGCAGAACAGAGCCCTTCTGCTTGTCTCCTGTCACGTAATTTTCTGAGACAAACCAAGTTCATTCTGTTTAGAAATACAAGGTCGTTGATACTACTCTTAGCTTCTTTTTTATCAGGAATGAAGGCAACTGGAGTGGAATGTTAAAATGGGAGTCTTTCAGTTTAAGTGTTGGCTGCAGTCCCCCAAAAAAAAGGAAAAAGGAAAGAAAAAAGAATGAACAATAGGTCCCTGACTATATATGTGTGTGTGTGTGTGTGTGTGTGTGTGTGTATGTATACATATGGTTAAAAGAACAGTATATATGTATATGTATTTCCAACATTTTGCTTATACCCTTTATAAAAGGGCTAATGTTGAAGATGCCAGAGAAGAGCATAGGCAGTGAGTGGTCAAGGATGTGTGTTTCTCATGACCAGGTCTGAGCCACCAAGAGGTGAGCCAACCCTGAATTACCTTGGATTCTACCCAAAAGGACTTTCTGGAAAGGTGAGGATTAGTGACCTTCTCAATGGCACTGAAGTTGGATCTTCCCAGCAGGAATCTCTGAGAGATCCACGAAAGCAGAACATGAAAGAATATACTCATGTTACACATCCCATTGACCCCAGAGAGTGCTTATGCCAGGCTATGATTATACCTGCCACCTAGGGCTGGGTTCCTTCCCCTTCTCCTCACTGCTCTGGTCCTGCCCTGGAGGGCTCAGGAGCTGTGACTAGTGAGTAGAGTGGGTGGAAGTGGAACCAGGAGACCAAAGGTCCACCTGGTAACTTCCTAACCACAGAGAATCAGGCCTAATGGTATTTCTAGCTTGCGGTGGAGAGAAGCTCTAAATTGTGAATATGGAAGGAGTCATGTAATTATTACAGAGAACTGTATATCTTAGTTATGGAAATAAAACTACTTTGGGGTGTCTGGAGGACTTTTTATTATCTTAGAGTGACTGGAAAAGCTATAGATTGAATTGTGTTTTCCCAAAAGATATGGTAAAGTTGTAATCTCTGGTATCTTATTTGAATGTGATCTTATTTGAAAACAGGGTCTTTGCAGATTTAATCAAGTTCAAATGAGGTTCTTACAGTAGGTTCCATTCCAATATGACTGGTGTCCTTATAAGAAGGAAATTTGGACACAGGTGCACATGGGATGGAGAACACCTTGTGAAGACACAGACATGGAGGGAAGACAGTCATGTGGGGACTGAGGCAGAGACTGAAGTTACGCCACCACAAGCCAAGGAATGCCTGGGGCTTCCAGAAACTGGAGGAGGCAAGGAATGGTTTCTCCCTCCTCCCCCACTCTCACCCCGAGGCTTTGGAAGGATAATTTCTGTCATTTTAAGCCACCCAGTTTGTAGTGCTTTGTTATGACAGCCATGGGAAATGAATACAAAGGACAACCTATGATTTCAGGCAGAAGTTGGGATAAAACTAGCTCACAAATGGGGTTTGAATGGACAGAAGATAACCTGAAATTTTCTTGTACTCTCGCTCTGTCAAGTTCTGCCATTAAATGAAATGAGAGCCAAGAGACCTAATGCCTGATATGTGCTCAACAAAT
Organism: Nasua narica; assembly: GCA_028533885.1. Classification (NCBI taxonomy): domain Eukaryota; kingdom Metazoa; phylum Chordata; class Mammalia; order Carnivora; family Procyonidae; genus Nasua; species Nasua narica. The sequence goes on from CM052799.1 coordinate 118,365,890, forward strand.
ACTTGTGAATGAATGATTTCTGGGCTTGTCAAGATGTACTCTTTCTCACACTTTATGTCATTTCTTAAATGAACTTATATGCGTTATTTCCATTTTTATAATGATGAAGCTAATGTCATAGGAATTACATAACTTGTCCAAGGAAAATGGCTCATAGCACAGAACTGAGATTTGAACATAGGTCTTCTTGACTCCAGTAAATGCTTTTTTACTCCACCATGAGATAAGTCCAGAAAGCACTGGGTAGATATCCAGTGGCCTGTGTCCTCTTCTAGCTCATGTTCAGCGAACTATGCCTCATTGGAAAATATTTCTTAGAATCTGAATGTAAGAATACACTCTGTGGGCAATTTTGATCCTTAAAATGACTAACTGAGAAGCTTGTCTAGAGGATAATGGGCAGAGAATAAGTTGTGTAGCTCGAATAAATTCCACATGGATTAAAACCTAGACTCTATGTCTATGTTATGTTGCTGGACAATGAATCTGAGAAAGGCAGTTCTTGACCTCAATGAGCTTACAGTCACTCAGAAGGAAGTTTTTGGGGTGTTGAAAACTAGTCTGGACCGGAAGTCAGAAGACATGAACTCTTGTCTTGGTACCATTGCTCCTGAGGAATGTGATCTCATGAGTATCAAATAACCTTTTTTATTTCCAAATGTTTGGTAAATTTTCCCATAAACTATGTAGAGTTACACTAGAATCAGGTGATGTTATTGTTTTTTAGAAAAACACTTTTCTTGTATGACTTAAATGTCCAAAGAGATGTGACACCATCTGTCAGGATAATGAGTGCTGCTAACTAGTCAAGCACAAACAATCCTGTTTAAGTTCTGTGAGGACAAAAATGCATTAGGAGCTCCCCCCACACCCCCCACTCCGACCGTGGGACCAGAGCTTGTGATTTATTTTTTAAAAGGATATTTAGAATCCTAGAGCACTGCTGACTCAAGAGAAATGTAAAGGTCAATTGTTACATCTAAGCTATGCTGTCATGACATCTGAATAATTAAAGGGTTGTTTTCAGAGGTAATTGTAGTCCCACATTTTAACTAAGTATTTAATGACAAACTATAAACATGCTCTGTTTTCATATGGTGAACTCTCCAGAGCCCATTAACTGTCCAGATGGCAGAGAATAGAAGGATTAAAACAGATTTAAATTAGGGCTCACCTAAATCTGTCCAAGTAGACTTAAGTGAGTGTTAGGAGCATATTTTCAGAGATGTCCTGAACTCATTCAAAATGAGGGAACAAGGCCTTTGTTTCATTTAGGTATTTGTATTTGGGTTGATAGTTTTTGATAAAATACTCGAAAAATTAAAAAAAATTAGATCATCCTTGTAGACAATTAAAAAGTAGATGAATAAAAAGAAAAATAATCCTATAAATTTACCACTTACATATAATAGCTGACAGTACTTTGGTATATCTTATCTTGGGCTTTCCCTGTATATATACATATAAAAACAATTGCTCATGAACTGAGTGTCAGGTCAGTTACTTCCTTCTCTGAGTTCCAGTTTTCTCAACTTTTTTTTTTTTTTTTGCTTGTGCGAATTTTAATCCGGCAGTTTTCTCATCTATAAAAAGAAGTTAAAGCACTTACTTCAAAGGATAGTTGTTTTTTTGTTTTGTTTTGTTTTATATTTTAAAGTAAGCTTCGCACCCAACATGGAATCCAATGCAGGGCTTGAACTCACAACCTTGAACTCACAGGACCTGAGCAGAGTTAGATCGAGGAGTATGCTTAATGGACTGAGCAACCCAGGCCCCCCTCAAAGGATAGTTGTGAAGAGTAGATATCATAATTATTATAAAATACTAAGCAGAGTAGTTGGAACATAATAAATGCTCACTAGTGTTAGCAATTATAAGTATTTTATTATTTAATTGTGAAAGAAACCTTACTGTACATGTGGTTGGGCAGCTTTTTAATGAACATATTTACATGTCATTAAATACATAGTACATCATTTTAATGGCCCTGGACTGCCCCATTACATAGATTTATCTCAATACATTTTACCTTCTATTATTGGTATTATAAAAATTTGCACCAGTTGCCCTTGGGCATGTATCTTTACTGCACATGAGCAGTTATTTCTTTAGGATTTTTAAGGACTTGCTGGGTCAAAAGTCACAAACATTTTGAAGCTTTTGATATGTATTGTGAAATTGTCTTTCAGAAATATTGTACAAGCAATCTCTGTCAACAGTGAGTATTATTGTTTAAATGATTAAACAATTCTTTGCCATAGGGGCAACTAATGACCTAATATTTTTTCCCCCCACATACATATTCCTTGTAGAAAATTTTTAAGACTGTCTCTGGCTGATGAGAAGACTTGTAATGATTCACTTTATTTAATGGATATAGGACTATTTGGGTTGCAGATCTCTTCTTGAGTCTGTACTGGTAAATTATATTCTACTAAGAATTATTCCATTTCTCTAAATTTTTCAACTTTTGAATTTTTTTTTACTACCTTTAGGTCTGTGTTATCTTTAGATATCTTTTTATCTTTTTACTTCTAATAGTATTTATATGTGTCTTTTCTCTTTAAAAAAATTTAAAAAATAAACATTGTCAGAAATTTGTTCATTTTATTAGTCTTAAAAAAAGACTGGCTTTTTTGTTCTTCTCTATCATATCTTTGTTTTCTAGTGTATTAAGTTCTGCTAAGCTTATTGTTTTGTTATTCCCATTTTCTTTGAGTTAATTGTTCTTTCCTTAACTTTTTAGATATCTTAAATTGATGCTTAATCTACAATGTTTACTCTTCTAATGTAAATATTGAAGAGTATCTAGTACTTTCTTTTAAAGTTTTACTTATTTATTTCAGAAAGAGAGAGAAAGGGGAGGGGCAAAGGGAGAGGAAGAGAATTTCAAGGGACTCCCCACTGAGCATGGAGCCTCATTCAGGGTTCAATCCCATGACCCTGAGATCATGACCTGAGCTGAAATCAAGAGTTAGTCATTTAACCCAATTGAGCCACCCAGGCACCCCAAGAGCATCTAGTATTCTTGAAGTATTGCTTTATCTACATTTTACAAGTTTCATTTTGTAGCATTTTGGTATTACTCATTTATAAGAATTCATTAATTTCCAACATAATTTCTTTTGAGACTGGGTTACTCTGAAGTGTGTTTTTATTTTTTTATTTTTAAAAATTTTTTTTAAAGATTTTATTTATTTATTTGAAAAAAGAGATAGTAAGAGATAGAAAGCCCAAGCAGGGTGGAGAGGGAGAAGCAGGCTCTGCTGCTGAGCAGGGAAGCTGATGCAGGGCTCTATCTCAGGACCCTGAGATCATGCCTGAGCCAGAAGCAGATGCTTAAATGACTGAGCCACCCAGGCACCCCTGAAGTGTGTTTTTAAATGACCAAATATATGGAGTATTGCATTGCAGTCAGAAAACATGATTTACATTAAACTAATCCTTTGAAATATGTTGAGACTTGCTATATAGCAGGAGTGATTTTGGTAACTATTCCAGATGTGCTTGGTAAGAATGTACATTCTGCACTTTTTGTACACAGCATTTCATATATGTCCATTAAATTAAGTCTTCTTTTTTTTTAAATTAAGTCTTCTTATTTCTACTGAGCCTTTTGCATGATATTAATTTCTTAGAGAGGCTTATTACAATATCCATTATGATGGTAGATTTATTCACTTTGCCTTATAATTTTGTCCATTTTTCCTTTATATATTTTGAATATACCTTTTTAGTTACACACATTTGGAATAGTTTCATCCTTGTGCAAATTAAATCTTTTATTATTAGTTAAAAATCCTTTTTGCTTTAAGTTTTATTTTGTTTGTTTGATTTTTTTTTTTTTGGTTTGTTTGTTTGTTTTTATTTGATACTAATAGCCATGCCAGCTTTCTTTCGGTTTATCTGGCATATTTTTTCCATAATTTTTCTTTCAGTCCTTTTGTGTCCTTATATTTTAGATGTGTTTTGTATAAATAAATTTAACACACTTATTTAATAAAAGTCTAAAGTTAATAAATATGTTTATCCTCCCTCTGAACAACACAAAACTTTAGACTCCAATTATAATTTTTATTATATTTTTTCTAAAAGTTTTATTTTTCCAAATTTGCCCAGTTATTTTTGCTAGTCATTTGTCCTTACTCATGTTTTAAATTCCCTCTTTTACTTATTTAAATATATTAAACATTCTTTTATATTCTATGTCTGATACTTCTCAAGTCTTTGAGGTATGATTTTCTGTTTGTTGCTTCTCCTGACTTTTACTCATGGTTTCCTTTCTTAAGTGTTTTGAGATATCTGATTTTGAACTTATATTTTTTTGGGAGTTCATCTGTGAAAATATCTTTAGGATTGGTTTAAAAACTGTTCCTTTAGGGAGAATGTGTATGTGTTTATGTATGTTTGTGTGTTTATGTATATGTGTGTGTTTGTGTGTTTGTGTGTGTGTGTGTGTGTGTGTGTGTGTGTGTTCAGCAGGTGGCTCTAAGTACTACTATGAGGGGCTGCTTCAAATTGAATTCTTGGCTTGATATTTTTAAGACCATGCAAGTAGTATGAATTATAGCCTAACTTGCATGAAGACTGTTCATTGTTCCAAATTCTCTTAGACTATCCCTTGAGTAACTCTATATTTTTAAAGAATTCTTCAAAGTTTCTGGTCTATTAATGAATCCTTATCTATTATTAATAACTTACACACATTTTACCCCTCTTCATTGAAATGTGGCCCTTTAAGGCCTCTGGCTTTTTAAAAACTTTACTCCCCACTCTTTTTTGGGCTCAACATTTTGTCTATTATCACCATATGACTTAAAATTCATGGCTTCAGGTAAAAGAATTAGCAGACAATTTAAGGTAGCTGCTAGTGTTAGTGCTTGTTTATACTTTGAATTTATGTTCTTACTTCATATTTTTGGATTCTAAGAATTTCTCTTGCTCTCTTTCAAGCTAACTCACACATTTAAAAATGATTTTAATATTTAATATCTGTATTTATATGTTAATATTAAATATTTATAGAAGTGCCAGAGGGTATCTATTCTACTGTATTGCAGAACTTACACTGCACGTCTAACTTTGTATTTTCTATTATATCATCAATGTAAAATTTACCTTTAATCAGTATAATCTGTCCTTTATATTCCCTTTAATCCTTTTTGGTTTGTATTCTACTTTATTTGGTAATGTGTCTAATACAGTTTTGTCCATCTCAACATTATGAATTTTTCTATATAATTTTGTTTGTATTTATTTTTTTTTTAAAGATTTTATTTATTTATTTGAGAGACAGAGAAAGTGAGAGAGAGCATGAGAGGAGAGAAGGTTAGAGGAAGAAGCAGACTCCCTGTGGAGCTGGGAGCCCAATGTGGGACTTGATCCCGGAACTCAAGGATCATGACCTAAGCCGAAGGCAGTTGCTCAACCAACTGAGCCACCCAGGTGCCCCTGTTTGTATTTCTTTTGAAAACATTGAATTGTATTTTATTTTTGAGACTGTGCAAGTATCTGTTTTCTAACAGAAGAATTTAACTCGTTTATATTTATTGTGAAAACTGACATAAGAGGACTTACTTTTGTTCTTTCCCCTCATCATTGCCATTTTGACAAGCTTTTTTCTCCACTTTTTTGTCCTTTATTAATTTGATAGTATTACATTAATTTTTATTTTATTAGTAGTTACCATTCAATTAAAGACAATTTTGATCTGTTATTTCTCTACTGATTCAACAATAAATATTATATTGAATTCCTTTATTTAAGGTGAGAATTTGTTATCCCTTTTACTACTTTCTACCTCTATCTTGTCCTCCCAGTGTTTGCTGAAAAGTCAAGTTTTTAGACTCAAATTGTTAATAAAGACAATATGTTTTTTCTTTCAAGAATAGTCTTAAAATATTTTTAGAAATTCTTCAAAGTTTCTGGCATTTTAGTGACACTCATTTCTATTATTCAGTACTGACCATGACTTTTTTCCATACATATATGGCTTCTTTGATTATTTCAATAGTAGTTTGAGACAGAATTAAGGGCAGGTTAACAACAGAGAAGTAAAATCCAGAATTCAGAAAATTAAATTTCCCTTAAATTGCATTTAATTTGGATGCTGGCACCAGGGCTGCCTCTACATATTGATATATCCTTAAAACACATGACTCCAACTTCAACTGTAATAAAGAATAATGGAGCTCTTTGCCAT
>CM052799.1:118372591-118469619 GCA_028533885.1 Nasua narica
GATTCAATTTGTGAGGATCCCTTCAATTTCCTAGATGACTTTAAGTTGTTCTCCCTCGCTATGTATTCCCCTCAGACTTCATGGGCAGGTTTATGGTTAGCTTACCAAACCCACAGAACAAGGAGGTCCAACACGCCTAGAGCTCTCTACTTGTGTTTAAGTTCCCAAAGCAGAAGATGCTTTCTGTTCTGCATATTTCACATCCATATTTTCTGCAAGAGAAACCTCCTTTGACGAAGCTGTAGAAACATCACTATTTCACCACAGAAACTATTTAGATATCACTGGTGTAGAGGAGATTAAAGCATATATAGCGTGGTTAAAGTCCTATCATAACAATTCCTTAGCAGTCAGCCTCATTAAGTGGATTTATGTAAACACTCCTGTTCTTTTGAAGATACTTCAAAGATCTTGTAAAAATCATGAAGTCCAATGAATTGGAAAATTTTGACTGGATGGCACTGCTGCTCAATCTCATGTTTAACGATGAGGCAATATCACACACACACTGTCAACTTCGCGGAGCCTCGGCATCCCGCTTGCTGCTAAGACTGACGTGACACGGCTATGATGAGCAGCCAGGCCCATCCATGTAGCTCCGACTTCATCAGGACTCTGGAATCAGAGTTCTGTAACCAGGACAGCGGACTATTTCTAGTTTCATTTGCAAATGAACGGGCAGAGCAAGATGCAAGAAAGGTTCACATTGAATGGTCATAAATATTTAAAGAACAAAGTTGGCTTCGGAGCTAGTGGGAAGAGCTAACGCCAGAACCCATTTTTAAAAAATTTAAAAAGATGGGTCCTGCTTGTGTCATTCATCCTTCTTGAATCCTGGTATGACTGAAAAGGGCGTCCAATCATATTTTTTCTGTGTGGGGTAGAATTATTTTGTAAATAGTACAGTATTTTTAGCCGTTTGTGTTGAACCTTGAGCATTTGCCCAGAATGTGTCTTGTGACCCATCCCTTGTAATTCTTTTTGTTGAAATGTGTTAACTTTAATAAGAATACTAATAAGGGGGGAAAAAAACACTGAAGTATGATAGAGAAAATCTGGGAAGAGGGCTAAGGAAAGCAATAAAGAACATTAAAGGAATATTCAACCAATAATAAAATATATTGAAACAAAATGTAAAAATATAGTAAAATATATAATCCAGTGGCAAATTAAGATGATAAAGGACAGATAGAAATGAGAAAAAACTGAAAAGACAGATGTATGTACAACAGGTAAGAAGGAAGATGATTGCCTATCTTTTAAAAAAATGCTTCAATCCTAGTGATATAGTCTCCTTGAAATTATTATTCTCAAGTTTAAAAAAAATTAAAAGATTGAAAATATACTATCCCTAAGAACTTCACAGCCAACTGGACCTAGAAATGATTTCGGCAGAAACTGGAAAATATAGTCTAGGGATATAGCAGTAAGTAAATTTGCTTTTCCCACTCACTATTAGAACCTTGACAAGGAGCTTGTTAGATAAAGATTTGGTAATGAGAGAATTTAGCTGAAAATGACCAAAGTTGGTGATATAAGTTCATGCAAGTAATTCAACAACCAATCCAGTCATAACTAGATGTTCTCTTTTCCCGTCTTGGCTTAAACTGCTGCAGCAGGAATTTAGATTAGATACAAGGAAAATATATTCTGATTGACACTATTGCAAGACATCAAAATGGGTCACTTAGGGAAGTTTTGGAATATTATTTCTTATCAAGTGCTAAAAATGGAACTGATATTCAGGGATAGATAGCCCTTGGCAAAGCAAAGAATCAGAGACTCAAAGACCATCTCTGCTGGAGAAAGCCTTATAAATGTTGGAATCCAGAGATTCCCAAACTTGTCTGCACGGAGTCACCTGTGGAGCCTTTCAAAAAGTCCAAGGCCACAGCCAGTGCCAAGGAAATCAGTCTCTGGGGGTGGGACATAGGCATCAGGCTTTTCTGGGAAGCTTCCAGGTAGTTCCAATGGGCAACCAGGTTAGCGTACCATGGATCTAATGTAATGAATGGTCTCATGTTACAAAAGTAGCAGTTGAGGCCCAGAGAGGGAAAGGGACTTTTCCAAGCCTGCCAGGGCAGCCAGTGGCAGAAGAGAATTACAACCCAACTTTCTTGACTATGATACAAAACCAAACAACCTTATTTTATGTTTACGAAATCAATATATTTTCATTATTTTCAAGATATTTCAAAATATTTCATTATTTCCAAGATAACTTGAAATTGCCAATGAAAATTAATAATCTCTCAATCTTACCATCCAGAGATACATTGTTAGTCTTTGTTGATACCTTTCCATTTCTTTCTGTTATTTTTCTCAAAATCCATATATACTTTTAAATTTTGGTAAAAGTTAGGATTATGTTTATGAGAATAAGGTAGGCTTTCTGGAAGGCCCAGAGCTAGAGGTATAGCTTGTTCTGGGGGATACTGAGCCATATCTTGCCATTTTTCTTCCCCTTCCTCAGTGGACACACAGCATGAAGCCCCATCTTTCCTGACACTGGCATCTAGCCTGAGAACTAAATGGGCTCAGGATAGATCATGTAAGCTCTTCTTGAGTAATGATGCAAAGCCCAAGTATAAGAAGACTGCCTTGTGGAGTTAGTGTCACCACCAGCTGTACATCCATGTTAGGGGCTCTGGGGCTAGAGGAAGCTAGACTGAGAAGCTGCATCTGTTTCTGCTCATGTGGCCACTTCAGTTCCATTATGCTTGGAGGTCCTTACCTGAAGAAGTCAGAACCTCTACCTACATTTATAGTGTTGTGTGTGTTTTCATATGTGTGTTTGTGTGTATGTATGTAAATACGCACGTGTGTGTTCTCAACCATCCCAGGCAACCTGAAGGATGCAAAAACATTAGATTGACTGGAGTATATTCTTCTTATTGATCAAAATAATCACTGTGATTTGGTGGATCCATAAAATCAAACTTCTCTAATAAAAAATGTAATTCCAGTTGTATTATTGCCACCTGGCCAGTTAAAGCTAAAACCCAATGTAAGAGGTGATTTTTAAATCTGATCCTCGCAATCCAATGTCTTTTTACTATAGGTAGAAACCAAATGCTTTAATATTAAAAAATGGCTGATTTTGAAAAGGAAGACTATCCTCTGAAGACCAAATGAGTCTTAAGAAATGATTTAGAAAAGGAAGTGTTTAACTTCAAATGTAGTTTTCTCAAGTGTGTTCTTTTTTTTGGGGGCTGCATAAATGGCTTCAATAAACAACCTGTTCCTATCACAGAAACACACCTGAGTTTAACTGGGGGAAACACGTTCGGATTGGTTTCACTTACTCAGTGAAAATGAAATATTTTTTCACATTTAGGTTTAAGGATTGAATGATCTAGCTACTTCCGTTCAGCTTTGGTAGTCAGTCCATATTGTATATGTCAGCATTTGCTCTCCAGAACTGTGGAGGACACAGGAGCAGAATATTTGACCACTCATCCCTTTCCTGTGACTATCCAAGCTTTTTGATATAGGAAGCAACTAGTGTTTACTAGTTACCATAATGTTCTATTTGGGGGCTTGACTTAAGGGTATTTATTTATCCATGTATTCTCAGATTTCATCATGCGATTCAGCATTTCACAGGAAATCAAATTCATCTCTAATTAGTCAAATGTGACTCATGTATGTGTTAACACCTTCAACTTGAGCTATATTTTAACACCTCTCTGCCTTTTACTTACTCTCTGTCCAGGCCTCCAGCCCTCTTGGTCTATTAAAGGTGCCTGCCTTTGTCAGGGGCTGGTGTGTATTTCAAAGAATAACAAGTAATTTTAATATAAATTAAAATCAACATATTAATAAAAGAAACCTGATGTAAGAAAAGAAATCTGATGTAAGAAAAAAATACATCTCCAAACCAAATTTCAAGTTCAATTAATTTTTAATATTGTTTACTATCTGAATTAAGAATTTCCTTCTTCTGTCAGTTGCTCTAAGGGCAGGAAAAAAAATAGCTCCAAGGGAATATGTAAATGTGGGTTCTAGTTCTTCCTGACAGTCATGGGCAGTGTGTGCTTGGGCAAATTCTTTAGTGTCCTGAATTTCAGCTCCTCTGCAGTGATGGGGTGGGACCTATGAATCCCTGGTACAGGTACAAACTCTGACATGGCCTGTGCCATCTCTCATAGGACAGTAATGAAGATTTCAGAGAAGACTGGGGGACTCTGGGACCATCATTAGGGTCTGTGATGCCTAATTTTATGTGTCAATTTGACTTGGTCATGGGGTACCCAAATACTTTGTTAAACCTTATTTCTGGGTGTGTTTGTAAGGGAGATTCTAGATGAGATTAACATTTGAGTTGGAAGACTAAGGCTGATGGCTGTCTTTTATGTGGGTGGGCATCATCTAATCTGCTGAGGGTCTGAATAGAACAAAAAGGTCAAGGAAGGGAGAATTCTTCCCTCTGCTTGCCTGAATGAGCTGGGACATTGGTCTTCTCCTGTCCGTGCTCTTTTGGTCCCTAGGTCTTTGGATTTGGACTGGAAATCCACCGCCAGGGTTCCTGGGTCTCCAGCTTGCAGCACCAGACTGTGGGTCTTCTAGCCTCCATAAGCGTGTGAGCAAATTCTTTATAATAAATCATTCTCTCTCTTCCTTTATCTTTATATATCCTACTGATTCTGTTTCTTTGGAAAACCATGACTAATGTAAGATCTAAGAGACTGACGTTTGATCATTTGGATAGAAGAGATGGAACTGGCTACCTTCATGGAAAAGGATTGCTTTCTTAATCAGTAGGAGGTTTGTATGTATGTATTTATTTATAAAGATTTTATTTATTTATTTCATAGAGTGAGAGAGAGAGCATGAGCAGGGCTGGGGGAAGGGCAGAGGTAAAAGAAGAGGCAAGCTCTGCACTGAGCGGAGATCCTGCAGTGGGGCTTGATCCAAGGACCCTGGGATCACGACCTGAGCCAAAGGGAGATGCATAACCTACTGAGTCAAGTTGTTACTTTTCCCCCAAACTCTGATGTTCTACTTATTAAACCAATGCACAGCTTATGTGTCATCAGAAAAGAGATGTCTCTCATCATTCAGGATTTGGATTTTATTTTATAAAAAGTCTTTCAAAACCAAAATGGGCAGATAGCTCTCCTGACTTAAACATAGAACTAAGACAGACCTATTTTAATCCTTGACTTCCATTATTTGGAAAAAATAAAATTTTAACCTCCAGATCTTATTTTTATTCCTTTTCAATTAACTGGGATATACTATTCAACGTTACAGGATGTTTTATAGAATACTGATGATTGGTTTATATGGGGTAGCACTGATATTTAAGAGATGGGGTTTTGAATATTCTAGAGAAATAGTATTACATTATTCTTCTTATGGAAATAAAGTTCTTAGAGGTTATTTAATGACTGCTCCTAAAAGTAACAGAAATCCAGAAGAGAGGGAGAAAGGAGGGAGGAAGAAAGGGAGAGAAAGGGACAGAGAGACAAAGGCAGAAAGATAGGGAGAGAGAAGAGGAAGAGATGTTCTAATTTTCCTACAAATATCAGAACTGGAAGATACCTGTGGCAGAGACTGCCAGCCCTCAGTCCAAACATCCTCGCCTTTCTTCTGTGGTGATAGAACTGTGGCCATTTCCTAGGCTCTCTTGCAGTTTGGGGAATGGGAGGTGGTGGTGATGTAATGTGTATGAGTCAGCTTCAGCTAATGGAATGTGAGCAGATGCGATCTGGGCTGGAGCTTTTAGGAAGGTGGGACTGCCTCCTCCAAAGGCTCTTTCTTTTTAGAGAATCCCTTTGAAGAGGAAAGGATGAAATTATTGTCCGGGTCTAGTCAATGCACAGAGCGTAGAGCAGTCTGTAACCACTCAAGGCTGGCTCAGATGGAGTTTCTATCTTTTCATGTTCACTTTCTTTTGCACTAATTTGCTCATGAGATCATGTCCAGAATACAGATCCTATATTTCTCTGATTTAAAGTTAGGGGAATTTATCCCAACCACTTTTTGGTCTGGAGCTTATCTACAAATATGATGGCCTAGACGACTAATTTGTGGGTAACTGAAGTTTTGTTAGAATGCGTCAAGTCAAAGATTTTCTTAGTTTGGTTTTTACACAGTGGATATCAAGGAACAGTGAAAGAATATGGTTACTATACATAGCACTAACTTTAAAAAATTAGCGCCAGACTCTAAATAACCCTCTTCTTTTAAATAGACTATTTACCCATAAATTTATTTAAGACTATCTCACACCTCATTATACTTTCATTGGTATCACCTGTGAGGGTTTATCACAAGCCCCTGCAATAATTTTTTTTTCCACTGCAATAATTCTTATCTATGCTTCATATTGTTTTGGAATCAACTTCTGTTAGTTTAAAATGAAAGAAATGGAATCAGTATGAGAGAAAAAGGAACTTTGGCCAGTTTCCCAATGCACAGTATCCCAAGTTTACAGAATACATCTAATCTTTATGTAATCTATCTACAGTTTGACATGGGAAGCCTGTCAGCTAACATGACATTGTAAGAGTTAGGAAATCTGTATCCTGGCAGTTAATCTCAAGATTCCTTCAATGTTGCCCAAACAATGCTTTCAGACATTTTCAAAAGATTTTCCATTTTCTGGATACCAAATCTAAGTCAGAATGATTTAAGTGGTGTTTGATCCATCAATCTCTTCTACAGACTCCAAAGAGGTGACATTGTCATACAAAGAGAAAGGAAGTACAAGGGGGTGGTAGAGGCAGATCATCTTCATGGTGGGAGGGGACCCAAGTCAGCAATGTTTGACATAATCTTATATTAATAAAAGCAGTTTGAGAATGGTCTCCAATTTCCTTCAATCATTTAGTATTCTGAGGTGCTATCAGATCTATGGTACACACACACAGAATCACTTCAGGTGAAAACAAAACTTCTACATGGAAAGAGCTTTTCAGCTTACATTACTAGAACTGGATTCAGCTGTTGAGTTGTTTTGAATATGGCATCTCCTAGTTAAACTTAGCAGAGAGATAAAGAAGGTCACCCATGTTTCCAGAACAAAGAATGCTAGTAAGCATTAAAGTCTTTTACTATTCATGTTCTTAAACAGTAATTACCAATTAGCCTGTGATTTATCATAAAGCACTGCTGGAAGAAAGTTAACCCAAAGCCTGAAGAGAAGTTACCTTGAGGGCTGTATCCCTTGTGATAGGACATAGAAACGGAAAAATGTGGTCTGTCATAAAGGGAGGTCTAGGTACTGTGAAAAAGAAAAGGCAAGACCTTGACCAGATCCTTGGTGAAAGAATAACTATGCCCCTAAGGAACGTGGACTGTCACAAAAAGATTTTTGTTCATACTCCTTTGGTGATTGGAGAAGATAAGTTGAGGACTGGTAAAAAATGGGAGGGGGTGGTCTGCACCAGATTCTGAAAGGCTACATTCTAGGCCTTCTTTCTATGCTACAAGGGTAATCCTTCCATTTTTGAAGAACCCAAATGCATTGGGGATGGAGATGAGGCAAAGAGTATGGAATAGAATGGGGCTTGGAGGAGTAGAACAATGCAATAATTATCTCTCCCCTTAGCAAATTACCCCAACACATAGCAACTTAAAAAAAATCGCAAACATTTACTATGTCATACAGTTTCTGAGGGGCTGCTGGCTGGGATTGCAGCCATCTCAAGGCTTAACGGGGATCTTGGGGATCCACTTATAAGATGGCTCACATATTTGGCTGTTGACAGGAGGCCTCAGGTCCTCCCTGGCTGTTGGTAGAATGTGTGGTGCTTCACCTGCTAATGGCAGCTGGATTTCCTCCAGAAGAAGTAAGCCAAGAGAGAGAGAGAACAAGGAGGAGGCCACAGTACCTTTTAGGACCTAATCTTTAAAGTCACCACTATGACTTCCACTTATTCTGTTTATTTTTTTCAGAGATTTATTTATTAGAGAGAGAAAGAAGGAGAGAGATGGAACGTGCATGAGTGCACAGGGGGAAAGGGGCAGAGGGAGAAGGAAAGAGAAACTTAAGCTGACTCAGTGCTGAGCACGCAGCCAGAGTAGGGCTCGATCTCACGACTCTGAAATCATGACCTGAGCCAAAACCAAGAGTCAGACACTCAACTGAGTGCACCATCCGGGTTCCCCCACTTTGTTCTATTTATTAAAAATGAGTCACTAGGCCCAGTCCACACTCAAGGGAAGGAGAACTAAGTTCCCTATTTTGAAGGGAATATCAAAGAATTTGTGGACATTTTAAACTACCACAAGCAATATGACAAGTGAGGTTCAACAGGAAGAGAATCGAGGTCTGGGCGGAAATCAGAGCTCTAGAGTTTAGAGGTTTTAGTAGAATTTAATAGACTCAATTAGCCAAAAGGATTTAGAATTGCACTTCTGGTTCTTATTCTTGCTTCTGACCACTGTATTTCCCTTTGTTCATGCAATCTTCATTTTTTCTCATTCACATATTTCATTATTCTTTTTCAAAATTTGCTCACAAGAAGTCCTCCCTTAGTATGTAAGTAGAGCTGTGAAAACATTGATTAAAATGTATACCACAGGCATTGTAATAGTATTGGAGCCAAGTGAAACATGATTTTGGTTTCAGGGACACAAGTTCATCTTTCTGTTAGTAAGTTTGTGATATTTTTTAAGCACCCATTAAAGAAGAGATGTTTGTGGAATAGATGCACCAGAAGAATCAATTCCTGCTTTGTCCCTTTATTTATCTGGCAAATATTCGTGGGGTCTTGCTCTGCACCAGACTCTGAAAGGTGCTGAGAGCACAAAGAAGGATGCAACACGGTCCTGCCTGGGAAGAGGTCAAAGTCTCGTGTAGAGATGGCCGTGTTAAACCCAGTGTCACTCTACCACGTGATAAGCTCTCCTTGCGTGATCTCTGGAGCTGTGTGGGTATACCTGTGATTCTTCTAGGTCTTTAAGGGCAGAGGCCGTCTTATTCAATTTTCTATTCCTAGCACCCAGCTCATAGAAGGAGCTTAAACATGTCTGATAAATTTGTTGCTAAATCCAGTTAATTTGAAGGCTGCGGTACCTAAAGAGACTAACTAGTCAAATACAATACTACCAGATGCTGGCTCTTTCCTTCCTTGCTAACAGTGATAAACAATGTATTTTTCATGTGTGGTTGCAGGTGTGCTGACTGCCCACGTGACCTCTTCTCACAGATGTAACACAATTCTCTCTGGGGACCTCCATTCTTGGGAGGCAGCTATAGTCCTCCCTGAGCTCCCAGGGCTCCTTCCCTGCTTCTCACTTCTGAGACTCCTTGTGCATCCTTCCTAGGGACCCGTTGTAGCTGACAGAGCATTTAGGATGCTGGCTAGAAAGAAAATCCAAGAGGAAGCACAGAGTAAGCTCCTTTCCCTTCTTGTTCAGGGGAGTTTTTTCTAAAGCCTAGAATGGGAATGTTTGGTTCTTTGTTCTAAAATGACAATACTTTGAGCAGAGATGAATTTTTGATGATTTTTCAATAAATGTAAGCTATAGAGGCAAAAGCCTCCCCCTACGAAGCCTCACTAGATCTAACAGTCCCACTTGAGCCCAAGCAATGTCAGCGTTTGCACATAAACGGGTTCCCAGCTCAGTGAAGTTATGCAATAAATGTGCATGTGACGTTAGTTGTTTTTTCTCTCATAGAGGAGACTGTAGTTTAGGGCGTTTGAGCTCAAACATGAGTCGAACTGTATAATGTCAGGGATTATGCAGTATACGTAAAAACCAGTTCATCCCATGTAAAATATAAAACATGTGCAGTATTACCCTGAGGCAAGGATTGGTGGGTGCTACCTGCATTGTTCTCAATATGGCTCACTGACTGACGCTGAGACCAAGACAACCACAGAGGACATCTCTGGATAGCCCCTGGCAGAAAGCCGTAAGCCACAGACAGAACTGGTTCTATCAACCGTGAAAACATAAATACTGAATGATATTAGGAGGTGAAAAGGTACTTTATATGCAACAACAGAAAAAAGAAGTGCTGCCCACATTAGGTGATTAACAATCAGCCAGCCGTCCATTAATTCAACAAATATTTCCTGGATACTCTCTAGGTACCTGATATTGTTCTAGATCTGGGGTACAGTGGTCAGTAAGAGACAAGGCCCCCTTTCTTAGGGAGGCTACATTTTAAAGTAAAAGACAGACAACAGAAAAATAAAACCAAACAAAAAAAGACCCAGTGGTAAATATAAGGATGAAGGAACTCCAGGTGCTGTGATAGCAACTGGGGAGTCAGGTTCAGCTTTTCCAAAGCAGTGGCACTCAAGCTAAAATTTGTATGACAAGAAGGAACCTGCCCCATGAAGATCTGGGGGAAGCGTGTCCCTGCAGAAGACAGAGCAGGGACAGTGGGCAGGGAGGTCGTCCTGTGAGAGGACAAGAGTGTGCCCCTGGGGCTTATGAGGGGACTGAGAGCAGAAGGAGCTGGAAAGGGGACCAGTTGTCAGGTCAAGAGGCAGGATGATGACAAAAAAAAAAAAGGAGTTAAAAATGGAATAAAATGTTAGATAGAAGGAATACTGGAATCATGATATAAAAATATAAGTGAGAGGTTTTGGAAAAATTTGCCATACTCCAGGCATGATTTCATCTGGGTTTCACTAGTGTTTAAAACCATCTCTAATGAGGCCAGTCTGCCGCACCATTCTTTACTTGTTTTGAAATGAAGAATGAGGAATGAGGCACTTCGAGTTCTTTTAAGAATTTTATATCCCACTACAGTGTCTGTAACTTACCACTTTCTCCTTGGTTACCAACATAACACATGTTTGTGATGGAACATTTGGAAAATACAGATAAGCTAGCAGAAGAAATAAAACCACTCCAAAGCCAGCCACCTGATATAACCACTATCAACATGTGGGCACAGATTTTCTTTAGGCTTATGCAGTGACATGGGCTCTGGAGTCCAGGTGAAAATCATGGCTTTGACATTGCTAAGTGAGAGCTACTAATTTTTCAATCAATCTTAACTGCTTATAAAATGCCACACAACTGAAATCTCCTTAAGCCTCAGTCTTCTCATCTGCAAAATGGGAAGAGTAATATTATCTTTTTCGTAGGACTACTATGAGGATTAAATAAGATCATCCATATAATGCTCCTGACTGGAACACCGTATGTACTTTTAACATGTCGGGTACTACGCGATGATCATTTTACAAAGTTGGGACCATGTTGTAAGACTGTCAGTAAATACATTCTTATTCCAGTCATCACTAGACATTTTTACATGATCTTAAATATTTTTCCATAATGTAGTTTTTAATGGTTACACGCCATTTTCCTAGAGAGATTTAATTTAGCTAATTCTCTATTATGGGACACTGGGGCTGTTTCCAAATTTTCACTATTTTAAAAAATATTGTTAAATTTTCTGGTTATTTCTCTAGGATAAATTGTAAGGAATGGCTTGGTGAAAGGGCATGTATATTTGGAGGCATTTCATCCTATCTTCTACTGGGAATTAGATTATACCCTTGGATAAGAATAATGTTGGGAAGTAAATAGTCCACAAACGTGCAGTTTTGTAGGTCTGATTTCCCATCAGCTTAGTGAAACACCTTGCCTTTTCTCTCCACATCTGTTTCTACCTTCTAGTCAGCAACATCCTCCTTCATTCCCTAAGAAAGCTTCTCAGTTCCAGGCTTGCAGATGAGTCAGTTTGCTTACAATTATCTGATCTGCTGAGAATTCTGTACTTCCTATTCCTTTCACTTGAAGCCATAAACTCATAGGGTTTAGGTATATTAGAAATGCAAGCCCCTCATCTTACAGATGAGGAAACTAAAATAAGCAGAGCAAAAGATCTGTCCAAGCTGGTCCGCTGGTCCATGCTTTTATTTTATTTTTTTTATTTTTAGTCCATGCTTTTAGACAGCTAGTCAGGTTGTCTCATTTCGTTGTCTCTAGTACCTGGTGCAGGAGTCAGCACGTGCAGACAGCCAGTATTGTTCGTTGAATGAATGACTACTTGAAGTAACTTATAGCCTCCAAGGATTCTAAGCTGGAAAGGACCATAGAAGTGTGGAAACTGAAGTCTATTTGGTTAATGAAATGTGTGTCATCATGTAGCCATTAGTGATAAGTTGGAATAACAAATCAGTCTCTCAATTCCCAAGGAGACACCAAGAGAAGGCAAGGCTTTGTGGGGTCAAGTGGGTGTCATGTGGAGAAGAGATTAAACTAATTCTGCCTTGTTCCAGAGAGTGCAAAGCCAACACTAAGGAAAACTGGAAGTTGCTGGTAGGCCAATTTCAGCATAATATAGGGAAGAGGTTTTTAATAGTTAGGACTATTAAAATGGAAGCAGGTTTTCTTGAAAAGAAGTTGCCACTAATTTGAAGTATTCAAGTAGAAGCAGGGAAGGTTTGAATAAATAATTTATCAAGTACGTTAGAAAAGAAAAATTTTATTTTACATACCTGGTTGGGATAGATGACTTCTAAGGCCTTCACCAAAACTAAGATTAAATGATTTTATGAATATATGTACACACACACATACACACACGGATAAATGAATAATTTTGTAATTAAAGTCTTCTGAGATTGAACCCATTGTGTTTCCAGGACCAGGTAAATTCAAATATCTTTACTGATTCAAGATTCTATGATTCTAAATAATCTTCTATTTAGTGATAATTCAGTGTGCTACACATAGTAGGAGTTCAAAAGATGATTTTAATTAGCTCTGAAATCTGGAAAAATCTACGTTAAAGATAAATTCAGTTACAGGCTCCATATAGGTGAATAAGTTGATTGAACTCAGCTGGTCTCAATCAAATATATCAGTTGATTCCATTCAAGAACACTAATGCATTAATTTTTTTAAACTAAAAAAGGATAAAATTAAAAGAAGAAATTTGGGTGGATTGTATTGTGATGAGATAAGGTTGTTCTCTTACTGGATTGCTGAATATGATTATAGCTAGAACTATTTCTGAAAATATAAAGAGCCCTTTTAATATGAAGCTGCAAATATGATTTAATTGCACTTCAAGTATGGAGCTACTGAAAGACTGCTCATAGTATAATAATTTTATCCAATCCTAGTCGTAAGGCAGACACATAAATGAACTGTATCACAGGAATACTTTCGATCTTAAAGACTTCATAACAGTGATAGAAATGGAGGTCCTAATAAGTTCCTACTTGGGTTTGGTGAAAGGCTCCACTCTTAATAGCATCTAGCAAAGGTTTGAGGGGTATCATAGATGGCATCTGTGATGCACTCTTTATGATTCCAACCAGGAAGGAATCTTATTGGAAGGCTAAATAAGGAAATTAATGTTCAAATTAAGTATTTCATTTGATTTATTAACATTGTCATTGTTTTGGACACTGTTAACAGTAAAAATTTACAGCTCAAGTTAGGGCGGGGTATTCATTGGCTAGAGTATCTCAGTCATGCTTTTTATCCCACTCAGGAAAATGTATATTTCAGGAGCAGCATGACCTTCGGTGTCTCAGGCATTATGCTAAATGCTAGGGAGATAAAAATGTCAGGGATGAACGTTGGCCTCACAGAGGCATAGCAAAGGCATAGCATGGTTCATCATGGAACCCAGACCGGCTCAGATCTTTCTGACCCAGGACTCCAGACAGATTGCTTATCCATCACAGAATTGGCATAGGATTTAACATCTATTAATCACCCCTGGTGGCAAGTCAAAAATTCTCCCGTAAACAAATTTCATTCTAACAATCATTATCATGATTATTTCATGTCTATAAAGTAAAACTTGTTTCATATGTATCCTGCAGAAGTTTCAGTTTTTGAATTCCACTTCCAGAAACATGAAACAGAAAAATAATTTAAAAAAGGTTACCTCCACTGCTGCTTTTGCCCTTTCAAATTCTTCTTCTAAGGAGTGGTTTCTGGAAAGTAATGCACTTCCCCAGCGCTGTTCTTTGGTCAGTCGAGCCTGAAATAAACCAAACACATGGTGTTATACTACTGGAATCACAGAACACAAAAATACAAATATTTTTCCTTTTCTCATATTTCCCTAGAGTTTAAGAAGCATCTGCAAAGGATGTTATTTTTGGAGCACTTTGCAACCATGACGTTGCCCAAATTGGGATGGTACCAAAATGTATGTGAGCATGCATGAGTCTTTTTTTAAAAAAATTTTTTTTCAAGATTTTATTTATTTATTTGAGAGAGAGACAGATAGCAAGAGAGAGAACAAGAGCACGGAGGAGGAGGAAAAGCAGGCTCCTTGCTGAGCAGGGAGCCGGACACGGGGCTCAATCCCAGGACCCTAGGATCATGACCTGAGCCAAAGGCAATGCTTAACCAAATGAGCCACCCAGGCGCCCCATGCATGATTCTTCTAAGAGTGCGTCTCAGCCCTGGTCATGTTAAAATCAAAACCCAGGCCCAGCCTCCCGAAGATCTTATTTTAATTGCTCATGGTTCCAGGCACTGATATTTTAGTAAGTACCCCCAGAGGATTCTAACACGCAGCTAAAATGGAGAATCTCCATTCGAAGCCTCAACCTAGGAACTGATATTTCAGCTTCCAGCTTGTTCAGAGGACTAACCTCAGGTAAGACTGCTAGCTGCAGATATGGGAGCTTTCCTTTCCTTATATACACAGCAGATCCTCATGCTGAATTCTCTTTCCTTTGCCTTCCCTCTATTAGCACACATCTGTCTCATGTCCTGTTTCCTCAGGACATTGCACTGCTAAATAGTCGTCGCTTAGATAAACTCCTGTTTGATAATGCGGACCGGTTTGTCACAATTAACAGGCAAAACGTGATACACATCTTAGCCAAATGCAAATATTCCAGAAGGCCAGCCCCACCAAGAGTCTGCTGGAAGTTTAAAAATGTTATTCATCTTTTTGTTATTCATTTTCATTTAATTTCACAAACACTAAATGCATTCTTTCTGAACAAAAGTAATCATGGAAAATAAAAGGTAAACCTGTAGAACTTCTCCGTTTCAGTTTCATCTATATTTATGTACCCTACGTAGTAATTTGTTACAAAAAGTTTCGAAATACAAAGCGTATGCTATTCTGTAGCTTACTTTTCTCCATTCAACAATGTATCTTGGAGACCGTCCACATTTAGTATTTCTAGAGGCACCTCATCCTTTCCTGGGATTTCCTAGTAAGTATATACTGTAGTTGGTTCAGATCTCTCTCCGTGAGCAGTCGTGGTGTTTGTGATTTTTTTCCGTGTAATTGCTTCTTTTCTTGGCTATCTTTCTGCTACACAGTGTGACCCATGAGGGTCGGATTTTGTCTGGTAAATCTTGTTCTCCCCTGTCTGTAGCCCAGGGCCTGACAGGTGATACGTGCCCTAAGGATGTCTCCAGACTGCAGGATGAGGGATTGCACTGATAAGGCAGCCAGACTTTGGGGAGCAAGAGGAGGGAGGCTTGTGGAGTGAAGCCCCCCTCTGTCCTTTAATCACCTTTTATCCTTGTGTCTGATTGCTCTTCTTAAGGGATACTCAACCTTGGCTTCTGTGGGAATTACTTGAGCAGGCCTGGACCCTGCTCTAGACCAGTTAAGGAATTTCTGAGGTTAGGGCCTGGGCATTAAATGTTTGAAAAGCTCTTTTGGGGGAACATGGGTGGCTCAGATGGTTAAGCATCTGCCTTCAACTCAGGTCCTAATCTCCAGGTCCTGGGATTGAGTCCTGAGTTGGATCCCAGCTCAGCGGGGAATCTGCTTCTCACTCCCCCAGCTTGTGCTCTCTCCATCTCTCTCTGTCTCTCTTAAATGAATAGATAAAATCTTTAAAAAAAAGAAGAAAAGCTCTTTTGGTGATTTTTGAAAAGCAGCCATGTTTGGAAGCCACTGTTCTATAGCACAACTTTGGCCTTCACTCAGCACCATCTATACAGTTTAGCTGCTTTTCATTTTTTCTCTATGACCACTGGTCCTCAAGAGGATCCCCAACCTCTTATAATCACACAGTAGTAATACTAGGGCTTGCTATATGCCAGATGCTGCTTCAAGACCTTTAGAGACCATAACTCACTTTGTCTTTTCAACAACTAGTGAAGTAGGTATTATCATCAAGTCCATGCCATTGAGGCACAGAGAGCTAGTTAACTTGACACACGTCACACAGCTAGTCAATGGTAGGGCTGAAGCTTCTGGGCCGTGTTCATAACCACGGCACTATACTGCCTCTCATAGGGCGCTATGCCCCCCTGGCCATTTCGGGAAGATGCAAAATCTAGAAAATCTCTGTCTCACAGAGGTTCATGCGTGGCTGAGGGTGCCAACCAAGAATACTGGTTGGCTGAAAACAATAATGAAGTCATTGTTATGAACACTTCTGAACATAAATAATAGTCTTAGACTGTGTTTTGCATTAATGAACAAGGAAGGTTAATTTATTGAAACATTAATTTATGTTTCCTCCTTCTTGATGTATTCACTGCTGTATTCCCCCTGGTAAGTCCTATAAATAGTAGCTCCTCCTTAAACAGTAAATATTTGTTGAAAATACGCTGTTGGGGAATATATGAATTGATTAATTAAAGTTATTTCTCTTGCCTACTCCCAAAAGGTAGCTAAGTGTTCTCAGTCAAGGTTTCTTGGTCAGTCCAGGAGGCTAAGGCAAGTTTATAGGAAATTGAGAGGGGACTTGTCTTTTGTCTTGTGCCTGGAGCGGCAGAGGTCTGTGTTAGCAAAGCCCTGCTATCCCTGGCTCCGGGGACCGGGAAGGGTTGCAGGATGTCTTCGTGGGGTGCCTCAGTAGGGAGCTAGGCCTGTTAGCAGCACAGGGGGAAGGCCTCTGGGGCTGTGTCTGTGGTCAGAAGAGGAAGAGGGTGGTGAGGCTGCGTCTACATAGGCGTCAGTGGCTCACACTCAGGTGGGCCAGCCTCAGTGGCCACCACCAACAAGCACTCTCTTATTCTCTGGGCTGCACGAAAGCTACCACTTGCTCCCAACCCAGATAATTGAGGTGGGGAAGGGGAGAGGGAGCTTCACAAACATAAGCGAGATTGATTATCATAGCTTCCTGAGATTAAGGTATGGACAGAACTTTTTTGGGGAGCCACTATTCATTCCACTACAATGCTTGTTGGACACAATATATTTAATTAACAAATATAAAGGTGAAGATGGGGTCTCTTGGGAAGCTCAGGTCATGATCTCAGGGTCCTGGAATCGAGTTCTGTGTCCGGCTCCCTGCTCAGCGGGGAGTCTGCTTCTCCCTCTGCCACGGCCCCTCCTCCCTGCTCGTGCTCTCTCTCTCTCTCTCTCTCACTCTCTCTCTCTCTCAAATAATTAAATAAAATCTTTCAGAAAGAAAAGGTGCAAATGGTTTACAACCTTTCAAAATTGATAAGCTGTTAAGATGTTACAGCATGGTAGAGAGGTTAACCCCAAAGGCGTTATGATCTTATTGTCTTGTAGAAATTAACCAATTTTGTATCAAACTTGGCAAACTTATTTTGGCATTTCTTTCCCAGCCAGCTCCATAAATCTCTGTTCCTTTACTTTGGAACTAGCTCTTTTGCCTTCCTGCTGGTTCCCTCATTAATGAAATAAACAAATAAATAAATTTTAAAAAATGTGGACACATGGTAAGAAATAAAGTGTGCATTTATATAATAATGTCAGAAATGACCCATGAATGGCATGAGAAGAAAGAGAAAGCACTAATATTTTTGTCCCAAGGCACCTCCTTTTATTAGAGGCACTTTTCACCAGTGAAATATGATCTGTCTCTCCTATGAAGCCTGACCTAACAGAATTCCATTACTGTCACCGGCTTCCCTTCATCAATGTTTCACGACCCAAGTGGATTATGAATCACAGAATGCAAGGGGCACCATATATCAGGAAGAAGAGGCAAAAATCTCTTTCAGGATTTGAGACTTACAGTTCATATTCCCCTTGCCACTTAAAACAGCAAGTGTAAATAGAATCTTACTCTGCAAATGGACTTTTATTTCAGCAGTACAATTACTATTTAGGTAAGTGCTATTTCCCATAATGTTAGAAAGGCCTTAAGTTAGAGAAGTGTTGTCTACCTCACATTTGAAAGCCCTTTATTTTGTCCAAGGAAGCTAAGAGAAATGTTATAAAATATAGGAACACACTAATTGTAAACAAAGGCAGTTTCCAAGCCAAGTGTAGTAGGCAACTGAAAAGATTCTGAAACTTTTCAGCAACTTAGTAACCCACCCAGACATAATGGTTTAGGACTGAGGATGAAGTACAGATCATAACACAGAGTAAAGAGCAGCCTTCCTTTCAACCAAGAATTTTTAAAAAAAACATTAAATTTCATTATAAGCAAAGGCTGGAATATGGAAGAGTATATATAAGCAATGTTGGTGAACTGTATCTATTGTTCAGTATTTAACTAGAGGAGTGGTAAGCAAGACAATTTTAGCCATACATTTGGGTTGCGGCTATTTTGGTATCACAGTGGCCGTATTAGTAGTTCTCAAGCTCGAGTGGGCATCAGAAGCATTTGGAAATCTCATCCAAACACAGACTGTGGGGACCACACCTGGGGTTTCTGCTTCAGTGGGTGCAGGTGTGGGAGCGGGGACCCAGAGTATGCATTTCTAACGAGTTCCCTGGTGACGCGTAAACTGCCGAGGGAGGGACCTCACTCTGAGAGCTTCTGATTAGATGCTGACATCATGTGCTTGCAAGTAGAACTCTGGAGTTCACAAATGTACTCTGATGTAGGCATTTTTTTTGCTTCATTGCATGACTTTGAAAAATCTACGGTTACAGCAACCTCCTGGAAGGGCTTTGGCTTTAAAAAAAGCCGTTTTAATTGGTTTAGGCTAATTGGATTTTAGGGTATTACATTCTCCACAGAAGACAGCATTTTGTTCTCTCGGCTGTTGATTGCTCTGAATGATAAGCATTAGGCAAAAGATAAGAAGAATAACTCTTTAAGAATCCTGCTTTATTCTCTCTCTCTTTTTTTAAAGATTTTATTTATTTATTTGACAGAGAGAGATCACAAGTAGGCAGAGAGGCAGAGAGAGAGAGAGAGAGAGGAGGAAGCAGGCTCCCTGCTGAGCAGAGAGTCCGATGCAGGGCTCGATCCCAGGACTCTGAGATCATGACCTGAGCGGAAGGCAGAGACTTTAACCCACTGAGCCACCCAGGCGCCCCTGTTTTATTCTCTTTATTAAAAATTATGATTGTGATCAAAGTTATGATTTGAAGCTTCCTGTATTTGTGGCTGTGGTTGTCCCAGCATAATAACTCTGTCGGCTAACCTCAATGTCAGTCCTTCATAACCCCTCAGACAATTACATTTGTATATTACAATTACATAAATTACAAATACAATTTACATTGCTGCTTGATGTCTCCCACCGAAACACATGTTTAAAAAGTTCAGTATCTTTTCAAAAGAGATTGATGGGGAAAAGGGTGCTGCTTAATGATAGAAAAGAAAAATATAACAACTAGCAGACTTTGGGTAACATTGTAACACAGTAATTAAAAGCATAATCTTTTGGAGTCAGACTGCTAGGGCCAAATCCTGCTTGGATTTAATAGTAACTGGTGACCTTGGACAAATTACTTAATCTCTACAATCCCCAGTATTCATATCTGCAAAGTGTATATTCACTTACTGAATCTGTATAAGAATCAAGTACAATAACTCATGTAAATACACACACACACAAAATGCTCAGTACATAGTAAGTGGTATAAAACTTGGCTTTTGTCATCATCTTTCTGGTTAGTGCTTATCAGGTATGACTTCAGAAATTCATTTAAAAATTATCTATATTTAGAGCACCTTTGTTTAGTGGTTAATGCAGACTGGTTGGATTCTTATACAGAACAGATTAACTCATGCCTCTTTAAGCGGGTCATGATTTTTTTTTTTTTTCTTAATCAGTCCACAGGCATTTCTTATTGAAGGTACACAAAAAAGTTGTACCTTATGTGTCAAAGAGCAAATTCCTAGAGCTTTGTGCAAGGTGGGCAGCATATGGTTCCCATCTCCATCCTACTATGAAATTCTGTTATAGAATTTCAAAGCAAATCAGTGCTGATTTTAAAAAGAGATGGACAGTCCATTATCAGGCATAACTAAAAATTATTTTTGAAACTAGCTTCAAAAATGATAAAAAAACAAAATCTTGTCATTTTATTTTTTTTTATTTTATCTGCTCTTTAGTTAACTATTAATTAGCTACAACTTTCAAATTGTTAAATTTGACAAGTGTTGTTGTTTCTCCTTTTTGTTAGTATTCTTATTTTTCCAATTCAACAAGTATTTGTTGAGTACCTACTATGTACAGATTTCCTACTATGCTGAAAGTGATCTTTCAGATTTCTTTCCTTCCTCTTTGCCTTCCTGTGGTTCTTGCCCTGCTGCCTTTTCTTTGTTCCTTCCTTCCTTCCAACTTTGCTTGCTTTTTTCCTCATTGGTAGCACACTGTATGGTCGGGAGGGGAAAGCGGATGTCGATGTGGCTCCTGTACTACCTTCCAACAAGCAAACTATATTTATAAAGTGTACTAATTGCTTCTAATAGACATAAAGGTCTTGATGCTTCTTATAATTGAATTCTTCTTTCTAATCTTTTCATTGCCACACTTATGGCTTGTGGATAGTCTGCTGCACTGAAATGGAATGAAATGCAAGCTGTCAGTATTTCGAAGAATAAGAGATACAGAAGGAATTTAGGAGGGGAGACACAAAATTGTGTATGGCCTCAGATCTGACAACAGTCCTAATTTATCTTACAAACTTTCTGGAAGAAAGTGATACTCTTTAAAATCACATAGTTTGTATTAATCCTAGAAATGTATTAATCCTAGAAATGCAATCAGGGCTTGCAGTGAGAAGGGAAATAGATGGTCTGTAACTTCTCTCAGGTGAATAAGCTTGACGAGGCTGATACGAGGTGGGATGTGGTTAAGAACAGGAGCTTTAGAAGCTGATGGATGTGATTTGAGTGCTGGCTCTTTTTCCCCTTAGCTAATTCTCTCTAAGATGAATTTCTCATATAAGAAATGGGGATATTAATTCTCAAGATTTTGTAAAAATATTTTAAAAAGAAATATCTCCTATTATATGTACGAAGTATGTAATTGGACAGCTAATGGCATGCCTTTCTTTTATGGCTCCTTTAAAAATTTTGAAAACGTATCTACATTTATATCTTAGTCTCAATTGTTCTGGTTTGGGATACTGCCAACTTGATGGAATTATGACAACATGGAAGGAAGCATTTGCTGTGCCAAAGTCAGCAAAATCAGAGTTGTAGGTCGATAACTAAGCACGAGAGAGCCTGGTTCCTATACCTTCTCAGTAGGTCCAACTTAGGTTGGCAAGAACCTGTCTGGGAGCTATCCTTCCAGTGTCTGGACTGGATAAAGAAATGCTTGAACCATCACTTGCCAGCAAAGGTTGGATCCACTTTCTTTTGCCTTACCACTAGCTCAACCCATTTATTAGAAAAAGCTAATTTTATGTCATTACTTGTGTTTTTCTTCAACTCTTCAAATATTTTCTCATTTTTTAGATTGTACGATTTCTTTAAACAATTAACTCCAGGGAATACTAATGACACAGTTGCAAAAGTGTCAAGAAACTTTATTCTTAAATACATAAAGATTATATGATTTATTATAATCTGCTAGTCTGATTAGTGTATTTAAAATACTATTTGAAAGAGACGACTACACTTTTCCTTTTCTCCATCTTGAAAAGAAAAATGAGCTAAAAGGAATTCACTCCATTTTCTTTATGATTCTGAAAGATGTTTTTTTTTAAATGTGATTTTTAAATAAGTCTTGTAAATAGCTCCTCACCTGTTGAATCTGACATGGTTTATGTTGGCTTGAGAGGGAAGAACACATTTCCTTGATTTTTCTCATGAGCCATCTATGTGATAGTGGAGCAGTAACAAATTTTGGTAAGCTGAAATTGTTTACTGGAATAGTGTGCAAGCAAGTTTTATTTTATTTTTTAAAAGATTTTATTTATTTATTTGAGAGAGAGAAAGAGAGAGAGCAAGCACGTGCAGAGGAGAGGATCAGAGGGAGAAGTAGACTCCCCACTGGGTAAGGATCTGGATGCAGGGATCCATCCCAGGACTCTGGGATCATGACCTGAGCCAGAGGCAGATGCTTAATGGACTTAGCCACCCAGGTGCCCCTGCAAGCCAGTCTTCCCCCACCCCCTTCCTCCTCCAGCTTTATTATATAGTTTAAAATTACATTCTATTTTCTAGGACTTCAGTTGCTTGCAAGCCAGTTTTAAGTTGAATTTTTAAACCACCTTCATCATCTTATCTACCTAGAGAGATCATATAGTTAAGGCAGTATGTTTCTAACAGTAAAAATACCTTTCTGTCTTTTATTACAATTAGTCAGTCTATTCTCTTGCTGTTTTATTTGAGTAGTTAGTATTTTAGATGATTAAATTCCAAATTCGTTAAATTGTCCTAATTAAACCACAGGCCGGACTTAAAACTAGGAGGTTATGAAATTTTTTAGTTTAGGCAAATCTTGATAAACATGCAGTATAAAGTAAAAAAATTTTATTTATTTACTTATTTTAGAGAGAGAGCCTGGGTAAAGGGAGGAATGGAGGGGGACTGATAAAGAATCTCAGGCAGACTCTGAGCTGAGCGCAGAGCCAGACGTGAGGCTCCATCCCATGACCCTGAGGTCAAGGTGTGAGTCAAAACCAAGAGTCAGAGGCTTAACCAATTGAGTCACCCAAGTGCCCCAACACGCAGTGTTTTTAAAAAAGCAAATTAAGGGACAAATTCTTTACAAATAATTGGTAGCCCTCACTATAATTTATCTAGACAGAGAACTGTCACAGTGCACTTTAAACTGTGTTTCGGAGGACAGTGTTGGGAATCTCATACAAACTGTCCAAAGCACATTGTGTTTGCTTAAAGGCACACCAGGGGGCATGTGGAAGGACAATGTGGTGGGATGAAACCAGACAACCAGCAGGAGAGTAGCAGTCATTGGAATAAGATGATAAATGCATTGTGGGTCTCCATGGCAACTGAAGACCCCAGCTGATCCTCTGCCCCTCCAGCCTTGTGTAGAACAGCCCACCTGTGCCAAACCTCCCCCCCCTCACTGCAGAAACAAATGTTCTATTGCTACATTAAATTGTTCCAAGGATCCAGGTTATGAAACGGTACCAATTACTTTAGCTGAATCTAAATCTCTAACGCACTTAACAAGAAATGTTTCTCTAATAAATGTTATCAGTTTAAAAAAAATACATTTGGAATGAACACAGAGAATGAAAATACATTTTCACGCTACATTTACAATTCATTAAGCTTCCCAGGGTTATTTGTTCTGGAAGTGAGCTGACTTGTTTTCCAGCAGAGTCCTAGGAGCAGTAATATTCACCCCTCTGCAGTGAAAAAGAAATGGGGGGAAGAGGCGGTTCTCTTAGTGGCCTAGAAAGGTTTCCAGAGGACTTTCATTTTCTCAAGATTTCCTATCTGTGTGTGTCCTTCTTCTCTATGCCACTTACTAGTTCTGGGTGCATAGACAATTTTCTTAATGTCACTGTGCCTTAGTTTCCCTGTCTATAAAATAGGGGTAATAAATAAACTTGCCTCATACAGCTGTTTATCAGGACCAAATGAGCTAACATGTATTAGAAGACTTTATCATAGCTCTCAGTAATATTTGCTAACCCTTTACTTCACCTCAGATAACATATCTCCTCTCTTAATTTCAATATCTGATCCGGTAAACTCAAGAAAATTTCTCTTGCTCACTTCATCTCACTAATGTTCAACTAGATTGTAGAAATGTGGACACATTTCTTAAAAGATCTTTGTGGTTTTGGATCAAGACTGTACCCTTACAAAGTGTTTGAGCCAATAGAAAGATTGAGACTGATTTTGGCCTTCTTGGCAGTCTTACCCAAAGGAGGTAATTAGTTCTAGACAAGCCAGCTACACTGGAGTTGAGGGTCAAACATGGACAGACAGGTCTGGTTCATACCATACTTCACCAGTGATTAGTTGGGTACCCCAGAAAAAAGATTTTGACTTCACCAAAACTTTTTTTTTTTAAAAGATTTTATTTATTCATTTAACAGAGAGAGAACACAAGCAGGCAGAGAGGCAGGCAGAGGCAGAGAGAGGAGCAGGCTCCCCGCCGAGCAAGGAGCCCGATGCGGGACTTGATCCCAAGATGCTGGGATCATGACCCGAGCCAAAGGCAGTTGCTTAACCAACTGAGCCACCCAGGCGTCCCTCACCAAAACTTTTTAAAGGATCCTTAAAATGAGGCCAATAAGGGGTACCTGGGTGGGTCAGTTTGTTAAGTATCTGCCTTCAGCTCAGGTCATGATCCCAGGGTCCTGGGATTGAGCCCCACATTGGGCTTCCTGCACAGCAGGAAGTCTGCTTCTCTGTCTCCCTCTGCCCATTTCCCTGCTTGTGCGCTCTCTCTCAAATAAAGAATATCTTAAAAAAAAATGAGGATAATAATAATCCACAGGATTATTTGAGTATTAGACATGACATATGAAAAGCACATAGTAAAGTTCCTAATACTTAGTGGCCACTCACAAATGGTTGCTCTTAGTATTATCATTACTGCTAATACTATAATTACTTATTCCTTAACATAAAATTTATTTTAATGTGACAGCCAAGATCCTGATATGTAAGTACGTGGGTCTACAGGGCATATATGTGAATGAATACTCAATATGTAAGTTCCTCTTCTTGGTGTTCTTTTGTATAAATATTGCTAATACCAGAGTAGAAGAGATTTTATATTACAAAATGATGGAAAAGTAAATAATAGATAAAAGAAAAAGTGCTAAATATATAGTGAATTCATTAAGACATGTTCTAGCCAAATATATATATATATTTATCCTCAGTTAGCCAAATATATATATATTGGCTAACTGTTATAATTAAATATATATAAATATTTAATATATTTATATATAAATATATGAATTAAATATATATTTATTTACATATATATGTAAATAAAATATTTATGATATAAATTATTAGAAAAGGTGGACTCAGTTGGTTGGGCATCACACTCTTAATTTGAGCTCTGGTCATGATCTCCGGGTTGTGAGGTCAAGCCCCCATTTGGGCTTCACGCTGGGTGTGGAGCCTGCTTGGGACTCTCTCTCCCCTTGCCCCACCCCCCCTACTCTCTGTCAATCTCTCTGTCTCTAAACTAAAAAAAAAAAAAGGAAAAAGGGAAAAAAAGGTGGGTTTATTAAAGAATCTCTCTCTCTCTCTCTTTTTGTTACCTGTGTTGGAGGCACTAATTCCAACTCTGAAGCTGACTCAGAGTTCAGGGCGCTTTTCCCACTGCTTAGTTCTGGTTGAGATCTGTGCTCTGAGGACCTATAGGAGATGAATAAAGGAGATCAATGTATACGGACAAACAAACTCAGCTAGAAAACCAGTTAAGAAACCGAGTCGATTTGGATTGTTGAGAGCCATGATAATAAAGCTCTCATCAGAATTTTGATGAGATAACTTGAAAAAGATAACTTTTATATAATTTTATTACAATGACCACTTTCAAAATTCAAGTGGCTGCAATGTGCTAGGTGTAATTATCTCTGATTTAGAATTTGGTTCAATTATGTACAAACAGTAAATAAACGCAATCCCTGTTTTGTTACCAACAGTTCTGCTTTCTTAACAGTATTGTGTTTTGGGGAGGGGAGTATCTCACAAAGTGTCCCTGGTGTGATTTGATCTTTGTATAGAACCTGAAATGTCATAATAAATGGAGATGTGCAAAGGGCAACAGGAGAATGAGACAGGCTGTCCTTTAAGAAGCTTGCAAAGCATGGGAAAATTCAGTTAGCCAATTTTTCTCATGGGCATCCACAGGTAATTCTTAATTCGTGCATTATCTGACAGTGATGATTAAGACAGAAAAGGTTACTTGTGTAACCAGAAACATTTACTTTAACTACCATTCATGTAATGTATTGAATACATGTACATAAGTACATACATGTATAAACCTATTTTTATTGATCACCTCTGTTACTCATTCAAAAAATTATCAACAAATATGAAACAAATATTGAATTCTGAATTCTGAATCTACCAAAATCATTTTTGGCTGAATTTTTGACAATTCAGATGAAAGACTTAGTCTTGGAAGCCACAAAAATTAATATTGGTACATGGAGAGTAATATATGGCACCAAGTATTTGGATTGACTTAACTCATTGGCTATTTCAGTACACAGGAGAAATATCCATACAGCTGACAGACCATTAGCTATTTTCTGATGTTAAAATATCTTACCATAAGAGTTCTTTTGACCCAGTTCTAGATGAGCATGATTTTCTCTCTGCCATTTGATGTCCCTTGCTATTTCGATCTCCATGAAACTTAACATCATCCCATTTTTCCAGTTGTGTTTGAATGTCTGTGAAGGAGATAGGAAAGGAGTAACAGGGACAGTGGATTGTAAAGTGCAGAAAGAAGAAGTAAAATTAAGATGAAGCCTTATACAAGTCAATTCAACTGATGCTCCTAAACCCAAGATCAACTTCTTAAGACTGCATGAAAATTAATTAAAACATGTTCAGCTAAATAAAAATGAGACCTAGTAAGAGAAATTAGTCTGCTCTTAGTTAAACAATCAACTTGTTTACCTGAATTTATTCCAAGAGCTATGTATATTCTGAATTCTTTGTATAAATCCATGGAATCCCATGGGAATGAACATATGGAGTTCTGTCCTAGCTGCCTCCACCTGAGGAGGTGGCTTTGAGGCACTTCTGGCATGTTTCTAGAAAAAAGTTCTGTTTAAAGAGATGAACCTCACTGTTAAAAGGGGGTGAGAAGGAACTGGAACACTATTCACAGCTTTTGTAAAACTGCTTAATTATTCATCAAATGAGGGAATGAATAATGG
Organism: Nasua narica; assembly: GCA_028533885.1. Taxonomy (NCBI): domain Eukaryota; kingdom Metazoa; phylum Chordata; class Mammalia; order Carnivora; family Procyonidae; genus Nasua; species Nasua narica. The sequence goes on from CM052799.1 coordinate 118,399,479, forward strand.
GAATAGAAGGAAGGAGGCGATGGAGAAAGCCAAGAGAAAGCTAGAACCATTTTCTCCCTGTGGTTTAATTCTTACAGATAAGAAATTTGGCTGGGTTTGCTTTTATTAACAGGTGCGTGACTGTAAAAAAATCACTTAAACAACTTTGGGGGCCAGTTTTTCATCTCTAAAGAGATCTGCAGTCGGTGTCCTCCAAAGTTCTTTAAGTATTTTTTATGATTTCTTCACAGGACATTTTCTCAAAAGCAGAGAAATGAAAGTTTCATTTTTAAGTTTATTGTGCTATATTGTAATGCATTTAATAATATCCTTATATAAGTGTGCAAATTTCATTATTCACCTGTACAACTGAGAAAACCTAGAACACATTGATAGTGAGGAAGTATTGGAGATGGTTACAAAACTTTTCTCCAAAGACACAGGCCTCAGAAAGGGACATGGCAGGGAAGAGGGGACATGGTGCCTTTGGCTTTCTGAACTATCTGCCTCTTTTCTTTCTCTTGAGAAATGAGACCATAATTTAACTGGTTCCATGAGTTGAAGTTAAGCTTTCCCTTCTCAGGAAGATGTATAGTAGATAAAAATATGGGCTTTGAAGTTAACCAGAAATATGCTCAAATTTCAGGTCTTCCTCATACTAACTGAGATCTTGGGCAAGTTATTTAAATTCTAAGTTTTTGATGAATTAATGGGCTAATGCATGTAATCATGTAGCATAGTCCTGATTGTGATAAGCTATCAATAAATGGTAGTTGTTATCAGATATACCTGATATATCTCCCACTCTAGACTAAATGCTCCTAGAGAGCAAGATTCATGTCTCATTCTTATTTATAACTCCAATGCCTCATATGGCACCTGCCATCTATCAAGTATTCAATATATGCAGAATGAATAAATAAATGAATAAATCCACATCAGTTGTGTAAAACTGAGCTTCCCAAATGCTGTTTAATTCAAACACAAAATGTGTGCTGCCTATATTCCTTCATGGGATTAAGTTTTTTACTCCTTTGCCCATGATTTTCATGTCATTTAAGGAACTTCCTTGTATTAAGACAAGGGCCAGCAGCAGCAGACACATGCTATTACCTTACCTAAACCTAAGGATGATGTCTCTGGGCCCCGGAGAGGCTGGCCTCTCTGCTCAGCATCTGCACTGATGAGATCAGATCCATCAGCCTTTTTCTTGAGAGATGAGGTTTTTGATGAGGCCTCCAACTTCTTGGCTTTGGCTTGGGTTTGAGAGACAGGTTCACTCAGGTCAAGGAGATCCAAGCCTGTGGTCAATACTATAAGAGATAGAAAAGGTTAAGATAAGCTCACTTGCTGTTCTGAAGTTATTTTTTAAAAATATGTTTCAATTGGGTACAGGAAGATTTTGTGGGTATAGTGTAGATTAGAAATAACTAATTACCCACTTGTCTGTTGAAAGGCTCCTTCCACAGCTTGGTTATTATGGACATTGCTGCTATGAACTTTGGGGTACTTGTGCCCCTTCTTTTCACTACCTCTGTATCTTTGGGGTAAATACCCAGTGGTGCAATTCCTGGGTCCTAGGGTATCTCTATTTTTAACTTTTTGAGGAACCTCCATACTGTTTTCTAAAGTGGCTGTACTAACTTGCATTCCCACCAACAGTGTAAGAGAGTTCCCCTTTCTCCATATCCTCTCAAACATTTATTGTTTCCTACCTTGTCAATTTTTGCCATTCTAACTGGTATAAGGTGATATCTCAACGTGGTTTTGATTTGAATTTCCCTGATGCCTAATTATGTTGGACATTTTTTCATATGTCTTTTAGCCATTCATATGTCTTCTTTGGAGAAGTGCCTGTTCATGTCTTCTGCCCATTTTGAATGGGTAAAGAAGATGTGGTTCATATATACAATGGACAATTACTCAGCCATCAGAAAGGATGAATACCCACTATTTGCTTTGACATGGATGGAACTGGAGGGGGTTATGTTAAGTGAAATAAGTCAAGTAGAGGAAGACAATTATCATATGGCTTCACTCATATGTGGAACATAAGGAACAGCATGGAGGTCATTAGGAGAAGGAAGGGGAAATGAATGGGAGGAAACCAGAGGGGGAGATGAACCATGAAAGACTATGAACTCTGAGAAACAAACTGAGGGTTTCAGAGGGGAGAGGGGTAGGGGATTGGGTTAGCCTGGTGATGAGTATTAAGAAGGGCATGTATTGTGATGAGCTCTGGGTATTATACACAAATAATGAATCATGGAATGAATAATGAATTAGTACATCAAAAACTAATGAAGTACTATATGGTAACTAAAATAAAAAAAAAGACAGAAATTGATGTAATTGTGGTAAATGTGAAAAAAAGTATCAGATTAAGTTAGCTCACCATTGATTTCTAAAGATGGTTTGCATTTAGACTAAGTAGTTTGCTACATATTCTCCTTTATTTTGGCACAGTACCCACAAAATAAGACTTAGACCAGCCTCACCAGTGATGAAAGTTTAAATAAAATTAAAATAATAAAATAGAATATGAATTCAGGTACTAGTTACTTTATTGCTTTGCCTTGTTTATAGAGAGGTATATTTTACAGCACAGGTTTTCCAGAGAACAGTCTATCATATTCAGAGATATGTTTGCAAAATTATGAGGAAGATCTATTATGAGGAAGTTATAAGGAACATCTGTAAAAGTATCTAATGTCTCTGTGTTTTAAATTTTGAACTACTAAAGTATACAGGATATAAAAGAGTGCTGTTAATCATCTTTTATTTAATTAAGCAGTTCAATTAGAAAATGGCTTGCTGTTTGGGCTCACACTAGAGAAGTATTTTACAACCCATAGCTGATGAATAGGTACACATGTTTATGCCTTTTCTGCTTAATATGCAAATTTAAATTTCAGTGCAACAAACCATAAAATGGCTATACTTTAACTTCCTAGCAGGTTGATTACATTGTATTCAATACTCTAATGAAATAATTTGTTTTATAATTTGCAGAAATAATTTGTTCAGATGCAAAGTAGGCAAATGAGAATGAAAAAGGCAAGCCTTGTAACTCTTCATCCTTTCTCTTACAATGCAAGTCACCAGGGTGTGATTAGCTCATCGTGAGAAATGGAAAACTTCAATTAGGGAAGGTCCCTCCTTCCCTGCCTCTCCACCAGTTCAAGCCCCTGAGACTGGCTTCTGGACTGGCCTGGGGGCTTCCTGGCCCAGGGCAGGGGTCTCTTCATCCAGATAGTTTAGGAAAGTCAACGAAGTGACAGAAAAATCTTGGTGTTACCCTTTCTGGCACCATCTACAACTATGACTGCAGCATTGCTCCCCTCTGACCTCTCAGCTTGTCCTCTGGGTAAGGAATGGATTTTTGTTGATATCTCAGCACTCTTTCTTTGTGCTTCCCCCTTGCACTTGAGGTGAGGTCAGGGCTCAGTGGAGCTCACAACCTGCATTTCTTTAGTCCCACACTGTCCTCATCAGCTAACCACCCCTATAGGATCCTTAGGATAGTTCGTCAAGCTGTATTCTAAATAATCTTGTTTTGATTTCGATTATGAATCATAGTAGTTGGATGTTAATGTGAAGTGGAAAGACCCAGTTCTATCACTGTTTAGTCGTGTGACTCCAAGTAACTTTCTTGACTTTGCTGAGTTTCAGTTTCCTCCTCTGAAAGATGCAGATTAAGTCTTTTAGGTATGACACGAAGATTAACTTTTCTAATTTGTATATTGACTGTGTAAAGTGCCAAGTATACAATAGGTACTCAATAAATGTTATTTCCATTCTTTGGTGGCCAATTTCTGATGCTTTTCTTTCCTTGTTGTTGATCTCCTATTCTCCCTGCTTTTTTTCTATTTTGGGCAGGAAGTGGATCTGTACACTCAAAGAAAGGAGAAACACCACTGGGAATAAAACAGAGAAATGAGACAAAGATACTGGTCTACAGAGGATGCTCTGAAGTAAATGGCCTGAAAGCATCAGCTTATCTCATCTGCGTCTCCCCGAGGAGAGGCGAGCCACTTTCCAGTGCTAAGATGCTCTGAGATATGAGCAGTGTTTTATGGCCAGCAAGCACCTCAAAGTGGGGGGAAAGAAGTGGTTTTTAGAGCTAAGCTGCCTGGCTTTGGTGTCTAAAATTTAAGCATGGCAAGCAGCCAAAATAGGCAAGGATGTAATACATTTCATATTCTTTGAATGTTTAAACAGAAATTTCCAGACCAGTATTATGTTGGCAGAGATTCTAGGCCTACCAAATTTCCTTATAGTAGAAGGAAGGAAATGGATAACAGTCTCTGGAATGCCATATATGTCTTTTTACTAATTGTACAAACAATTAGGAATTAGTCACTTGCTCCTACACTTCTTGTAGAAGGAAATTATATAGGACTTGTCTACTCGTATATAGGAAGTACATTTGTGACAGAATAATAACTAGTGAATATTAATTTAATTCTATATCTGCTTCTCACCATTCAGAACAAATGAATTATTAAAAGAGTGAAATGCAAATTCACACTTGGCCCAGCAATATTCTTTCCCTCTCCAAACTGGCCTGGGCACTTCCTGTGTTGGTTCTGAGTTCTCTCTGTTCCTTTGTTCTTTGCCCAGCAAATGTGAAACAAATGCTTGGCACACACAAAAAGCCCTGTTTGTTACCCAGTTGATGAAGGGGGTGGCTTGGAGGTTGAATGGTAAGCTCTGAAGCTGAGAGAGTCCCTATGGACTACAATTTCAAAGGCACAGAAGGATGGGTGCAGCCTTTTAGTTTCTGGAAGAAGACAAATTGCATTTTAGCAAGTGTGTGTGTGTGTGTGTGTGTGTGTGTCTGTGTGTGTTGCATGCATATGCACTTTATATAAGACTTAGAAATAAAGGGTCTCACTGTTCCATATGGACTTTGAAGGGGGCATATCTTGGCATGGAAGGGGATATTTGCTTGGCTGATCTTTACGCAGTTTTAAAAATTCTTTTAGACACATGAAAATTTGGGTTCCGGAATCTGTGTGTCTGAATTGAAATAACCACCTCTTACAGTGGATGTGAAAGTGTGTGTGTGTGTGTGTGTGTGTGTGTGTGTGTGTGAAAGAGAGAGAAAGAGATAGAGGTAGATGGACAGAGAGAGAGACAGACAGACAGACAGTCTTGAAGACGTTATGTTGCTGGCTTTGGAGATGGAGGAAGGGGCAAGGAATTCCAGGTACTCCCAGAAACTGAAAAAGGCAGGGAGACAAATTCTCCCTTAGAATCTCCAGAGGGAATGTGGCTCTGCTGACACCTTGATTTTACGGCTGATGACTTTCAGAATTGTAAGATAATAAATTTATGGTGTTTTAAGCCACTGGAGTTGCAGCAATTTGTTACAGCAGCAATAAGAAACTAACACAGTTCATAGGTCAGTGTCCATGCCAAGATGCAAACACAGGCCTTGTCACTCCCAAGCATGTGTTTGTTACCATTCCTCACTAGAATTTATCTGACCCTGGAGGCAATGTGCTGACTCCATTGATATGACTTTGATTATTTTTTTGTTTAGCTCCCAATCATCTGGCAGTTTGGATAGTTTGAGGCATAATGTAAATAGTTTATAATCTCAGACATTTTTTTTTTTTTTTGGATCTCCTAATTTCATTGGAAGGAACTTCTGAAGATGGAAGCTGTAAGATGCTATGTAAGTATTTGTTTCCATTTATCTCAAGGATGTCTGATTGAAGATCATAACCTATTGAACTGGAAGGCTCCAATGGGGTGCTGACGATATTTACAAATGCCAGATTACTTGGGCTGTGGGAGGTGAGGCTGCTTAAACAGTTAGAATAAAATAGCACCGATTACGAAGCTTTGATTTGATGCTTTGACCGTAAGTGCAATGCCATTTGCACCACTATAGTATAATGAGCCTCTGATTTTTAGTGAATTTGTTTTAAGGAATAAATCTACATGGAGTGGTCAGAGAATAGAGATGAAAGGACAGTCCTGACTGGTGCAGTCACAGAATGTGCCACAAGGAGTTGATGGGGTCTCTGTTCTGTTTTGTAAGCTACCCTGGCATTCTAGAAACATGGTATTCCTTAATATAGTGGCTACAAAGCCAAGTCCCTTAGGAAGGATTTTTGCCAGTGATGTCTGATAGATATATTGGACTTTAATAATTCAATGAATTTTTGCTTATTTTATTGGATTATGTAACTAAAGCTACTTCCCAAATTTCTTTTTTTTTTTTTTAAAGATTTTATTTATTCATTTGACAGTGAGAGAGAGCACAGCACAGGGAACAGCAGAGGGAGAGGGAAAAGCGGGCTTCCCACTGAGCAGGGAGCTGGATGCGGGACTCAATCTCAGGACCCTGGCATCATGACCTGAGCTGAAGGCAGATACTTAACTGACTGAGCCACCCAGGCATCCTGAGCTACTTTCCAATTTCTAAGTTCTCTCAAGAAGCATGCCATTGGCTCCACTGCTACTTGGGCTTTATAAAAATATATTTTGTAAGTATTATGCAATTAAAATATTTAATTTGCAATTAAAATATTTTGCAACTTGCAATTAAAATACTTAATTAGGTGGCTGTGACAGGAGGGTGAACTTTGTTAAGGATAGCTCTTCCCATCCATATATGGGTCTCTTACAGAGGTATATGGGTCCCATATCAAGGACTGAAATTATTATTTTTTAAACCACGAAAACGGTTTCTTCTATAGTAACTATCCACCTAATGGCTTAAGTTGAGGGCTAAAATTCTTTTAGATCATGCAGATTGATAAATACAAACCAAGGGCCACCTGTTTTACTTAGTCTTTAGAAAAGAATCTTTCCTGTACTTTGAAATATGTTAGATTTTTTGGGAAATTACAGACCAACAAGTTACTATTGCAAATTTTACAGTAAATAGTTGTCCTATAATGTAATCATGATCTTAAAACATCCATTGTCTAGTTACATTCCGAGCATTTAATACATGCATCTGTGATAATATATTTATTTCTCGTTTTCAAATCCAGGATATTAGCAATAATTTTAGCTTACATACCATCTAGGGATACAGTTTGAGAGGGGGAATTAGCTATCATCTAGATCACAGATGAATTAAAAGATAATTTAGGGTGTTAATGGCAAAGAAATTAAAAACATTCTTATTTGATGTGCTTGATATTATCACTACAGGACAAAAAGTTAATCCTAAAGTAGAAACAAGCAGAAAGTAAAAAAGATAATTAAAAACTTAAGAAAAAGATTATAATTTAGAACTTCTATGAGACAGAAGATTGATATGTTCTCTTAAAGTCAGTGGAAGAAAAAACCCTATCATCTGAGAGACATTTGGAAGAGATAAATATTATCTATATTGTATTCTGTGTTAATAAGAACTACATTCCTTAAATATTTAAGAAATGTTATGATGGTGGCACACTAGCTTTATTTTTTCATTAAAAGAAAATGCCAAGTATAAATGTCTCTCTTAACACAAGGTTCTTCAAATTTCTTCTTGCTTGATTTGGTACAAGCTTGAAGCAGGTTTTCTTTATATTTTACTCCAAGATTGTTTAATATCCATTCTGTAAGTATAAAGATATAAATAATACCAGGGATGTAAGAGACACTTAAAGTTCAATAACTGCCCTGATTTCTCAATGTAATTTCATACTATTCTATAAAATGACAATGCTCTATTTAAATTACTAATTTTTATTAAAAATTTGGACAGAAAATGATAACTACATCTTTTGCCCAGAAACCTTAGCTATAAAATTATTGGACCAGATTAGAATTCTTTCCAAGATATATGTATGATAAAATTTTTCCTGTTTAAAGATGTATAATAATGTTGCATATTGAGATACCAAATAGTGGGTTCTATAATATTTTTTCAAAAGTGTATTTCTTAGGTATTAAAAATATACAGTGTTTCTGCCTTGAGATGTACTTTTAAGATTAAAAACACATCAAATAAGAGTATTCCTTCAGGATAAAAATGTGTGTTACCCAGCTGTACTGAGCGCTGAGGACAAGAAAAGGAAATCAGACAGTCTCAAAATATCGTTTTTCTTGAACCTCTGTTTTGGAGGGTGTTGTGACTGATCTGTGTTCCCTCTCCAAATTCATATGTTTAAGTCTTAATCCTCTAGTACGTTGGGATGTGACTTTATTTGGAAATAGGGGTGTTGGAAGTAGAATTAGTTAAGATGAGTCATATTGGAGTAGGTGCCTAATCCAATATGGCGGGTGTCCTTACAAAAAAGGGAAATTTGGATACAGAGACAGACACGCACAGGAAGACACACTGACAGGGAGAATGTCATATGAAGATTGGAGTAATGTTGCCATGAGCCAAGGGACCACCAGACACTAGGAAAGAGGCCTAGGACAGTTTCTTCCTGAGCACGGCAACTTCAGTGAGAACATGGCCCTGCTGACACCTTAATCTGGGTCTTCTAGCTTCCAGAATTGTAAGACAATAAATTTCTGTTGTATAATCCACTAAGTTTTTGGTATTTTATCATGAAAATCTAGAAAATGAATACAGAAGGCAATACTGTACTATTGCAATCATAAGAAATTACATATTCTTTTGAGTTTTTTCCTCCAATATTTTGTAAGTCTGTTTTGTATGTTAGAATAATCAAGGTGAAAAGTGACTTTTGAATCAAATATTATGTTGCTCTCTCTCTGGTGGGCCCTTCCTAAATGACTTGGCTTTAGCATCAATGGGAGTTGGAAAGTGCAGAAGATACTGGAATCAGGATCTCAGAATTCTATGCTTTGCAGCTTTTTTTTTTTTTTTAACAGTGGAAACTTCATGAATCCAATTCTCATTGATTTTCTTGAAATTAGAGACACCTGTATTTTTTTAAGGGTAGATCTCTAGTTTGGGAGGGATAAGCTCCAGTTTTACAGATAGGGAGGATAAATCTGATCTAGTAGGATCTGAACTTGTTTAATTTCCTGCTTAAATGTATCAAATACAATTTTATTTGCTTGATCTCTCAAAATGATAGTTGAATTTAGAAAATGATTGCTTCTGTGTGTAGAAAGTTAATGCATCTGAAAAGGGGACTGTTAGGTATACTATTTTTCTAACCTGATATCTAACAGTAATAATAACATCTGTTAGAGCTTACGTGGTGTTAAGGAAGGGCTTACATAGATCGCTTCATTTCATCTTCCCAAGTAACCTGTGAGATACAGATGTTGCTATTGCAGTTGAGGAAAGAGACTTAGTTAAGCAACTTGCCTGAGGACAAGAGCTGCTTAGTGGCACAGCTGGAGTTGGACGTTGCCAAGTTTGACCCCAGAGACCATAGACTACACTCCTGGATTAAGTGTCTCTATCTTGGGTAAGTTACTTTTGCTGTTGTAATTTTTAGCATTTAAGGAAAAATCACAATTTCCTTCACCCGCAATTTTCTTCACTTACTTAAAAGTGCAATGAAAATATAGCAGGCAACAGCAAGGTGAGGACATGATAGGGAAATAGAATGCACTGAACAAGACAGTACATAATTGTTCTCTCCTTTCTCCGCTAAACTCTCTCCTGCAATCCAACGTAGCCTGTTATTTCACTCTGAACACTATTCTTTCATTCTTATTTGAACAACATGCTTTTGAATGTGAACGTTGATTGAATAAAATCAATTCAGAAAGGCTGAAGAAGGTGAAAAGTAGTGTTTGTGTCAGATCTTACGTAGCTCCCTCAGGGTGAGCCCTAAGTGACTTAGTTTTAGCATCTGTGAGAATTGAAAAATGAAGAGGGGACTAGGGGAGGTGTGATTCGTCCCAGTGGCACCCTGCATCCACTCACTGGATGAATACTTACTAGTGCCTATACAGATGAGAGGTCACTGTCTGGGTAGGTTTAATTCCAGAAGAACATTCAAATAAATTGTCTTAAGGGGAAACAAGTAACACATTTAATGGGTGACAGAAAAATGAAATTGGCTCTATATCGTTTCCAATCTCTAGGACTTTTAATTTTGTCATCTCAATCCACTCAAAGGGGCTGCCTACATTTTTATTTTACTGGACTTTGGTCATACACAATATTTCCAGCCAGAACTCTGAAAAACCTTACTCCGAAATAGATGCTATTGTTGGAAAGATTCCTTGTAATGTGATTTGAGATGTAAAGATGTAGATATGCATAGAGAAACATAGATGCATAGATGCAGATATGCATAGAGAATTCACGGGGATAGTGGTGCCCTACTGTTCAGCAAACTTGGTTGGGTAATCTACGTTGCGGGTTCTTCTAGAATACAAAGCAATGTATTAGTTTATGTGGAATAGTGCATGTCCTCAACTTTCGTTTGGTTGCAAACATTGCTCTCCACTTAAGGCACATCACAGAGAGAAAATATGCATTTCACTGTAGTGAAGATTAGCTCTACTTGAGGATCAGTTAAAAGTGAAAGAATTACCGGCTGTGTTGGACGTTACTGGCCTTGCTATTGCCTCCGATTTGGTTTCACAGAGAAAGTCATCGATGGAGGGACTCAAGAGGGGTCTGCTTTCTTGCTGCTCATTCACCAGCTGAGAACAAATGAACACAGGTATCAAAGGATTTTGTTAAACTGCAGAATAAGATGAATTACAATGCAGCCTTGCAACAAAATGAGAATAGCAAGCCTACCAATAAATAAATAGGGAGGGGCAAGAAAGAAAAAAAAAATACCAAGGGATGGGGAATGAGCCTTTTAGCATTGTCAACATATTTTCGATGCAGCCAACTTCAGTTTTTAAAGCTCAAGCCTTTTTTTTCTTCCTAGAACTGTTTTAGAATTATTCTCTAAATTTCAATATGTAGAAAATGATACCTCTCGAATCATAGTTCCTATTCTTCACGTGGATAAAACATTACTGAGACCTGGAAGAGTGGCCTCCGATGCTGAGGTGACACGTTCTGGTTAGGACGGCGGTCGGCGTTATATGACTAAGTGCACACACACACACAGCTCTTTGTGTGTGGATAAATGTTCTCTCCTCTCTCTCTTAAAAGCTCAAGTCATCTATGGGCAGATATCCTTCCTTACATTTCCTTGGGATGCCTTTGTGGTGCATGACAAGCATTATTTGGGGAGAGTAGGAAATACTTACACTACAGGTGTCCAGTAGATATGTTTCTGAAAATCTATATGTAAAATAGATTTCTATCAATTCAGTTGCCTTTTCCTACTGGCTTGTTCTCTAAGTTCAGAAATCCTTCAGTGTGATTTTTAGTTGGTCTCTAATTATCAATGGCAGCCAATTATTTACTTTCAGTTATTTTGTACCTCTTAGAATCCAGACTTCCTTAGGTTCTATTTCCATGGTTAAGGGAAATAAATATACTCATGATATGCAAATGGTTAATTCCTAAATTAACTGTCTGAGTTTTTTCAGGAGTTTTTAGATTGGCCTTTCTTAAAATGGGGATAGCCATCTAGTTTTCTACTTGTTCTAAGAAAAAGATGTGCCTAAAAATCTCTAGATTTTTAAATACTGATTTGTAAGGCTGAACTTTGGGAGATATAAAAAATGAAAATGAAGTTTTACTTTCTTTATTTGCTTCTTCATTTTGGATATACTTAAATTCCTTTGTCAAAACAGGGACTAATAATTTATTCCTATATCACAGCCCTGCAAGTAGATGTGGGAATGGGCCTAAATTGATTATAGTTTTAGAAGACCAGGGTGTTAGATCTCTGTAGATACTTTTAGTTGTAAACACTAAAAAAATTATAGTATGAATTTGATAAAAGATTTCTTGAAAGGCCCTTATTGATGTAGACATCTAAATGGAAAAACAAAGGAAAAGGCACAGTTAATTGAGCAGCCTTGTCCTTTTAGACAGGTCTCTTTGTCAAAGGTAATAGGATTTTTTTTGGAGCCTCTCTCTTCATGAAACTTCAGGTTTATTTTCTGGAGAAAGCACTTGTAGCATTCTCAGATCTTCTCAGCACAGGAAGAAAGAAATGCCAAAAAGAAGGTTGTTCAGGGAGACCCTCGGGAGCCCAGGCTTGAGTTATGGCTTCTCCTCCGCCTCATAAGGCCTGCGTCTTCCACACCTACTGTCTAGTTTCCCAGCACATGTCACACCCAGACTGAGGGAATTGTTAGGTCTGCCCAATTCCCATAACTGAGCTGTTCCTTACATAGGTACAAATCAAAAACAAAATAACAAACTGCATTCTTGAGTCCATGTTTTTCAAAGTGGAGCACAGGCTGCCTATTGGGAAATGCTGAGGTTGGAGTGGGGGATAGTGGCAAGTCTCTGGGGTGAAAAAGATGAAGGGCCAGATTTCAGATAGCATGGAAAGCTAATTCAGGAATTGAAAGTTTTTTGGTTTTGATGGAGATATGGAAGATGAAACAAGAAACATCATGAAACCTTTTCTTACAAGCTCTGAGGTCAAAGGCTATATCTTACTCATACTTCTATCCTTCACAACTTTGAATAAAATGTTTTCATATAAGAGGGGATCAATAAATGCCTACCAAATGGGACAGTGACTTTGCAGAAACTGAGGCTATAAAAATATTTATCTCAAACAGTCCACTTTTGAATTCTGTCTTCAGTTGGATGAATTTAGGAATCATTATTTTAGCCAGACTAAGTCCCATTTTATTTTCATTTGTACAGATAGGAATAGCTTTTCACATGGCCCCCTCCTCATTTTCAAACAAATTTATGGTTTTCCTATGGTGACTTGAGAATAAGTAAATCTTTTAGGTCATAAAGGACGATTGCAAACTAAACTGAATCCCTCAAAGGTTTCCCCTCAGCTTTGCTTCCAAGCTGTATGCCATTTATTATCTTCTTATTTAGTGGTAGGATATGACTTATTGACTTTCTCTTAGAATTACTTCCTTCTGTTTGAAAATGCTTTATGAACTTACCTCATTTCATCCTTTCAGTACAAAGTATACTGATGTTATAAAAATAATAAAAGGTGACTCAAAATGTTTCTACTTTTTAAAATAATTACGTTAGAGTGATTGCAATTTGGATCAATCAGATTATAATACCTGAGTTAAAATGACCCCCTTCATTAGATTTTAGGGTCTTTTTGTCTCCTCAATTTGTTTACATTTAAAATTTTCATTTCTTATGTTCCCCTTCTCAATATTTAAATCAGTTCAAGCCTTTCTAATGGTGATAGATTCTTACTTCTCTTTCAGGACCCCACTCCACTGGCACAAGGTCTAGGAACCTTCTTAAGCACTAGGCAGTGAGGGCCTTCTTACACCATCTCTATGTTCCCAGGTTTTACCCAGTCCTAGACTTTAATTTTACCTGTTTTTCCCCTATAAGACAATGACGTCTTTGAGGGTAGAGGTCTTATCCAGTTAACTTTTATATCTCATAGCTGTAGTTTAATAAATACTCACTGATTCATAGTCAAACTGGTGAATTGTACAAAAGAATGATTACATGAGCATCCTTGATTTCATACAGGGTCAATTCACAGAGAGGCCAGTGGTCCTCAGAAATGTCGACCAATTTCCTGGCAGGCTTTAAACCATAAATCTAAGTCCATTTTCCCCCAACTTCACATCGTTTAAAAATTTGGAAACCTAAAGTTACCTGAAGATTCATTTCCAAATGCAAGGCTTCTACCAAACAGTCAAGAATGCAAAAAGTGAATGCCTAATGAGAAAAATAAGGGCATAAGTCTGCTACACGCCATCCTTGGAAGAAGGAAATGGACCAGTACAAATGGGAGGCTAGTGACACTTCAAGACAACACTACTGCCTCTGATTTTATTTTATTATTATTATTTTTAAAGATTTTATTTATTTGACAAAGAGAGAGAGAGAACGAGCAGGGGGAGCAGGGGGTAGAGGGAGAAGCAGGCTTCCCACGTAGCAGGGAGCCTGATGTGGAACTCGATCCCAGGACCCTGGGATCATGACCTGAGCCGAAGGCAGTCGCTTAACCGGCTGAGCCACCCAGGCACCCTGCTGCCTCTGATTTTAAGTCAGAGATCCAAATTTGAAGACTTTGAGGGAAAACCCTTATATGATCAATGGGCATTGGAAATGAAAGGAAACTGCAGGAGTAAGAAGACAGTTGAGTACTTGCATGGAGGTGTTTCCTGGTCACCCAGAATTCAACAGACTATTGAATCTTTACATTTTCCTTGTAATCATAGGTTGTGAATGAAATATTCAGTCAAATGCCTTCAATTTACTTATGACTTTGACCAGTCAGTTGATATGGTTAATATTAGCCACTACAGGACCAAATTGGTTCTTATTTTATATCAATACTGTGTTTAGTATTGAGCGGAATGCAGATAATCACATCTAGCTTTAATAAATTACTGTCCATTTTAAAACTTTATGTAAAAATGCATTTGCCTTAGTTCAACTTGAATTTCTCTAATTTCAGTGTTAAAAAATTAAATTAATTATGTAATCAAGCTATAGGGGAATATTTAACTAAGATGAAACTAGAGTATTTTATCTTTAAATACTGCCTGTTGGTTAACTCCAGTGTATGTTTATATAGTTTGTTTTATGACATCAATCTAAGTTTATTTACCTTTAAACAATGTATTGCTCAGATGTTTCTTTTAAAAAATACAGAGCTAAGTGTTTGTGATAACTTCTATCACTAAGAATTAACTCCAAACCAAAATACATTTTACATGATAAAACAGTCTGTAATGGTAATTACCCATTATTCCATACTTCTACACTCCAGGTTGATGATCTCAAGCTGTTATTTTGGTTTAAGGTGAAATATTCTGTATTTATTTTTAAACATTTTAGTACTTAAAGAATAATCTTAAAAGTTAAAACACTGAAAATAGTAAGCTGAAAAACAGTTGACAAGTATCTTATAGCTGAACTATTGACTTAAAAAATTTGTAATAATATACCATGTCTCTTACCTCATAGAAAAAAAATGAAGATTTTTTTCCTATGTAAGATATATCTATGATTTTGATAGATACAACTTTATGTATTTTGAAGATTCCTTTATTATTTGGGACATTGTTGATTAAAGTATGTTTCATTTTTTAAATAGGTTTTAATTCATGATTTTGTAATTGCACTACTTGTTTATGACTTTATTAGTCCTATGCAAGTTTAGAAATTTGTGCAATGCCCATCAAAATAGTGACCCTATCGAAACTAATGATAAGTTTTGTTAACTGACTCAATCCATTGAAAAGACAAGAAGACTAACTAAATCATTAGCATGCTTCCTTTAAGTATTCAGACTTTGAGAGTTTTGTCATAGTAAGTCTGACACCCAACAGAATTAATTTCTTGTGAGCTGGTAATAGTACTAATGATTCTGCTCTGCTCCCCTCCCTCTACTATGTTCCTACATAAGCCCCAGGGGGGCTTCCAGTAAAGGACAACTATGTAATCACTTTTAGCTCTTTGACTTGATCTAATTGTCATCTGACTATAACTATTTTCTTACAGAAAAGTTAGACTTAAAAAATGTGAATCTCTTCACGGGGCAATGAACAGATATTACTGTTTACAGCTTGGGCAGTACCAACACTGAGGCAAGCAGGAGACCATAACGCAATTGTTTCAGGTTGGTAACAGAAATCCAAACAAGGCTATATTTAGTAGCCTTGAGAATGTTTTTCCAATCAAGGACATTATTCCTTTTATGTTTATCAGACACAAAACTATTTTCAGTATAAAGGTATGAGGAGTGGGGACAGATAGAAACACAGAGGCTGGCTTGCAAAAAAAAAAAAATTCCTTTAGCAAGAAGACATCTGGAACACATAGGTTTAAGTTACTGTGCTCTATAGCAAAAAATGAATGGGATATATTTTGCTAAAAAAAGTACCAGGAGATGTGGTTAAAATGGAAACTTTCGATGGTTCTTTATGAGAAAAAAATATTCACTAACATAATTTCATTCTCATAAAGAAGAATAATTTTTTATGACATAATCAATCCTTTGGCACATAGTTGTTCCTTCTTACCTCAAATTGGATTAACTTAAATTATTACGGTCTAGAGGAATGCTGTACAATAGAACTACCATAAGAACCTGATAATTTAAATTTTCTAGTAGCCATTTCTAAAAAATTGAAAAGAAACAGTTGAAAATAATTTTAAGAATGTATTTTAGTTTAATGTATCCAAAAATGATCATTTCAACATATTATCAATATAAACATTATTAATGTTTAATGTCATAGTTTATATTACTTTTCTTGGGTCTAAATATTCAAAATTGGGTGTGTATTTTATACTTTGAGTGCAACTCAATTGTGGGGAGCCCTAAAACACTCAATAGCCACGTATGGCTAGTAGCTCCTATGTTGGACAGCCCAGGCCTAGAGAAACCTTTTTTCCCCGAAGACTTGAGGGCATACTATTTTTCCTTCAGACCTTTCATCAGGTGCACATTTGTTTACATACTGCTTGACTTAAAGTGTTAGTCCAAGACAGCATGAACCTGAACTTCTATGAAGCGCTTGACATATTGTTTGTTAATACAGAATTAATAATTGAATGAAACAAAAAGCAACTTTCAGGGGCCCAGAAATTTCTGAATTCAGGTCACCTGGCCAACTCTTCTGTTTTAGTTCAATTTGTTCAGTGTACTATAAATGACTTCACTGGAGTATCCCTCTAAAAGTGATTGTAATAATCACATAATACAAAAAAAATGCTTCAATATAAACTATTCTACACTTACTACCTGTTGACTGAACAGTTATTAAATGAGTTAGGAACCCAGGGTTTCAAGAACTTATTTTGTATTTAACCAGTTATGATTGTCCTAAGGACATTATTGAGAGAGCAGCAATTAGCTTCAGACATATCTGGAATCTATGAATGAGTAGCTGGCTTTGACATACCAGTGATGAAGATGAGTCAATGTATTCAGTAGTATGTAGTGCTATGTCATCAGGGGCTTTACAGGAGATGCTGGGACAAACATATTTCAAGACACTAATACATTCACACAGGATAACAAGTAGGAATGTGGTATGGTACACAGACTGGATGCTATGGTTGCTATGAGAAGTACTCACTTTTTCAGATCATTCTGCTGCTTTTTGGCTTGTGCACGCCACTGGTGCATAGCAGGGAAGAAGCCACTTGTATACAGTGGAAAAAGTATGTCAACTAATAAAGCTGCATTTGACTGAGAAATAATTGTATCACAGCTGTCACTGAATATAATTCCATAAAATTATCAACACAACAGGTGCATTACATTTTATGAATCAGAACTCTGTTTGCTGATTCATAAACTAGCCAGTATGCAACAAGAATATGATGCATCAAAGAAAGCATTACATAATCTTCATGCAGTAAAATTGTAACTAGTACCTCAAAAACAGTCAATGCAACATTAGACAGGGATTAAAGAAGAAACTTGCTACACACAAATGTTCTGAATATGAAAAAACAGTAATAATCACAATCTCTTCTAAATTAAAAAATAAAAAATACTATTTTGCATTAAATTTTAAATTCAAGCTTAGGTTATAATGGCAGTTTTGGACCTTTGAAAGGGATTATTGGAAAGCACATAGCAATGCATGGTTGAGGGAAAAGAATTTTGGGTGCTGAAACCTGTCCTAACTTGTGATATTCTGAATGATATGTTGTAGCACAAATATGCCAATGGCAATTCTGAGTAGCTCTTATCTACCGATGAACACAGCTGTGATTAACTCCCAACTAGTTCTCCCAACTAGTTCTCACCTCCCATAGCATTTACCTGAGGAATTGTGAGCTGAATATTTTGGACATGGATTCTACAAAGGGTGGGAGATCAATGTAAAACTGTAGATGTTTACTATATGAATTAAGTAAGGAATGGAGACCTTGGTAAATATAAAGAAATTTCTTTCTAACTACGACTATGTGTGATTAGGAAGAAGCATCTCTTCTTTATGGATAAAAAACTCACAATATAAAATTTATCCCAAAGTCCTAGGAATCTTTGATAACTTTTTTTATTATTCAATTTTGATTGTTGTATGTTGTTATGATTTTCATTACTTACAACACAGTGTTTAGAATAAAATAAAACCACACATGTTGGCAGCAGCTGGGGATGTGATCTGATGATATTCTAAAAATAAGTTGCCATAATTTAGCTTTTGATATAAATGCCTTTCATAAGGACTGTAAATGGACATGTTTCTAATTCTAGGCATGTTCATATAATTGGAACTGAATCACTGCATTTACTATTGCATTACAGAGAAAAAGAAATGTTTAAGATAACAATCTAATCTAAATTATAAGATAAATGCAAGTAAAAATATTTTTCATTTAAGAATTTAAAACTGATAGTTCCACAGAGTGGTGATGAGTATATTATACATATTTATGTGGATTTTACAGGGTGTTTCAAAAGTCCCTGAGGACATACAGGATTCCAGTCTCAGCGTGTCTTTGCATACAAATGCAAACTTTTTTCTATACTTGTAATAAATGCTGAAAATGGCTCTCATGTGCTTATAATAGAGATGATATTTTTGTTGTCAAGGTCACTAAGTATAAGAGGGGTCACAAATGCCATTTTCTGCATGGGGACTCAGGGACTTCTGGCTCATTCCTGTAAATTAGTTATCCACATAAATATGTATAGACATATATGTAGTATGCATAGTCACAACATAGATATATTTAACATTTAAGAAAATTTAGATATTCTACTGGTAAACTGACATATGTATACAATAGAACTTGTATTTATTCACAGGAATTTGATTTTTTTTTTTGGTTGTTCAAATGTACCATTAGCCTAATTGTTATTTCTTTCCCAAAGTTGTTAACAAGATTCTTTTATAAAGAAGCAACATGGTTTACTTGCATATACATTTTTTTAAAAACTAAAGTTGAGTAATGAAAATTAATATCCACAAATAACTAAATGATGGAATTTTCCTTTTTTTTTTTTTTAGCAATTTTGGTTCTCATTTTATATTGTATAATTGTTTCATTGAAACTGTGTTTTTTAAAAATTGCTTCAAGTTAATGTTTTTTTTTTTTTTTTTTTTTTGCTAGTTAAAAATCACAATGTCTGATATATTAACATATGTCAGCTTCCTACAGGAACCCTATGGGTCTGCCCACCTGTGATGTCATAGTTAGGAGGGGCTTTTCTTCAGCAGACTCCTCCCTCGGTATCTCCTTCATCACCATGGCAACAGCCTTATCTGCCGCCCTAGAGCCTTTTCCCTATAACAGTGAAATCAACAATGACTTGTGTCAGGAGAAATCTTTAACTTATTATTACAAGATATTCTAATGTTTAAAGAGCAATCCAACATAAATGAAGAGGTAGGCTGCTGCAAGTGAATCTTGAGGCTTTTGGCTGAGGAGAAAACACACAAAATCTGAAAAGAGATTATTTGTGAACTTTTAGTTAGCTATTTTTTCACCTTTACAGCTGACATGTTATATTTAATTTTAACATAGTATTTTATATGTATAATATATTTTAAGGCAATTTACATGACATGAACATAATTTTTATAGTATCGATTTAAAAACACTATGGACTGCCTATTATGTTCATTTACTAACTGTTCTTATAACATCCTTAAATGTTTTGCATGACAGTGAGGAGTCTGAGATAGGGAACAGGATCAGTGTCTGACTCCCATGGAGGGATTTTGCTGGGTGGTCCCTGGACTCTGTCATTTTTGAGTGGATTGGGCATAAAAACAGTAAAAGTGTCATAAAACCTCTAAAAATTCTTCAACGGCCTAACATCCCAAAAATTCACCCAGCTTGTGTATTTTGTGGAGATGATATGATCTTGGTGAAAAAATTTCAACCTTTAATGTTTTTGAGACCAAAGAATTTTAATAGAATTTTAGAAATGTCTTTTAATTGGAGAATCTCAAAAAATTCAGGTATAAATAAAGGATGATTAATAATTGAAGCACTGATATATGTATCCCACATTTATTGTCTCATACAAGCATAATTTTGGACTGTAAAGGGTCATGCTGGCTTTCTGTCTTTTTAGTTTACTGGGTTATTAAGTTTTTGTGAGTAGATGTGTCATAATGGAAAAGCAAAACAAAATATCACCTTCCCAACCCAATTAGAAACATCTTATACTATGTAAAAATTAAATAATCTTTAAACATTTTAAACACGAAAACTTCCATTTTCTCAGGTCTCTAGGCAAAGCCTCCCTAGAGAAACTAATTTTATAGTAAGAGCACAAATGAGTATCTGTGTTATAAATTTACTTAAAATACAAATGTAGCATATAGGGATATCATAGGCAAAAATGAAAAAATGGACATATGGGGGTTTGTTATCTCAAAGTGAATTAAGAGCTAGGGTCAATATTAACTCCAGAGATTGATAAATCTTGATAGTTTCCATGCAGCAAAAAAGGATGAAATTACATTATGATCTTGGGCTCACACAGGGGTTTAAGTATTTAGAAGGTAGGTTTACTCTAGGAAGTAAAACTGTCTATTTTCTCAGGCACTACCTTCCTAAAATACAATGAGTGGCAGGTTTTATTAATGAAAGCAAAGAAACATTTTCTCTGTAGTTATTAGATTTTAAAATGTGTGAATCACTTTACAATGCTGGAAGTGTCTTTGGTTTGTTTTGACTTAACAGAACTAACATTACTGAATGATAATGTGTTATCTCCATGGTGGGATATCAACTACTGAGATTTTACTTAGCACATATAACATAATAATTTCCTTATGTGTTCTGAGAAGTTTATATGGCCACAATTCTTTGAATAACTGACTTCTGGAAAGATAAAGAAAAACAGTGATCTGCATAATAAATCGGGGTGCATAATGATCCCAGATTTTTTCTTTATCAAGCAATGTGAACTTCCTAAAACAGAGATGCATACAATTCTGAATTCTGGGAAAACATTTATCATGGCACTGTTAAACTATTTAACATTTTTTTCAAAATATAAAAATTATTTGGATGAAATAGTACATTATTTAAAGTGATAAGGCTTTAAAAGCTACACTCATTTACAGACTAAATATAGTTTTTAGCAAATTTCTTTGCAGCTTATTTTTTGAAAAGAGCAAAATCATTTGTGAAGAATTTTTTCCATGCTCCAAGAAGTTCTAATAATATAGCAATAAACAAAGTGGCATGCTTATATTTAAATTCCCAATATATTTAAAAGAACAAATCTAATGTTACAAGGTATAATTTTAAAATAATAATAATAATAATAATTCAGAATCTATTCTTGGGCTAAGAAAAAAAATGTCAATTGATAAGCATCTCAAAAAATTTCAGGTCACTATTTCAATATACCATTTATTTGAAATGCTACCAATCATGAACTATATATAGATATTTTTCACATGTGCAACTATTATAGCTAGAATTAGCAACGGACATGCCATTTCACTAAAACAAAAAAAACAAAACAAAACAAAAATTAGTCCTTTCATGCTGAACTCTAGAACAAAGCAGTGGTCAGCTAGAAAGGATGTATAATAAACACATGCGGTGCTTTTTATTTCTTGCAGAAAAACCCACCAAAGCCAGGGTCAGGTCACTTTTTTGAAGACAGTGCCACTTTTTCTTCAAGGTTACACCTACTACCTGAAAAGAGTCATGACACCCATGTTAGTGCCTGCTAGCAACTTTTTTTCTTTATAGCCTTTTGACTTTTGAGTTATTACCCCACGAGCCTCACTGTTTCACAAGTGTGGTACAGTCTGAGAACAGAACGGGAAGGTCTGCCACAATGACAACTTCACAGTTCCAGATATAGTGTCTAAAACCACTGCCAAATCAAATGAATACAGTCATCTATCAAAGCAAGATTTCCCTTGGACCATATTGCCACCTCCACCTGGTATCTTAAAATCAAGCTGTGTTATTTCTGATTTGTCCATTTATCTTGTGGGTGAACACTTCTAGAATTCAGAACCCAGCTGATAATTGACTTGACAATTCATGGAACTATACATCTTTGCTTATCAGCAGCTCTACAGGGCCCACAGGAATACACCCATGCAAGTTTTTTTCCTGTTTGAAACCAGTGGCTTCATACACTGTAACAACTATATATGCATAATTATGCAGACTTCAAGCACAATTTTCTAAATACAATCACACCGAAGACTCAGTATTAATCTGTTGTCTGAAACAACATGGAGACGGCAATAATGAAATACACGCTCAAGCGTCTAAGTGGATTTAGATTACATTAAGCCTGTATGCTTCTATGTAATTCTTAGCAATATGAGAAAAGAACAGAGAAAGGTTACAAGTTGATTATCACATTGGGACACCACCAGTAATTTATTTCAGCTGATTTCTTTTCAAAGAATACTTCAAAATCACCTATCCCCACTTCCTTATTGAATTTCTTTAGATGGTTTTGACTGTTTGGAAAACATCACTATATGGAGAAATTTCTGTTTTTTTCTTGGTGATTTGCTGTAGGAACTTCTTCAATAATTCTTGGTTTCTTTTATCATTTTGTTTCCTCACTGGTGAAATACGTAAATGATAGCTGTACTAACAAATAATAATTCTTGAGAATAATCTTTTTATTAACTTCTATTATAAGACCAGGCAAAAATGAATGAAACACAGGTAGTATAGTGAGTAGTTTTAACATTTATTAAGAAAACCCAATTTTGGCTCACTTCTCTCTGTTAATATAGTATATAAACAAGGGAGTACAAAGTACTGAAATCACAGGATATTCTCAGGCTGTGAAGCTACCAGATGTCTTTGGACGAGGAGGTATTGGCTGCAGGCTGGTCTCATAGGGAGGGGAACTAAATTATTTGGAGAAGCTGCTATGTGCTAGGCACTCTGACTAGGTGTTTTACCTATTTTTATTCATACAACTGCATGAAAGCTCTGTGGGGTACAAACTGTCTTTGCTAGGTAGATAGTGAGGCTCAGAGATGGTGTGATTTAGCCAAGGCCTCAAAGCTAGTATGTGGCTGAGGTGCCTCCTGATGGCAGGTTGTTTATATCGCTTAAGTTTTTTTTTTTTTTTTTTTTAATATCGCTTAAGTTTTGAGAGGCAGTCACTTCTCAGTATAATCACAGAGTCTGGGTCTAAGTAAACCTTTTGAAAATTTTTTTCTTCAGTGTGTAATGGCCAGTAAGAATCAGTCATCCATAACTTCACTCATGAGCATACTGAGAACAAAATGTTTTTGTTTCTTTTATCCTTGTGGAAAACTAACCTACAGATTTCATGTATATATACTTCTTTTTATTCTATTGATCTTATTAGGTTTATAAGTTGTAGCATCACTCTAATTCATATTAAATGTTAACTCAATGCTATTAAATGACATCTTTACTAGGATTTTCCCCAGATTAATTTTGGGTGCACGAAATACTTAAAGTATGTAATGCCACAGTTACATGGCCCATTCAAAAGCAATTTTCCAGTTACAAATTCTATTACTCCTACTATGGAGATTGTAATTTAAAAATTATGTTTATTATTCTTAACCTATCAATAATAATCCAGAGTGTCTTCATTAGAAATATTCAAAAGAAGAAATGGAAAATAGTAAATTAGGGGAAAAGTAAAAGACTACAATACTAAAAACATCTCTGCTAACCCAAAATTATCTAATATATGAACTTAAAAATAGACTTCTTTTTGTTCTAATTCTAAAAATTAATAACACGCTTTTGCCAAAAATTGACAAAAAGCAGGCATAAAAAATAAAAATAACAACCCTGACATTTTCATGGGTTTTCCCAATGTGTCACCTTTACAGTATTAGAGAGTAAACAGTGTTTTAAGATAAATGTTTTAAGATAGGCAAACTACCATCAACTTTACGAGTATGAATGTATTACATATATTTCTTCATATATACGTATATGCAAGCAAATACCTGCCATTGATATTATTTTAGCAACAGTGCTTGAAATGAAATGATATTCAGTTTTGCATATGGCTGAAAAATTGTGTAGCTCATAAATTCTGGATCCTGGACTTAAAAGTTCCTGCAGGAAACTGGCCACAAAAAAGGCTAATTTCTGATGGCTGTCTCATCTCTCATGTGCAGAGCCAGGATATCCTTCTTTCACTTGGAAAGGTAAGTGTCATGGTAAGTGTCAGGCTGTCTTCAAACTCCCAATACGGGAAAATGTCAGAACAATGCTTCCTAGTATCCTCTGAACGCTGGCAATCCCTGCCTACCATATCGTGTCCTTTCCCATTTTGTATGTTCTTATAGCTTTCTTCCAACATGGAGGAGGGCTCAGACCATGCTGATTCTATCAGAGTTACAGAGAACTGATCCCCATCCCCCTCCTCCAACAGAATATTCTCTAAATGTTAAAAGTACAGGTAGAACTAAATCTGGGTATACTGTGATTATGTGGTTTTTTTTTCTTTTTTAAAGATTTTATTTATTTTTTTGTCAGAGAGAGGGAGCGAGCGCACAAGCAGGCAAAGTGGCAGGCAGAGGCAGAAAGAGAAGCTCCCCACTGAGCAAGGAGCCCGATGCAGGACTCGATCCCAGGACCCTGGGATCATGACCTGAGCCGAAGGCAGCCACTTAACTGACTGAGCCACCCAGGCATCCCTGATTATGTGTTTTGGTGATTATGATTATACAGAGAAGGAAGCACAGATTTAGATATAAACATTTAGAGAGCATGGGCAGAATTCTCTTAACTAGAGATTCATATGTGGAATTCACAAATCATAATGAATTCACTATAGGTTCAGGGATCTGCTTGCAGCTAGAAATAATGTGATTTTTGATTCCTTAATAAGGAGAGTCAAGTTGTAGTGAAGAAATTGCCTCTCTGTTTAAAATAATGACAAAGGGCATTTGAAAAGAGGGTTTCCATTTGATCCTCCATTTAGTTCTTCCTTACCATCCTGTTTTTCTTCCACAGCATTGTTTTGCCAGATGACAGGTACACTCTACTATAGTCATCGATCCTAGGGACTCTAGGAAGTCTTTCATTCTACCATATCACTGTTGTGCCCCCGGCATCTGTCATGTGCTTTAACTAGTGTTTCTGTTGTACCCTTCTAGACTCTGTATGTGGTGGTGATGGGTGAGACTGGGTGCAAAAAAGTCATGGGTAACAATCTCTATGGTCTATTTTTTTTTTTTAAACAATCTCCACAGTCTTTAAACCTCTATCCACGAAAGTCACCAGGATTCCAAGCCCACCCACATACACATCTACTTTCTATGGCCTAAGTGATTGGTGCAGGGGATAAGATGACTTTCACAAGCCCTAACACTTTAGCCTTCATGGTCCCCTTTTGCCATAAGAAAAGTTAAAAATCATGTCTTATGACTGCATTGCTATAAAGACAAATATAATCCAGATTGGATTTATTGTTATACATTTGTTATTCTAACAATCACTTTTGGGGTTCTGTTTTTTAAGAGAGATGGAAATTAAAACATTTTTATGGGCCCTTAAAAGTAGCTTGGGCCCTACATACTGTGTCCACAGTGCCTAATGCCTAAATTTATCCCGGGCTGTGCCTTCTCAACATTCAGTGTGGCGTCCCCAGGGCTGCGGGCCTGTCCCTGCAGCTGCTCTCTGTCACCCCGGACTGCTCTGTTTTTGGCTGTGGCTCCTTCCACCACCGGCACAACATGTCTATTGTGGCGGCGGCCACCCTAACAGGCCCCTTTGCTACTGCTGCTGCTCTCATTACTTTTGTTAGGATTCAGGGAGTCTCCCCTCACACCACTTACAAATCTTACTGGGTACCCGATCAGTAGCTTTTACCTCAGTAGTTCTTAAAACACACAGAAAACCTGGAATGTTTAGGCCTGAGGCAGAAAACACTGGCATGCAAAATTGATGTGACTCTGAAAATGTAGTCTGTCCACCAGAGGACAAGGCAAAGCACTTCATTCTCTCCTGCCTCAGGGCATGTGCCTGACCATCCAGGAATACTTCTGAGGAATTTGAGTCAACTTGTGTCTCTACTTTTATTTAAAAAAAAAAAAAAAAAAAAAAAAAGCCCTCAATGACCAGAGTCACCAACTGGTTCCAAAGTATTCCTCACCATTTTTTCCAATTTCTGTTCCTCAAGTGAGGAACAGAATTGCCTAGTACTCCAAATTCTCGAGTTGTGCACGAAGATTAAACTTCACCCCGGGACCTGGTTATAATCCTTATTTTACAAAATGTTTTTTGATTGTATCTCATCAATGAAACTGTCTTGAGTGGGCAGAGGTCCTGCTTATTTCTTTTGAACCATTTTGCACGATTAGATATAGCAATAGACACTCAAGTTTACTTAATAAATACAAGTATTGGATGCCTTTTTCAAATTATATAGGATATTGCAATCACATAATATGGCCTACTTTGACAGGAAGTGAATTCTGATTTAAAAAATCTTAAAGATTTAAACAAATAAAAGTTTCAAGCATCTAATAAAAATTCATTAATATCAATAAAATGTTGCCAAGTAAAGATGCTTAAAATTTGCTTTGAAGGACAGATAAGACTTTTTTTAATTAAAGAGATCCATTTGTTTACGATTTGTCAATTGTTTGCTCTGTTGAGAAGGTTAAACATTTTCCTATCTCACTGTGTCCCCGAGGCTTATTTACTTTGTGAGCTTAGCAAACTTTCTTGACAAATGGTCAAGGTAACAGCACTCAGTTCTCATTCATTTATAACCAGTTATGAATTAGTAAAGTTTTCTACAGGTTTATTCTGATTCATATGGCTCTAAATTACTTAGAACCTATTTTATCTCAATATTGAGCTTTTCTATTATGTACCTACAACCAACATTTTGCTTCCTACAGTGGTCTGGCTTAAAGAAAAATTTTCTTTTGACCTTGCTTAGACTTATACTGAGAAAAACACACATAATACAAATTTCAGGGTTGCCAGGGTGGCTCAGTTTGTTAAGCAGCTGCCTTCAGCTCAGGTCATGATCCCAGAGTCCTGGGATCGAGTCCCACATTGGGCTCCTTGTGTGGCGGGAAGTCTACTTCTCCCTCTGTGTGGCTCTCTCCCTGCTTGTGTGCTCTCACTCTCTGACAAATAAATAAATACAAATCTTAAAAAAAAACAAATTTCATAATTATGACATAAATGTAGAATGAGGTGTTGCTTTCTTTTTTGTATGATAAACCCCAAATTTGTTATTTAAAGTTATATTTTTATAAATATATTTATATTTGAGAAGCTTTTAATGATTGTGTGAAATATGTAAATGAAAATATAATCTTAATTATAGGTTACTCTTATTATTTTCAGTTCCTTATTTAATATCTCAGATGATTTGCAAAACAAGGTACTTTTCTGGGGTTATTTCTAAGAGAAAGGAAAACAACTAGAAACACAAAGTCCTAAAGATTACTTTGTTACTATTTTCTTTTTTGAAAAATGTCTCCCCAAATACTCTGGACTACTTGACTCTTACTTGCACAAATGGATGGATGTCCCAACACTCAAAAGAAAGTGAAGTGTTATGACAACCATTCATCACCAGTATGGGTAATTGCTTAGACTAGTCTGAATCAATGGTACCTTAGGGGGAGGGAAGTTGAGACTAAATCTCTTTCTGGGAGGAATTAGAATAGGTCTTGTGGTCTGGTTTCTAAGTGTAGGCAAGTAGCCAAGTTGGTGTAGTATATAAGATCTTAGAATGTTGAAGGTAAGTGGTAAGGGAACTTTGGAAGAAACAGGTACAAAAATTTGGTTTCTTTATCATTCCTATCTTTCCCAGGTTTTCTAAGACTGGAAAATTTTCCAAAATAAATACAATAAATAAGAATCCCTGAAGGTAAATATGTGTTAAGACCATGAAACAGTTTTTGTGAAACTTACTTATCGGGGATTCGATGCCTTCCCCAACTTCTTGCCAACTTCTTAAAATAAATGGAAAGACCACCTAATAAGGCTATTGTTACCAAATTATTGAATTTGAGGTAGCAAATTCATCCAAATGTCCCAAGGTAGAATTATGCTTCATCTGTTTTCATTCCAGGGGAGGACTGTTAGCTAGTAGCTGTAATTCATCCCCTTTATTAATGTTTCAGGTAAATTCTGTTACTAATTCATGAATAAGAGTTGAGGCCTTGGAGCCCGAGCATTCAGTAGCCTTCTCTGTGGCATCCCTTACTGTCTGGCAGATGCAGGGTTTTTACCAGCTTGTTCTCCAGTCACCAAATGCCCCAGTTTTGTTGATAAAATGTAAGCAAAGTAAATTATAGAAACTAGGCCAATTCTAGGCAAGGAAGTCTCAGCTAAGGTACTCCATCTGCCTGATTTCCCTGAAACAGCTCTAAGAGAGAAGCTGAGGCTTTGAGAATTCCTATTCTGTGATTCTGGACCAGACTCTGTCATCTCTGCTTATCTGGACAGTGCTCTGGGAGTCATCAGCAGTGTGTGGGGTAGCTCCTCCCTAATGCCTCCCCGCCTCCTTGAAAGGGAATGAACAGTCTCTCTGGCCTTGTGGATAAGAGTTAAGGAAAGTATGGCAAAATCTCGGAGCTGTGAACTCCAGTGAGGTGTGGGCAGGTGTGGTTGAGACAATTAGCAGCTAATGGACCCCGTGCAGCCTCCATGTGGAAGAGAAAGACAGATGGCCAGGAAGCATGTGGGCACCAATACCCAGACTGGAGTCAGAAGACAGGAATTCTAATCCCAGCTCTCTCTTATAAATTATTCTCTCAAAACCTTCATGTTACTCTCTGAAAACAGAATAGAAAACTATCTATCTACTTCATAAATATGTGAGAGTTAAATAAGAGTATCTATAAAAGCACTTGAACGATGCCCATGACAAGGTCTGTATTCAATAAATATTAATTAATTATGAAATGTTCTCGCTGAGCTCAATGGCCTTATGAGGTAGGTGGCAAAAGATGCAATATTATATTTGTGAGATTCATCCATGGACTAAGTAGTTATGACATGCTCACCACTGTGCAGTATTCCATCATCTGAATATACCACAATTTACCGATTCTATTACTGATGGACATTTGGGTTGTTTCTGGTATGGGGCTAATATAGAAAATACTGCAATGAATTTGCGTTTAGAAGCCACAGAGAACAGAAGAGGGGCAAAGAGCTGAAAAATAGACCTGGAAAGAGTAAACAGACTTCAATAATAGCAATAGGGGCAAGGAACAGTCATAGAATGGATAAAAGGTCTTATCCATGAGCCAATTAAGTCTGAATCTCTGCAGCTAATAAACAAAGACCAGGGTTCAGATGACCTAAACTAAAAGGGACTAGTAATAAAGCACAGAAATCAAGAATCAGAAAGCAAGACAGGGATGCTGAGTCTAGCAACAGTGGATAATGAGAAACCAGTTTCTAATGAGTTGGTATTAATAAACATTATGGACTGAGTTGTGTTCCCCCTTTTCAATCATATGTTGAAGGCTTATCTCCCAATACTTCAGAATGTGACTATATTTAGAAATATGGTTAAAGGGGCACCTGGGTGGCTCAGTGGGTTAAAGCCTCTGCCTTCAGCTCAGGTCATGATCTCAGGGTCCTGGGATCGAGCCCTGCATTGGGCTCTCTGCTCAGCAGGGAGCCTGCTTCCTCCTCTCTCTCTGCCTGCCTCTCTTCCTACTTGTGATCTCTCTCTCTTTCTGTCAAATAAATAAATAAAATCTTAAAAAAAAAATATGGTTAAAGAGGTAATTAAGTTAAGATGAGGTATTAGGTGGACTCTAATCCAATACGAATAGTATTCTTTTCAGAAGAGGAAATTAGGATGCAGAAGGAAGACCATGTGAAGACATAGAGAGGACAGCCATCTAGAAGCTAAGGAGAGGGGCTTCCGACGAAGCCAACCCTGCCAACACCGTGATCTCAGACTTCTAGCCCCCAGAACTGTGAGAAAATAAATTTCTGTTGTTTAAGCCACATAGCCTGTGGTACTTATTATGGAAGCCCCAGTAAACTAATAGAGTAACTAAAGAAGTACTTATGAAAGCTCACACAAAGTGGTCTTACATCAGCATGTCAGTAAACTGTACAGAAATATCCATAGACAATTCAGTAAGTAACATGGTTATTACAAAGCTGTCTCAGCTAATTCCTTTTGTTACTTCTAATCTGATCAAAAGGACTTCTAGGTACTGAAAACTAGAAATTCTGAACCCAGGTGGCCACAATTGGCCACTATGGTAGTGTCCTATCAGGGACTATGACCTATTTGTCAGGGAAAATTGCCTAAAAGAAATTCAAATGAAGATTGTGCCTGGAGTGGTCAGCCCACGCCAGCAGGAGCTGTGCCTTCTCAAACTGAATTGAGGTTTAGCCACATGACCTCAAATTATAGTTTGGAGCTTCTTGAAAAGAATTTTCTTATGAAAAAACATTTTTAAAAGAATTTCAGAATCTGAATACTCCAAGGAAGTTATTTATCCCCAACTAAAAGCTTATTAAATTATATACATCTTAGAGACTTCAATTTGTTTGTATGCACATCAATTAAAATATGTATATAAATATAGAACAACCGAAAAAATAAAACAATTGGAAAGTAATCATGTATCACAGGTAGTTTTTTTTTTTTTTTCAAAAGCTCTTGCTAATATCTCTGGAGTTTATTTTGGGGCAGAGCTTAGGACTTGTCTCTGGCTGTTGGAAATAGCCTGAACTATTGTGTATGAAGACGTCAGCTTGGGATGATATCCGTAGAGGACTTGAAAGGAATCAGGATTCCTGGAGTGCCTGCGTGTTTTAAATGAAGCTGGTTTTCCTCTGATCACCATAAATCTGTAACTCACATTTCTATTATTATGCAGGTGATGTACCAGTTCATTTTACTCTTCTGTCAAACTTTCTGGCTAAAATCACAGCTCTGATTAATTCCAAATATGGGACACGGTTATAAATATCAATAGATGCATGAAATTTGCTCTTGAAGCTACTATTTAAGGGCCTATTAAAAAAGAAAAAACCAACCCTCAGTTCTCTCACCCACCGTGTATCGACACCCATGAACACGAGAGGCTGGACTAAGAGGACAGCCAGGTGGGCCAGTCAGCCAGTCAGTATTCCAGTGGGTTTGAAGCCAGTGTTTGTATTGTGTCTATTGTCCCATATTCCACTCTCTATAGTACGTATTTCATTTTTTGGATATTCTCCTTCAACTGACAAACCAGAAAAGGAAGGAAATGGTTTAAGTTTCTACCTTTTCTCTTGTATTATTCCATTTGCCTATCTAGCATCTCCAAGTTGCCAAGGGATACCCTAACCCTCTGGTGTGTGGCAACACAGCTTTATATGTAAGTGGTTAGAGAGGCTCATGCTAACTAGGGGTCTGTGTTGACAGAGCATGGGACATGAAGTTGGAACCCCGAGGTCTGAGACCCAGAAACAACACTTAACATTCTTGTGTGACCTATGGCACAGAATTTTGTTTTCTCGAGGTTAAGAGCGAGAATGGTACTAATAACTGCTTCACTGACTTCCCAGGGTTTTTGTGATGACCAAATAGGTAATATGTGTAAGGCTCTAAGAACTCTACAAATCAGTCAAATCCCACTAGCTAAATAAATTATTTTCCATATTATCTGGGTGTCCATAGTACCTGAAAGAACTATTTATTACTTTGAAAGTAATTGATAATGCCACACCATAATGAAATGAAAAAGTTAATGAACTTCCCTTAACAAGAGAAATCCAAGGCAAGTCTAGGTCTGGCTCATTCGAGCAGCAACTGCAGAACTCCAAGGTGCCATCACATTGCTGATGAAGTCACAGAGTGTTTTACCTGCCCTCTAGGATTGACAAATATAGAGCCAAATCAGGAAATGTATTTAAACAAAGTTATGTAATCACAATAACAAACATGACTGTCAATTTTCAAAGTCTAAAAGAGGATTCAACATGGAGGACTTTGAGAGTATTGAAACATTTCCAGCAGTTCCAAAAGCCCGGTGGTGGGTATTAAGGAGGGCACATATTGCATGGAGCACTGAGTGTTATATGCAAACAATGAATCTTGGAACACTACATCAAAAACTAATGATGTACCATATGGTGACTAACATAACATAATAATAAAAAAAAAATTTAAAGGCAATGGGGAATAAAATCAAGACAGTGCAAAAAAACAAACAAAAGAACTTCCAAAAAACAGAAGTATGTATTTCTACTAATTAGTTCATTGATTTGTCTGATGAATTATAGATAGGCATCATATTCATATCTTATTTCTAACTCTGAAGAACTAGAACAGTTTGGTGGACCATTTAGTTCATGGAGGTGGGTTGGGTCATTTTTATACTCTGCTTCAGGCATATTGTATGCCTCTACTGGAAATATATTCATAATCTCTGTCCCAAGTCACTATAAATAGGCAGAAGAGTAATTTGTTAATGCTAATTTTAAGTTGCCTATGAAGTTTTTCCGAATCTTCTAAAAATAGATTTTCTGCTATCCTCTACATTTTCTTCCTCTGAAATTTCAGATATATATCAAAATAGATTAAATTAACATTTAAAAGAGATTTGGCCTAAACTCATTTCATCATGCTAAATAATGCATTATGGTCTTTTAGGTTCAAAGTTAAAAGCAACTACATGATACAGATATTTCATTAGACAGACTAAAATTAATACTAACTGTAGGTTGATGTTATATTTACAGAAAAAAGTTAATTTCTCTAACTTGAAGATCCTAGTTGTTCTCATTTCACTATATGCCAAATTTTATTTTAAAAGGTTCCCAGAAAATATAAGAAGTCTCAGATTCTCTACTTAAGCTATTCCTATAAGCACTGAATTAAAGAAAGCTTCAAATTGTTTAAACACCTATCAAAATCAATTCGGCTAGAGATTTATAATTACCCCCCACATTAATAATACCACATTATTTCCTTCAGCCAATTAGTCTCTTCATGTACAGTAAAACAAAAACCTAATTAATCAGCTTTCTCAATTAATTTTTCCAGAAAATTTCTTGTATAGAATAAAAATTAACTTATAATCAAATAAGCTCATTTGAAGGATTCTGAAGATTCCAAGTTGTGTCCCACAGTCACTCTCTATTCAGCCCATCTCTGACACTTGGGGACTATTCAGTCAGGGAGGTGCACCGAGTAATAGCCCCGAGGCCTCTAATATCCCTATTCTTCAATGAAAAATTAGGTATAGTATTCTGTACTTAGTGATCTAGAAAGAAGCACTAAGACAGTTTGGAAATATTGCCACTTTAAGAAAGTTTTTTTTTTCCCCCTTAGTCAATCTTAATGTGATGAAAAATTTCAATTAACTGAAGGACACACAAAAGGTCCTGAGTATTCTGGTTAATTGAAATGTTGGGGTATTTCGCTAGACTAAAAACACAAAGACTTCTTTTTAATGTCTGGTATTTAAACACTGCCTTTCCTCAAATGTTACCATCAAGATCACTTTTTTAAAGGTCTACTCCCCGTTTTTCCCCTTAGTTCATCATCACAGATCTCAGTTGCTTTTAGATATAACATGTATATATTCTATCATCCTTAAGTGAATGTATTGTATTGTATATCTATCCATATTTGTATCTATATCCATATCATGGTCAATTAATTCAATAGTATAAAAAAAGTGAGATTCATTTTCTAGTGTTACTTCCATCTACAATAAATATTGTAAAGACCTCATTGCAAATGTGCTTTAGGAGATTTTAAATTTTAGTGAAAACACAATGTATTCTGTTGCAGAACTTTCTATGTTAAAGTCATCAAGATTTAGAAATTCCAGAAATATTTTTTTCTGCCTGACCTTTCCAACAACTTAAAAAACAATTATTTCACTAGGCTTAGAGTTACTCTGACCTTTTCTTTGGAAAGCGAAAATGAAGTTGTTTGCATTTTCCCCCTCATTAAAAAAAATGCTCATTGCCTTAGAGAAGACTTAATTGGAAATAGAAATGTATTTCTTGTATTTGGATATTTTAATATCATACTGATTTCAGTTATTAAAATGATACAAACTATGTCACAGTAAAAGACAGTGACTGACAGTTTTTGTAAGAATTCAACGTGGACTCATCCATTATGGAACTTATTGTCCATTTAGGCCTCTCTTAATTAGTAATGTAGAATTTTACTCATCTGTTTTCAGTTTTAAATTCTGTGAAGGTTTATAGTTTTATTTCAAAATCATATGGTACCATATTAATATTTTTATGTCTTTCCTCTTCTCTAAATTAACAATGAAATTATGTACTTCAGGACTCTGGGATCTTTTATAAATAAGGTTTCTCTCCTTATATGATACTGCACAGGCAAGAGCAAGGGTTTACAAAAAATACATGGACTGGAACTTTCCTTTTATTAACCTGAGTTTCAGAGTTGATGTCTCATTAAGTGCAAACATGGTTTTCAGAATATCCAATTGCCTCAGGGCATCAAACTTCCACAGAAGACCATCCAAACAGTAAGAGTTGCCTGGCATCATGGAATGTTCTTGACGGAAAGGGCTCTTTGTGCCTGTATCTCTGTTTAGATCTGCAAGATGCTCTTCTATCACTTCTTTTGTAGTTCCTCACTCACTAGCTCTTTTGCACCACTCACCATGCTTGTTAAGGCTGTATGGACGGAAGTTTCTTATCTCCGCAGAAACTGTTTCCTTCATTTGGAATTCCCATCTCCTCATCGCTACCTGTTGAATTCCATGTAGTCTTCCAGATCCAGCTCAATCACCATTCTTCTTTGTTGAAGTCTAGACTTGTGATGTCCTTGAAGTTGAACACTAAGGCTCACTTTCTGTTTTGTGTTGCCACAAGCATAGTGTCTTGTGAATCCAGGGGTGTTAAGTGAAAACTTGCTGAGTGAATGAATGAAGGCATGAATGGATGAACAGATGATATATACTCCTGCCTACCTAAGACTTCTTGAGGTGTCTTCCAAACCCCTTCTTCCATTCTATCAACATCCCAGGCAGACTAGGAATGGCTCCTGGCTAAGAATTCAATGGAGTTCTTAGCATTGATCATTTAAAACCATTTGATCTTATTTTAGTTCCCAAGGGAAAGGCTATTATGAGTTTATGTCTCATGTGTGAACTTTTCGTATTTTCTGCAAAGTCATTTGTGGGGGTGGTGTAAATCACATTTACTTTGGGTTGAAATTTAGTAGCAGTTTGGAAGAGGGAGAAAGGAGAGAAAGAAGGTTGGCTTACAAAACTGCATAATTAGGGGCACCTGGCTGGCTCAGTTGGAAGAGCATATGCCTCCTGATCTGGGCGTTGTGAGTTCAAAGCCCATGTTGGGTGTAGAGAAGGCTACAAGAAAAAACAATCTTTAAAAAACACTGCATAATTAAAATACATATTTGGGGGCCAGTTAGTTCTCTCCTCAACCTCCTTCCCCTTCCAGTTATATCCCCAAACCTCAGTGATATCTGCTGGAGATACACCTTCTGTGAGACGCAGGCTTTTTGCTTGTAATTGAGGAACAGAGCCAAATTCCACATTCTATGACTAGGTGTGGAAGAAGGAGAGAAAACAGAGGAGTAACTTTGTAGGTTTGGCTTAGTGCCATTTATGAAGAGCTCAGAATAGTGACTGACACAGAGTGAGGGCTTAAATATTTGCTGAATGAAATTTTAAAAATTCACAATCCCAACACTGATAAAACAGAAGCAGGAGCTCAAGCCAGAGAATTTAGTATACCTCAAATTTGAAGAAATCTTGTGAAATGGTGCTGGGATGGAGAGGTGCTGAATTTCATGTGCAGGAGTGCTTTGAGTCAATCTTATCTTGATCCTAAGATTGAGGGAGACCCAGCTGGCATAGAGGTTAAATAAAACAAGGGAGAAGGAACTTTAACTTTAATCAAAGATGTCTTAAGGACTGGTACGTTCATGTTCAGTGATTTTGAAACTAACACAAATTAACTTAGTGTTGAGAGATATGCGTAGAAGTCACTCAATTTTGGAAGATTATTGGAAAGAGCTGAAAATTGCAGTGATGCTTTATGTGGAGATATAGTGGTTATGTGTTCTGCCTGGAGGAAGGCAGACAGCATTTGCTGACTTCCTGAGTTAAACAATTTCCTGAACAATATGAGAATAAAGGGGGCACAGGGAGAGTTTTCTAGAAGTTTGAAGAAGACAGCTGTGTGCATTAGACCCACTCTTAATTTTGAAGCCGCAGAGAATAAAACAGTTCTTTACTTGACATATAACAATGAACACAGCCATTTCTACCTCTGAGGAAATTACTCAGAACTACAAACTTTATTTGAAGAGCGTCATGATCCAAAGAAGAAATGAACATAAAAGCATCTAGATAATAAAAATAACTACGAAAATGGTATTAAGCAAGCTACAAAGTTTCCAACTGAATTGTCATAAACACTTCTTTGCAATGGACATGATTATACCCTCATTTTACAGAAGAAGCACTTGAAGCTCACACAGAATAACTTGCCCAAAGACAGGTACCTAGTAATAGCAGTGATAGTAGTGAGCAGTAATCACTTAGTGAGCATCTAAAGTGCACCAGGGGCTGTGCTGAATACTGTACATATATCTCAACAGTACATAGGTCACAACAACTCCTTGGGGTGCATACTTTTATTATAAGCATTTTCAGATGAAGAAACTGAGACAGAGAGAGAGCGGGAGGAACTAGTAAGTGTCAGAGCGGGGACAAGGGCCCAGAGTCTGTGTTTTTGACGACTATGTTTTATTGTCTACTAGAGCTGCAATTAGAAGTCCAGCCTGTTTGTTATGGGGCCCACACTCTAAGCCATTCCTCTCTACCACCACTCCATTCTGCTCAGTGATACTTCAGATTTTCCACTGCACTTTATTATTTTTTCGTAGCTTTAAATTTGTTTGAATAATTTTATTTAATTTTTTTATTATGTTAAGCTAGCTACCATATCATTAATTTTTGACATAGTGTTCAATGATTCAACAGTTGCATATAACACCCAGTGCTCATCACAATACATGCCCTCCTTAACACCCATCACCTGGCTACCTCATCCCCTCTCCCCCTACCCTCTGAAACCTTCAGTTTGTTTTCTGGAGTCCATAGTCTCTCAAGGCTTGTCTCCCTCTCTGATTTCCCTCCTTCAGTTTTCCCTCCCTTCCCCTATGGTCTTCTGTGCTATCTATTGCACTTTATATCCTCCTTGGCCAAAAGCACTGGATTGAAGGTAGCCATGTGTGGATATCCAGGTCACACAGCTGGAGGGTAAGGTGAGAGCCAGGATTTGGGTATAGGCATATTCCACACCCAAACTCAGGCTCTTTCATCTGTACCGCACTGGATATCTTTATGTGAAAAGCCCTGAAGACACCAGAGCCACCAGTTTTTCAGTATCATTTAAATGGATTGTTAGTGAACTCCCTTTCTCCCTCCCTCTGGACAGAGAGGCAGAAAGTCGAGGGTTTTTTGTTTTGTTTTTTTTTTAAAGATTTTAAAGATTTTATTTATTTGTCAGAAAGAGACAGCGAGAGAGGGAACATAAGCAGGGGGAGTGGGAGAGGAGAAGCAGGCTTCCAGAGGAGCAGAGAGCCCGATGTGGGGCTCGATCCCAAGACTCCGGGATCATGACCTGAGCTGAAGGCAGAGGCTTAGCCCACTGAGCCACCCAGGCGCCCCATACTGTCATTTTCAAGTGATAGAAGCACTGCGACAATTGGTGTGTATTTGTGTGTACTCATGAGACTTCCCCACAGACAGCAGAGAAGAAAATAGATCTTCTGGAATGAAAACATTTGAGAATTTTTTCAGACACTTCAAACCTTTCTGAATTCTGTAATGTACTTTATATTTCAGGCCAACTCAAGACCAGTGTGGATTTGGAAGCACATTGCACAGATCAAGTACCATCTCATTCTGTGTGCTCATGGCTTCACATCTCTAAGTCCCGGATTGCCTTTTGTGTACACCACAGTCACCAGCACAAAAGGAAAGGCAAGGTCAGGGAAGTAACAAGACACTCTGCCGAATTCTTTATGTCAGAGATCAAATAGAATCCTTAAAACACTCCAGCAAACTAGGTCCTAATACTTCCTTTAATAATGCTGAGGGTTAAGGTGGCAGTTGTGGGATTTAATCTGGGTTTGTTTAACTGTGAAGCTGAAGATCTTCCCACAACTAGAGCAAGCCGCCTTCTTCTGGGGACTTCAAAAGCACGAGCTAGGTAGAAAGAGTTTTTCGGCTTGTGAAAAGCTTTCCCAGCTAGAACTGCTCCTTGGTAGGAGATTGCTCTTCTACTTTGGTGAATGAACTTTCACAGGGACCCTTAAGTCACACTTGATGGAATTCAGGCTCTATGCTCTTTACATGTAGAAGTTACAGGGTCAGCATTTAGGAGAATGCTTATTTCCTTTTGCGTAATTTGTCTGCAAACAGAATAGGGCCACGAGGTGAGTAGAGGCTGTGCCTCGAGTAGGGGTTCACAGTTGGGCCATTCGTGCACATTTCTGTGATGAATGAGAAGGCGAGCTTAGCAGAGCTTTCACTCAACTATCTTTAAAGTGAAAAAAGAAAAAAAAATCAAACAACTATTTTAACTATTCCTTAAAATAGTTAAGTGTAACTTCCTCAATACAACTAAATGTTAGAAATGTTTACCTTTCTTAGCTGTCTAGAGAGAGACCTGACAAAATATCCATCAGGGGGAAAAAAAGGAACTGCCTCTCTAGGTTCCCTGCTCCAAATTTATTCAATGGAGGCAAAACATAATGGATAGGAAAGACGGAGCCCTCAGCTTCTGATCTGAGTGGAAGCTCTAGAATAATGTCTGTTGTCTCTCCTAACCAGAATCAGCTCTTTTCCCTTCAGATGGTGTCTTCTTTCTTAATCCTCTTCTTTTTTAGAGGAAAACCCACTTAAACCCCCCTCTTCCCTTCTTAACCATCTTTTGACTCAGGTTGGGTCTTTAATAAAATGAAAGTTGTGTTTGAGCATTCATTGGTTGGCTTTGATAGGGAATCTGAAACATACATTTTTCTGAAGCAGAGTTGGTTAAACCAGAAGCATTTAAATAAAACTTATCATCATTTTAATTTGGAAAAGGAAAAGGCATTAATGGATAACTTATTTATGACAGGCATAAAATACATGTTTGATCTAATTTCATCCTTACAAAAATCTTATAGAATGAAGGTTCTATTCTGCCCAAGCTTACTAAAAAGATAGCCTCAAAGAGTTAATTTGCCCAAGATCACTGAGAGTTTATATATACCTATTGTTTAGACATACCTTAATAAACTTTTCATGTTCTCACAAACTTTAGTTCCATCAATATAGATAGGAAATACATCAGTTTGTTTACTGTGGAATTCCTGTTACCTAGGAGAGTTCTTCATACTTAATAGATGGTCAAGAAGTATTTCTGAATGAACTTATTTGCACCTTACTATACAAATGGATATGTTAGCTTTCAAAATTAATAAAATAGAGAAAGCAAACGCATAATAGATATGTACAGACTCAAGGAGAAAACAATGGTAGCATAATATAAAGCCAAAAGTAGGTCTATTAATAAAATGGATATCATGAGATCCATTCTCCTAAGATATTTATTACTAATTAGGAACATCAAATCCCTATCAGTCATATAATTTCTAGTTTCTTTAAGACAGGAACCGAACCAATTGCTCCAGACATGTATAGCTCTTCTAAAAAGAAACTTCAAAAACAAAACAAAACAAAAAGAAATTT
Organism: Nasua narica; assembly: GCA_028533885.1. Taxonomy (NCBI): domain Eukaryota; kingdom Metazoa; phylum Chordata; class Mammalia; order Carnivora; family Procyonidae; genus Nasua; species Nasua narica. The sequence goes on from CM052799.1 coordinate 118,439,055, forward strand.
CCTCCTTCTCTAGGGAATTCTGTTGTAAGAGAGAGTACTGGACAATATAATGAATAGTCCTGAAAAATATCTTTACAGGAGACAGGACAAGGAATGCATTCTATTTGGCTGTTTCTTACTGCTCTTTCGACATTGGCCAATAGCACCACACTGCAGCATACTCCAATAAACATCATCATGTCAATCGAACATGAGCTTTAAAGACTTGTAGAATGAAGACTTTTACTTAAGGTCTCAGTTTGCACAGATGGTACTTATCTCTCTGATGTTGGCAACGCACGTTTGAACTGAGTAACAAATGTATTCTGTTTAATTATTTGCTTGGAGTCCATCCACAGTTTTTAATATCTATTTCCTCAGTCTTTATTATTGATTCTCCTAGTACTTTGCAACCCGCCAAGTATCATCACAACCACAAAGAGAGTGAAGACATATGTGATCCAAGAATCTGAGAAAGATGACTCAGTCAGCATCCTCTCCCTTGGTGTACAAGGATAGGGACTGCTACTGTGTCATCTGGAGCATGACGATAAGAACAGCTACTGGTTTTTCCCGATATAGATTGCAATCCATCTGGGACATCCATTCTCATTCACATACATGCACATCCCTTATTACTCCAACTCCCACACCTTTTGGCAGGAAATATCCACACAGCTGCATTGGGTTCATAGGATGTTTTTATTTTTTGCCTCATTAAACTGTAGCTTTCCTCAAGCAATGTGTTTTCTTTATATTCCAGCCTCGAAATCACTTAACAGGAAGAAGTCATCTCAGAGAGTGCTTCAGGAGAAGGCTCAGGAATGGGCAACAAAAGCATGTTCTGTTTTATGATGTGCTCACACAGTTCTTCTTCCTCTACCCCCTATAATATACAAGTATTTATTGTATATTCTGTAAAAAGTTCTCTCTGGAGTGAGCTAGGCAGGGTTGTAACTGCTGTGGTTATTTTTTGTTGCCCGTAAGATTATGGATTAGAAAGCAGTAAGTCAGCCAGTCAACAAATATTGCCAGGAACTGTAACAATCTGGAGAGAGAGAGAGAGTGGTAAACGAGATAAACAGGTAAACAGATGTGATTCTTACAATTTGGGAGTGCTGTGTGACATTACACAAATATTTTCAAGTGTGATAAATGCCATCAAGGAGAAGCACAGGGCATTATGGGAAGAGGCAATAGCATGATGTCAGACAAATACCTCTTTATTGAGATGTGCCAGGAAAGTATCTCCTTCTCTTGATTATCCAGGACCACCTTTAGAATTTGAGGGCTTCTCTCTCTCTTTTTAAATTTATTTTATTCTAAAAAGGATTTAATTAATTAATTAATTTGTTTATTTATTTTAGAGAGAGAGAGTGAGAGAGACTGAATGGAGGGAGGGGTAGAGGGAGAGAGAGAATCTCAAACAGATTCTGAGCTGAATGCAGAGCCCAGTACAGGGCTCGATCTCATCATACTGAGATCATGACCTGAGCCGAAATCAAGAGTCAGATGCTCAACTGACCCAGCCATCCAGGTGCCCCTTAAATTTATTTTTTTAATTCCGTATAATTGACATACAGTGTTATATTAGTTTCAAGTGTATAATATACTCCTTCGACGACTCTGTACATGACTCAGTGCTCACACAGTTACATTCACTCTATAGTTAAGAATCTGCTTTTCTGTCTCTTTTTTTCTTTGTTCTTTCATTCTGTTTCTTAAATTCCACATATAAGTGAAATATGGTATTTGTTGAGAGTGTCTCTGCTTTGACTTCTCATAAAACAGCCTTGTTTGGAGGGCAAAATACTCACCAAAACTATTATAAGCTGGTTATTAGAATGCTATTTGACTAATTTAAAAAATCTTCATAATTCATGCAGAAAAACCAACCTTTCCCTTAATGAAAAAGAGTTCCATATTCATTTCATGGGAAATAAATTATTTAATTAGGAAATTTAATATATTGCTTATTTGCTTTAAATTCTCTGTGAGTCAGTCTGTTCAAAGACTTCAAGTGAATTCTTGATTATTCCAACAAAGGGAAAATTGGTCTAAGTATTTATCCAGTGAGATTGGGTTCAAGTTCCTCCAAAGAACACTGGGAAAGCTGTCCTTGGTACAAGTGTAGCAGATTGCAGTGGTTCCCAAAATGCAGCACCTCGATCGGCATCAGCAGCATCACCTGGGAACTTGTTATAAATGCCGATTCTTGGGTCCCATTTTCAACTCTGAATCAGAAACTCTAGGGGTGAAGGTATCAAGCTGTGTTTTAACAAGCCCTCTGAGTGATTCTGATGCATGCTAAAGTTTGAAAACCGCTAACACAGTGGTTAGGATCATGGGTTTGGAATCAGACAAATCTGGAGGCGACTCCTAGCTCTCTACCCTTAGTGGCTGTGGGACTATTGATAACCTCTTTAAGTCACCATCTCTTCATAGCAGAAATATTGGTAAGAATGTTAGTAGTAATACTAGTGTCTAACTTTGAAGTTTGACGTGAGGATTAAAAGAAGCAATGCTTGTAAAGTAAGGTAAGCATAGTGTTTAAAAAGTGTCGACAGTTATTTTTAGTGGACTTTTAGCTGTTCTTGATCTATGGTATTGGACTAATGGGTTATTGATTTCACTTACTTGTAAGACAACGTGGGCTATATTTATTTCTAGTCTGGTGACATCATGTTCAAGTAGGCAGTGAATATCAAAACTATCATCAGAGCTATCAATATATTTCAAAGACACAGAAAAAACCTCCAAGATCACATATATAATCAAGAGGTATCCTCCATTGAGAGCATTGGGTAAAGAAGTGTCTCAGACTAGGAGGTTTTCACAGGCTTCAATTTTATCTGTGGTTGGTCTGACCCAGACCATACCAGGGTGACCTCTGCCTGGGGATCTGGGATGAAGTCTTTCTTGTTGCCTTGCCAGCTCAGCTGATATCTCTCTTTAGAACTCTCTCTGAACCTCTCCTAAGGCACTGATCATTTCTGCTGTCTATTATAGTTATTTGCGCGCATGCCATTACTCACCAACTAGATCACCTCTTGAGACAGGACCAAAATCTGAGTCATCTTCATACCTCCCTCAACTCCTACCATCATGCCTCACCCCTGGGATGGGAACCGTGTTTTTGGAATGAATGAATGAGTGAATGAATGTTTTTAAACCTAAGGACAAAGCTGGAATAAATAATGTACTTCATACTCTTACCACAGTAGACAAGCACTCACTGTAAGAAAAGAGACATGCTATCTTACCTTCTCCTAAAGTCAAATTTGATCTCTATTATCACCTAGAAAAGAAATGGAATCAAATGGATTTTGCCTCCTAGACCCAACTGGCAAATGCATAGCCGGCTCTCGTTAAGTACTGTGTGATTTCAGGTCAGCCACTGAATCTCTCAGGACCATCGAAATATCTGCAGCTGCAAAGAGGATGGCATTTCCTTGCCACCTTATAGTTTAAATATATTAGGAGAATCAATAAAAATTAGATTAATCTTTGTATTTTGGGATATAGTGCAGTACGCTGCACACAGAAGGTGCTCCCTCAATATTTGTTGAATAAATGAATGAAAGAAGAAGGGCTGTAAAGCACTGAACTTGGCAGAGTAAGAAGAAAGTATTCAAGCAAGTACAATAAAATGACTAAGTTATAACTTTCATATTAGAAGCCAGACATTCTGGCTTTTTAAACTCAGGTTGGGAGGCTATCTGCAAATCTAAGAGAGTAGGATTGGGAAGTCCAGTAGATGGAAGAGTTCACATTAGAAATTTATCTTTCCCTTCCTCGAGGAAGATGTTCAAGGGGCTAGAGGAAGTGCCTGGCTTTAAATAGTTTTCATTGGCAGCAGTGTGTTTTCAATAATAAAGCTGGACATTCTTTGAACTTGGCTTGATGTTATATTTCTTTCTCCTTAATTTAATTTTTTGAATAGATGTTACATGTCTCAAAAAGAAAAAAAAAATTAAAAAGGTATCCAGTGGAAAATCTTCCTCCCATCACCCCCCATCCCTTCTTTCCCTAATTGATCCATCCATGGTGCCCCATCCATACATAACCACTGTGAGGAATTTCTTAGGTATCCTTCCGAATTTTCTTTATGCTTATACAAGCAAACACAGATATTATACATATTTGCATTTTCCTACCCTTTTAATGACAAGAGGTAACATCCTATACTAATTATTCTGTACTTTGCTTTTACCACTGAATACATCTTTAAAGATTTTTCTGCATCAGTAACCAGAGAATTAATTCATTTTTATTATATCTATATAATAATAAATTGTAAGGGTATACTTTATTTATCTGGTATCTTATTAATAACTATTTAGATTATTTCCTATTTTTTTGCTGTTAAGATTGTTGCTATGATAAATAACCTTGAATGTAGTGCTATATATTTTCCAGGAGTAATATTCAGTCACCATCTGCAAATTGAGAAAAATTATCTTGATTGTAGGCCAGACAGAAACAAACAAAAAACTGTACCAATATTTATAAGAGCATTAGTGTTTCAGTTACTTGATTTTATTATTCTACTTCTGGCTCAATCTTCTCTTACATACTAATTAAATTATAGCTCGAGATGTAAACACAGACACAATTGCTGAAGAAAATGTCAGCATCATGAGGTTTCTGATGGATTATACTGAAACCTGTTTTCTCTCTGTGGTGTATAGTGTGCATTATTTACTACGCACCTAGCTTTACTCTGGATTTCCAGCCAATCCCTGCCCTTCAAAGGCCCCTCCTGAGTGTTCCAACATTCCTGTTTGGGGCACTAGTTCTCACCCAGCTGCTTAAGTCAAAAACCTAGCAATGATCCTCTCTCTCTCATCTCCAACATCCAATCCCTCAGCAAGTTGTCTCGACTCTATTTCAAAATAAATCTTGAAGAGGACCTCTTACCAGCATCAGTGATGCTACCCTGCTCTCATCTTTCATCTGGACCGCTCCTCACTGATATCCTGTTCCCTCCACTTGTCCCCCGCCCCAGTATTCTTCTTAAAAATCAGAGCGATATTTTGAAAAGGCAAATCAGATCACGACCCTGCCTTCGGCCCCAGTCAATCATGACTGGACCCCATTTACCTTTGCAATCTTGAGGTAGACCCTCTCCTGCTCATCACTCATTGCACACAGTTGCACTTCCTGGTCTTATCAGAACTAGACTTGGCCCTGCCTCACGGCTTTGCAGCTGTGGTCCCTTTTGCCTTCCACCAAACCCTTCTGGCTCCTTTTCATGTTCGGGTCTCAAGAGTTATCTCCTCAGAATGGCCCCTTACACTCCAACACTCCCTATCCCTCTATCTTGTGCTTGTTCTCTTCATAGGACTTACTACCAATCATGGGCATTTTTCTACATGTTGGCTGCTGTCTCTCCCACGGGACTGAGACTCTGCTCAGCAGAGCCTGCACTTCCTCATTTGCTGCTCCATCTATGGCCCTTAGAGCAGTGCCCATGGTGGGTGTTCCATAAACGTCTGTGCAATGAATGGAAGGATTATCTGTGCATTTTTGGATAGTTTTGGAACTGGGATAGTACTGAAAACTGGGCTTCCACTCATACAATTGCTATCATCCAAAACAACTTTCATAATATCTGTGTAATGTCTCATTTTCTAAGTGTCATAAAAAAGCAGTGGTGTGGAAGTTGGCAGATCTATTTAAATTATATGCATATATAATTAAATAAATGTACATATCTTTGGAAATTTGGGGCAAATTTCTCAAATGCTGTAGCTCTGTTTTCTCATTTGTAAAATGGGGATTTGAATGATATGAATTCAAGTTATATTTTAGTTATATTTTAATTATCTATTAACGATTTAATGATCTATTAATTGAATAAGTAGGTATGGAACATTTAGTATGTCCCAACCACTCTGCTAGGCATTGGGATCATTGGTGAACAAGATGGATGGTAGCTACAGCTTAGTGGGGGTATCCTATTTTTCCAAATGGTGCCAGAGCAGGGTAAGGGAGGTATGGGATACAACGAAAGCACAAACACGGGCCCTGAGCAGGTCGATGATGTCAGGATAGGCAGAGGCAGGTGACTTGAGATCTGAGGGGTGGTTCTAGTTAGTTAGGTGCAGAGGGGTTGGGGAGAAGGGACCGCTCTGCCAGTGCAAGGAGGGAGGCACATTTAAGAAGGGCAAGTGGGCAGGTGCAGCTGCCTGCAGAATGACAGCAAGAGGAAGGGGCTACACCGTGTCACTCACGGTGGGCTGTGTGGCTCCATGAACTGTCTGTTCCCATACTCTCATCAGTATAAAAATTGACAGTATGCATTTAGGCATTTTTATAGCAACTTCACAGAGTCCTTTAATATTTGTTAAACTTCATAATACAAAAGTTGGACTTGCATTTTGCATAACTTTTTGTTTTTGGTTCATTTATCTGAATAGTTAGCTTTTACCCACATTTATAAAAGCACCGATTCACAACAGAGTGCATGTTAGAAAATAAAACAAAATGAAACTGGCCCTTCAGGAGAAGTAGTTTGTGCAGCTCTGGGCCACACTTTATCAGCTTTTGGTTAAAGCTTTTGGTCTTCATCTTGTAAGAAATAGGCATGAAGTGCAGCGAAAGCTCATGCAGCCAGCATACCAATGGAAGGGAAAAGTTTCAGCCAACAATTTCCTTCACTTCACTCATAGCTGAGTAAAACCAACCTACATGCACTTATAGGAAACTAAATTGTGGACCTTTGGATGTGAGGTTCCTGGGTCTCCAGAGCCTACCAGAGAAAAGTTCAATAATATTTGCCAAATGTAATTATAACTATAATTCAGAATAGTCGTCCTCAAAATTTTCAGCCTATGTCCCAACTGGGAACACCCATACCACTCCCTTTGGGCCCCTGGTTTGTCCAAGGCCCACTGTGCCTGGAGAGGGAAGGGCCACCTGCAAATGGGAGGATGAGGCAGGGCTAGGGCCTCATGGGGACACATAGCCTCCCGACCCTAAGCTTCAGAAACAGTGGCCTCCCAAACCAATTAAGAACAAACGGTGGGTAGGGAAGGGGTGGCATTTAAACAGTTGTGTATCTGAGTTACAATCTCAAGTTTCCAACTGATGCTGACTTGAATTTAAGTACTTGTCATTTCCCGCAAGCAATCACCATCAGTTACCACCAAGAGCACATAGTTCTTTCTGTGTTAAAGCTAAAGCTCAGTGATTCTTATAAAAACCCAGCAGTCCCTTTTGCTGTTACAGAGAAGAATTGAGGGCAAAGCACTGGAACTGGCTTATATACTCATTCAGTTTTATCACACGGAGAACAAAACCACCAGAGCACAATCCTCAGTTTTTGTTGAAGGTAATTAAATGCAAACTCACTCCAGCAAAATCCCCAAGATCCAGGCCTGAAGCCCCTTTATTCTATTACCTTTCGCTACATCCTCTTTAGCCTGATGACTGAAATCTGTAAGCAGTTGTTCCTGTCATTAGGGTGAGTTACTGAGTCCAGCTGTAATTCTACCTTCTTTTCTGACTCTAGGTTTTATCCCAAAGGGAAATATGTCATGCTAGTAGGGATCATATGATAATGACTTAACCCATCAAGTCTTAATAATCTTATAATAGGGAAAAGCAGTGACAAGGATTATTTGAAACGAAGGATAATCCTGAGTGATATGTTTTAGAAATCCCGTTTTTTTTTTTAAATAGCTCTAGCCTCCTAAATACATTTAAAATCAGGTTACTTCCCCACCTGACAGCAGGGGGCAGCAGATTAGAATCGGCTCTGGCTCTGTGAAAGTAGTTTCAAGGATGAAAAATTTGTGGTGAAAATATCCTCAAAGTGCTTAAAATCTAAATATGGACAACCCAACAGTCAATTCTTCATTAAAAAATTTTTGGGGGGGCACCTGGGTGGCTCAGTGGGTTAAAGCCTCTGCCTTTGGCTCAGGTCATGATCTCAGGGTCCTGGGATCGAGCCCTGCATTGGGCTCTCTGCTCAGCGGGAAGCCTGCTTCCCCTTCTCTCTCTGCCCGCTTCTCTGCCTGCTTGTGATCGCTCTCTCGCTGTCAAATAAAGAAATAAAATCTTAAACATTTTTTTTAAATAGCCAAGTTAAGTATAAAGAATCTTGCATTTACTTTCAGTTCATATTCTAGTTTATATTAGGTTGAACCTCATAAACTTGCCCTTTTATTGTGTGTGTGAGGCAACAGCTATTAAGTACTGGTAATTTCTACAGGTTAAATCTAATACTTCCAAGTAGAATTTAGACACAGACTTTTTGAGCATACATGAAGGACAGGGACATGTTTGCACCTAGCAACAGGCCTTGGTTCAAAGAGAGAGTGATGAGTTCTTGGGGAAAGCTACCTCTGCCTCTCCCTGCTCGCCACAGCTGGGATGATGTGTATTTCCCAACTCCCTATCTAGGGTGCCTGTTCCAGGACCAAGGACTCCTTCAGCTTTGGGTCACACTGCCCACTCTGTTGCTGTCTCCCTACCCAGGGAATACCCATCGTGCCGTTATAGTCACTCACTGCTCATAAGATCAGGACACAGCTGTGGCTAAAATCCTAGGCTCCATGGTACTCCCCTTATTCCCAGACTCCTACTGGGAAACAAAGTTTCTATGTCTGAGGGGCTGAGCCTTAAGTGAGTTCTTCTTGATCTGTTATGTCCATGGTTCTCAAAGTGTGGTCCAAACATCAGCATCACGTGGGAACTTGTCGAAGGAGCAAATCCTGAGCCCTACTCAAACCTACTGACTCTGAAGTTCTGGGGGTGGGGTCCAGCAATCAGAGTTTTATCAAGCCTTTCAGGTGATTCAGATGCATGCTGAAGTGTGAGAACCATTGGATTAGGTTATAAAGTGAAGTTATTCAGTAGGTCTTTTCTACTATCCTATTTTTATAGGATAGTAGAAAACTATCCTATATAGTTTTTTATATAGGATATATAAAAACTTTTTATAACCTTTTTTTAACCTTTTTTTTGTAACCTTTTTTTTTTATAGGTTTTTTATAACCTTTTTCTTTCTAGACCTATCTAATTCCCTTCTGAGCAACTTAAAGTTTAGCTGAGTCCCAAGCTTTGTAGGTAGGCACTTGTTATACGTGGAATGACTTCTCAGTTGCTAAATTCCACCTTCTGGGGATGCTAATACCCTGCCTTCTGAGTTCTGAAATGTTAGTTTCTGCCTATCTATCGGAACCCCAGGAAGCTGGCCATTAGTGTCAATTGCAATTGGAGTTCCCGGTGCCCATGACCTTGGTGGTTTTTCTACCTGTATGAGTCTCCTATGGATGTGCTCTGCTCCTAAGACCTGACCTGTCTTGGTGGGTAGGTCCTGTACTACGTCTGGCCCTTCTCTAACTTACTAGGACCAAACAACTGGCTTTAGATGTAAGAGACGGTAAATACTTGCTAAGTTGTTTGTATTTGAGTGGTTAAAAATCAGAGGAAATGTTAGGATCTGTCATTCAAAGTGGATAATTTAACCCCCCAAAAGGCCTAAATTTTTCCTTTTCTCCCCAAAAGCCATTTTATGCTTGGTCAAACCTTTCATCATTTTTATCTGTGCAGTGAATGGAAGAAAAGGGAAATCCCATCTTATAAAAATGTGACTTTTGAGAAAGAAATGGTATTATTTAAGTATAACTTCAAAATTTCTTTCAGAAAATACCTGCTTGCTTATTTGTCCACTTCCTCACTAAATGTTGAGCTTTTTGAGGAAGGAAATTTTTTTTTTGTCTTGTTCATTCTAGTAGTCTCGTATTAGCTTGTAGAATAAGCTCAAGGAATGTTTGAGAAATGAATGACTGCACACACACACACACACACACACACACACACACACACACACCACAAATGCACACATTCATATTAAAAAATAAAAAAAATAAAAGGTATATTTCTCTGAATTATCTAGATTAAGATTACTACAGTAGAAATGAATCATTTACATTTGACCAAGATTTCAGCTCAATATCTACTGTCATGTTCAGGATAGAGGAGTAGAGGTATACTAGTGCAAGGGTTGGGTAACTATCAGTGAGGGGCTTGGCAAAGCTACTCTCCTTAGAATGCAGGTCATGATCATATCTTAGGCTGTAAAGACCTCGAGGGACATCTATTTGACCCCCTTTATTTTTTGGAGGAAGAAACTGAGGCCTATAGAGGTTAAGTCAATTTTATGAGGTCACCGTGCTGGTTGATGGCAAACATAGAACAGAACCTGTCTTGGTGAACCAAGACTTCCTATCAACTTTTCCTCAGTCTGGTTTTGAGATCACGTTTGACAATTATTTATAATGATAGAAGCACATTGGAAAGGATGACTTTTCCCCAAATACTCTTTTCAAGGTTAAAAATATCTTAGAAAATGACGAGATGCCTGAAGCCGTATGCTATGATATATTTAAATCATTCTTATCTGTTTCTTCTAAGAGAAACTAGCTATGTGTTTTTCTTCCAAAGAGGTTCAAAGAAGTGTCGTTTCCAAGCTTATAAATGAAAAATTCCTTGGATATAGCATGGTCCAATGAACTCAAATGTTAATCAGAGGGGTCCTGAAATGTTCATTTGAATTCACATGTATCTTAAAATCAATTTTCTTTAATTTCACTTGTAATGAAAGAAAAAGAAATAAAAATGAGATGTCAATTTTTGTCTATCAGATTGGCAAAGATGAAAAAGAGTGACACTCTTTTGGCTGGAGTATAGGGAAATAAGATTCATACACTGTCGATGTGAGGGAAATTAACATAGTCTTTGTGGAGGGCAGTTTGTTGATAGAACCAAATTTTTAAGCCCATACAATCTTCTATCAATAATTTTGCGTTGAGTTATTTTATGCTAATGATATAATCTGAAAAGTACAAAGATGTCCATATCTGAGAATGCTTATCCTAATATTATTTAGAGTTATAGAAAAATGAAAATTACCCAAAGTCTATGAATTGGGATTAGTCATATACATTGTGTTAACCCATAAAACAAAATTCTATGTAGTTGTTAAAAATACACATCAAACTTATATTTACCAAGATCTAAGGACCTCAAGGCCATAAGGAGGAAGGGAAAAATGAGGTTCAAAATCTCAAGTAAATTATGACCATATTTATGTAAACATGTGTGTGTGTGTGTGTGATTACAGGAAGGTGACCTCCAAAATGTTGAAAGTGGTTACCTCAGGATGGTGAAGTTAAGCAGCTCTTTTTTTTTTTTTGCTTTTTACATTTGCATGAATTTATACATGAATGTGTATACGCTTTATAATTAGAAAAAAAAAACCAGAAACAAAAGACCTATCTTTGAATTTTAAATGACACGAAGTTGTGTATGTTTTGGTTTTGTCAAATTCTGCCTTATGACATTCTGAAGAATGTACATTGGGCAAAAACATTTAAGATGTTTCAAAAGCCAGAAGTGATAGGGTGTCAAATATAATTTGATGTAATTCTTACTCCAAATTAGAAGAATAAAAATGAATTTGAGCTCCATTTATGTCCTTAACTTGTTTTATAAAGACACTTTTGATGACATAATTCATGACCTCAGACTTTGATCCACGTATATCCTGTATTGTTTCCAGCAGCGATGGTTATTCTGGACCGGGTGTGTTCTTCCTGCTCATGTGACCGGTGGTGGCTCCTGTGACAAGGAAATCTACAACCAGTCATGGAAATGGCTGTGGCCACCTGCTGCAGAGCTGCTCTGTGCACTTGTGCCTTCCACGTGGGGGCCGTCACCCACCACACCAGCCGATGCTGCTACCGCTGGCACCAGGGTGCCAGGCGTCCTAGACGAAATGACTGGAGGCAGTAGAGCACGGCACAATTCCCTCTTCTGAGAAGCCTGATTTCAACACCAGCAAAATGTCTATTACTAAAAGACAAGCACTTCAAGTGAGTTTTTACCAGAAACTGGAGAATGGTCTGAAATTTGGAACCAGAAATGTTCATAAGACACAGGTAGAATTTTAACAGTTCAAATTCATTATGTTCAAGTCTTCACTTTTCTTCTTCCTATTTCAGGGTCCAGCAAGGAGGCTTGTGTTCCAGTATCAGGTGAGCGAGGGGGAGAGTGGTAGGTGTTTGGAAAACATTTCTTGAATGTAATTGTACTTCATATTAAACTTTCGTGAGCACCAAAGTCCCTAAAGAGCCTCATCCCTAGAGACTCTGATTCAGTAAGTCTGCGGGGAGCCCGTGAACTTGCATTTCTAATAGGCTTCCAGGTGGTACTGATGGACAACCTTGAGTAGCACTGCTTTAGATTGCAGTCTGTTCCCTATATTTTCTGACATTCGAGAGTTTGATTTGCAGCCCATTTGGGCATGCCTGATGGAAGAAGAGCACTTCTCTATCTGGGAAGATTGTTCCAGTTTTCAGCAGGACCTAATGAGACACAAAAGAAGGGACTATCCTCCCAGACCAGCTAGGCAGATCTGCCAAATCCAGCCTGGCAACTGATGAGCACAGCAGATGCCCTGGCCAGCTTGCTTTCACATCCAGTCTGCACCAACCCTCTCCAGATTGAGCCGGTTGGCAGAAGATTTGTGCACATGAATAGCTGCTACTCTGGAAGTTATCCTATATGTATTTGCATTGAGTAAAATTTGCATTTACATATAGCACATTTCTGTGCAAGTGGCTGTGGCAGGATCTCTCTCTCTCTCTCTCTCTCTCTATATATATATATATATAACCTTCCTCACATAAATATGAGGAAGATTAGAAAAATTGTGTGTCCTGAACCAGGAATTAAGCTAAATGTCTGTTGAGTAAACCAGGCTATTTAGGGAGAAGGAAGGGCAGTGAAAATTAGCATTTATGAATCCTCTGTTATCTATCATGCACCCTTAAGAACCTTCACACAAAGTGTCTCTATTAATCATTAGCACCAACAACACAATGAGATGGGCCCTATGATGCTTATTTGGTGAATGAGTTCTCTCAATGGCAGAGGTAAACCACTTGCCTAGTAAAAATGAAATTACTGAATAGTAGATCTAGAATTTGATTTAGTTACATCTGATTTTGAAGTCTTTATTGTCTCCACTCTATTCTCATTGACACAACATAGAACAAATAAAAAGTTATTTAATTAGAAAATGATATTATGAATCTAATATCAATTTGTATTCCACAAACCATTTACTACTGTGATTTTGTGGGTTTTTGCTGAGAACACAAAAGGGGGCAAAACTGATACTCTGGAAACTACCATCTCTAAAACATTGTCTTATGTAGTAGCATTTGATTGAATTAATGTACTTTTTATAAACATTATTTTATTACTCGCGCAATCTCATAAGTTAAAGAGTCATGTTTGTGTGTTTCCCACATTACAAATGGTCAGACGTCAATTTTAAAGCATTCTGGATAGCAGAGTACCAGATTTTGGCAGAAGTAATCTGGCTGTGAATCAAACCTAGAAGGGAAATCAAGCTTCTTAAAAGTTCTTTCTGATTTTCTTATTATACAAGAATTACTTTTTAAAAAGCATTGCATGTGTGGAGGCAGGAGAGCTGGCGGGGGAGACTATTGAAGTAAGAAGACATACGTGAGCCCTAAGTTACAATAGTAAATGTACTCTTGTTCCTCCAAGAAAAGGATACTTTTGAAGAATTTATAACAAGGAAAATGATAATGTATAATGTTGTGTGGAAAAAGCAGAAGCAAAGTGTACACGCAGTGTGATTTCAATGAAGGAAAACCATACATACACAGAAAAAAGATTTGGAGGAACTGCAACAAAATGGTAGTAATGGCTCTCTTTGGGATGTGCTTACAGTCCTAAACCTTTTGTTAGAGGAAACGCATCATCTTTTTTTTTTTTTTTAAAGTTAACCTATGGATTCTCTTCCTATTAAAGTTTAAAGCAAACAGAACAAATTATTTTGAAAGCTATTGTGGTGGCCCATCTACCGTGTGTGCACCTGTGTGTGCATCTGTGCATGTGTATTTATGTGTGTGTGTGTGTGTGTGAGAGAGAGAGAGAGAGAGGGAAAGAGGGAGAGAGAGAGGAAGAGAGAGAGAGACGATGAGAGGGAAGGGAATTGCATAGTGAGGGCGGTAGGACTGGGTCAAATAGTTTCTGAATGCTGATATATTTTTTCTGCCATTATAATCAGGATTGTGGAATCAGGTGTACACATTGGCAAGGTACTTCACCATCTTTCAGTATGAAAGACGCTAATACGTTTCAGATGGGACATCTACTCATTTGAACATGCGGAGTAAGAAGGAGATGAAGTTTCTGTCTGTGTTAAGAGAGCCTACTTCTCGGGTTCTTAAGGATCAAGTGAATTAGTAAATCTCTTAGTGCAGTGCTTGACATTTAGGAAATGTGAGCTATTATTACTGAGTCAAAAGGAGTTACTTTTAGTTTCTAATTTCAGCTTTGGGTGTAATGATTTTCCCCTTTTTGTCCCTTCTAGGTAACCTAATTTTGCTCTGGTAACTTTCAGGAAAACCTTCAATTTGCAAAGGAAGTTCGACTATCAAAAAATGAGGCCTTTGCTAGGAGGGCTGGACACAGTTATATGCACTTGACAGGAGAAGGGACAGGATGTCATGTACATTTCCGGAGTCTAGTCACCAAAGAGAAGGATCAGGATGAGCGGTAATTTATAGGATCCTTGACCCACTAACCTTTCTCTCCTGTGCTGTCTCTGAGATTGCCCTGAAAGGCTTAACCCATACTCCATGGCTACAAGCACAGTGTTCAGGACTGAGATGTGTCCTGGGTTGGGCTTTTTGAAAATAAAAGTTTAAGTACCCCGACAGCTTGCACGACAGCATGAGTTTCCCTACTTAGTTAAACTCCAGGTGTCTGAAATGATCACAGGACTGAGTGCATTATTATGTATTAAAATGGAATTCATGGGCTATTACAGTCATTTGATCACCCAACACATGCTCATTGTGTCCCTACTATATACTAGGTGATAAAAGAAATATAAATACATAAAAGTAGATGCTACCCTCAGGATCTTTGAGCTACTCGTGTGATGGTATTTACCATGTGGCAATACTAAAAAACCCATGTTGTTTTACTTTTAGGGAAATGCTAATAAAATTCAAATAAAATGTGGAGTCTAGTTAATAGTAATGTACTAAAGAAGCAATGTTTCATTAGTCGTGATAAATGTCCCATAGGAATGTAAGATGTTAACAATAGGGGAAAGTGAATGCAGAGCATATGGGGATTCCCTTTATTATCTTAGTAGTTTTTTGGTAAATCTAAAACTATTCTAAAAGAGAAAGTTTATTTCAAAAAAATCAAGTAGCACTTGTTAAGCACTCAGTTTTGCCTGCAAACACACTCATAATCTTTCAACCCTGGCTTCCTTTTATGTAACCGTCTTATACCAATCACCTCCATTTTATTTTCTCCAGGAAAGCCCAATGGGTTCACCAGTTTGAGCTGCACAGAGTCTAGGCTTTGGGTTCACCCTTGCAGCGGATATAAGACATATATTACCAGCTGAGGTGAAAATCAGGCCAGCTCTTTGGCTTGGAAGAAGCAGGGTGTCCTTAGGGTTCCTGAATACCTGGTTCTAAGGATTTGGTCATTCTGGAATCTCAGTTCAAGGCTGTTAGCTTCATTACTCAGGGCCATCCAACATCTACCTGGTTTCGTGCATTTGAAATAGGAAGGAGGCAAGAAGGTAAGGCTTCTCTTGTGTGAAATGATAATGTGGTCTCCTCTCTGGGCTTCAGTTTCTTTGTCTGAAAACCAGGGTGCGATCTACCCGTTCTAGCATTGCTCGGTTCCTCCTGACCCTGTCAGAGCACTAGCACTGTCACCACCACCTCCGCCACCCCCGCCTGCCAGCCCTCTACCAGCTTCACCACCACCACATAAAGACGGCACCACAAGCCTTACTCCACATCAGGAAGATTGACTCTGAAGAGGTAAATGTCTTTGGGAGAAAGTCTCTAGAGATGAATATAAAAATGAGGATGAGCCCTCTTCGGTAAAGCTCCATAGAGATGAAATTGCCCATGACATTCAGGGGAAAAAAAATCCCTCCTTTCACCTATTAGGATGTGGGCTAGCTGACCACCCTGTTTCCCACTAGATTCAAGGAAGCATAGATGCTAGAGAAGGCACGTGCTCAGTCCCAACTCGGGGGGATGAGAAGTTAGAAGATAGTTAATCTGCTAACCCCTTCAAAATTGTGCCTCTGCACAAAAAGCCTTCAAATCTGGTTACTCTGGAGATTCAACAAGAGCTGTCTAGTATAATTAGATCAGCAGGATGCATGCAAACCTCTAAACCAACATTTAACACTTTGGTGGGTAAAGAAAACAACGTGTTTAGTAAAAATGTATCCATTGAGTTTGGCATTTTAAGGTTCATTAAGGGATCGACACAAAAGAAGAGTTTAGGGGGGAATACCACAGAGCAACAGGTGAAGAAAAGGTGAACATTTTAATTGGGAAAGGAGCTTTCAGGGTAGTCATGCCTCAAGGAAGACATGAAGGGGTAGGCTAAAAGCTCAAATTCCTTTCTTAGAGTGTTTCAAATTTTTGGAAGATACTATTCCGTTTCTGAAACTGATTTGCAGGGCACACTGCATCTTGTAAATGCCCTGAGACCTGCAACTACTCTTTCCCACAGATTGTGAGACCAATGTTGGCCTGTCGTAAGCCATTAGACCCCAGTCTGAAATCTCCTCTGTAGTTCAATGTAGAGTCTCTTATTGCATTAGTGGGTAAGTTCTGATGCAGCAATTATTAGAAGCGTTTTATGTATGGGGATCATAAGGTATGAGCTCTGAATGGATGGCCTGGTCTAGTGAATGGCTCATGGACTAAGGAAAATACTGCTTTGTGCTACTGGAATTCTGCCCCATGATGTGGAACTATTTGAATTCCACTGGGAAATCCATTGCACCTAGGAATTACACTTCAGTTTCCTTGTCCTAAAATTGTTTCCTATGTGACCTCTGTCTTATTCTCTGTTCTAGGAAAATTATTTTCGATTGAATAGGCATCCTTTGAAATAAAGATACTTCAAAAACATGATTGATACCTTTCACTGAAAATTGTTGGTAAAGGTTTCTTGAAATTCTTAGTGTAGTGATTCTGAAAATGTGGTCCCTAGGTCAGAAGCACGTAGATCATGTAAGAACTTGTTAGAAATGAAAATTCTTTATAGAATCAGAAACTCTGAGGGTGGGGCCCAGTCATCTGTACTGATGGTCATCCTTGAGGCTTTAAACTGAAGCAAAATATTCTAGAGGGTTCAGTTGAGAGGAAATAAAAATCTTTAGGTTTGGGGAAATTATAGCTTCAAAGGAAGTTCGAAGAAAGTGAAGGCTAGGGATTAGGTTCTCATGCATGAGCCTTTCTGTGTTAGCTACAGACCCATAGACTTTTAGGCCTAGAATAGACCTTAGAACATAAAACCCAGTAAAGCCCCTTCATTTATACAAGTGCAGAGAAGTCCAATGAGTTGACAATTCATGTTCCTCAACATCTTTCATCACCCAGAGTCCAGCAACCAACTAACATGCCCATGAGCCATGAAGAGATTACAGTGGGGCCAGGGCTGAGTGACCAGGTAGCTTCAGGGCACAGGACGGTCTGTGGCCAGCTGAGTCTCCTTGGAGAGTGGCCCGAGAAGAGCAGGGTCTAGTGGCGCACAGCTGAAAAAGCTGGAAAGCACTTACCAGGGAAAGAATGAGTTTATATAATTTATTACCAACTTATCATCCTATAAAATGAGGGTGGATAAAAAAAGAAAGCCAGAGTGGTATGATCATAGCCCAATTAGTTCTCCACAGTGTAGCCCAGAAATGCTTGGCACTGGGACTCTTCAGCTTTTCAAGGTGCAGAATTTTAAATTTATTCACCGAATTCCAGGGAGGGGGATGGAACACATGTGGTTCTTGTTGGGTTCTAGTCAGAGTAGGAGACATAACTAGCTTCTTAGGAACCACCATAGAGGGGATGGTCAAGTCTGAGGAGCCTGGACTTTGGGCGTGGATGAGCAGAGTTGGACAAGAACAAAGTATGGGAGAGGGGTTGGGTGTAAGGGAGTGCAGGAGGGAGAGAGAGACAGGAGCGGGGATTGATGTTAGCAGCTCCTGCTCGTGGGAAAGTTTAATGAGATGGAAAAGGATGCAGAGAAGGATTTGGGATGCTTTACAGTGTGAGGTGCTGTGGGACCCCTCAATCATCAATGTCAGGAAACTTCACTAATGACCTACAGTATTTTCCAAAGCTACAACATTTGGCCATTGTTTCCTTGAAATGACACTGTACATAGACTGGACCCTGTGGGGCTCTGGGTTATATGCAGGTAAGTTAAACTCTATTTAGTATTCATTTCCCTTAAAGGAAATGCAACCTTAAGCTCCATTTTGTTCTGCCTGTATTTTTAGAGCAAGGTATAACTTCTTAAGAACAACATGGATTCAATCCACAGAGACCCAATTTAGAGAAATTTCCCCCTCATTTATTAAAGATTAAGGAACCTAATACATTTGTACAGTGGTGTGAGCTCATTATTTTAGTGCAAATAATGATCTTCTAGAACCTGAGAGAAATAATTGATTTGCTACTGTGTTTGGTGGTTTTAAGATGCAAAAAATAAGAGGGAAGGGCATTTAGCAACTTTCTCTCTTCCCCCAAACCATTTAATGAGTACTTACTATGTGCCAGACACTGTGGAGACAGAAAAGATGAAGAAGATAGATTCAGTGGTCCTTTACATTTAGGGACACTGAAGTATAACAGCAGCGACAGATACAGTGGATAAAATACAGTGGGAAACATGGCATATGATAGATGTATGCGAATGATGGGACAGAAGATTAGAAGTATCATTTATTACTCAATGTTTGCCAAGTACTATTGCAAACATTAAAAAAATTACTTATTTTTATTATGGTAAAATATACATAATGCAAAACATACCTGTGTAGCCATTTGTAAGTGTCTAGTTCAGTGGCATTAAGTACGTTCGCAGTGTTGTGCAACCATCAGCAATATCCATCTCCTCAACTTCTTCATTTTCTCAAATGGAAAGTCTGTCCTCATGAAATACTAACTCTCCACTGCTGACTCCCTCAGCCTCTGGTGACCACCATCCTTCTTTCTGTCTCGAGGAATTTGACCACCCTAGGTTCTTCATATATATGGAACCGTACGCTATTGTCTTTTTGTGTCTGGCTCGTCTCACTGAGTATAATGTCGGTAAACATTTAACATGCTGTCCTCACGTAATTCTCTCAACAACTCTGTCAGGTTGGTAGTATATTCCCCATTTTACAGATGAAGTAACTGATGATCAGAGATGTTATCGGCTCAAAAATCACAGATAATAGGTAGCACAGCCTAGATTTGAATCCTGGCCCGTGAGTGCTAAATCTCAAGCCTTTGCCACAATGCCAATTAATCTGGTAGGAAAGAGGGGAGTCAGGATAGCTACAAAAATCTATAAAAAGAAACGAAACCTAAATCTGTTTGACAGACTTTATACTAACTGTAGGAATAAGACACCTCTCCCTATGAAAGTAGTGAAGATCACTAACCAGTTATTTCAAAAAGAAGGTTGCTAAGTAGAAGAGGATGTACATCTAAGGTTCACTCTGCCTTTTTACAACACACTATTGCCGTAAATACATCTATTACTCTATGGAATCCTCCCAGGAAGTGGCTGCGAGACTGAAAATAATTGTGACAGCCTTTTCTGTATTGCTCCAAGCAATCAAAGGCCACGTTTTTCCTTTGAGCACTCCTCTCTATGGCCGATACTTCTGATGTGTTGACTGTCTGAGAGCGCTTTGCGCGGGGAGTCTGGGAAGGGTCACTCCCAATGCGATGCACATCTTGAGGCTGCTTGGGAGAGGAATGGGTCTATAGTCCTCAGAATAAAAGCAGCCCTCCAGGGATCACCAGTGATTATCTGGTGGGCTGCAGCTTCTGACCACTCCCTCTTGGCATGTCCAAGGCCCCTTGGAGAGCAGTGCAGTCTCCTCCTTTCTGAATCTTCTGGTCCTCAGCTAGACCACGTTCTCTCTCCCTGCCCGCGTCCATGAGATGGGCGGTTCCTTCCTGAGCTCCTGCCTTCTCCAGGGCACACACATGGAAGATGATATGCAGGGACAAGGCTTACCTCTCAACTCAGCCTTCCTGGTACTACACCCTGGTTTAGCCCCCCGAGCCCGGCTGCCTCTTGTGATAGGAGCGAAAACAACCAAAGGGCACAACTTTCAGGCCGACCTCTCTTTCTCTCCCCATTCTGTCCTTTAATGTTAATTGTAGCAGATATGGTGGAAAGAGCATAATATCTTGGCCTCGGGAGGTCTGGGTTCCAGTTCCGACTCTACCATTTACAAGCTGTATGTCCTTGAGCAATGCACTAATGTCATCTGAACTTCAGTTTTCTCATTGGTCAAGAGGGGATACTAATAACACTGACATCCAGGGTTGTTGTGTAACTATCAAATGATATACACCAACAACACACTTGCAGAATTGAAGCACTTTACGAGGGTTGATTTTTTAAAAAACTGTATTTTCTTTGAGAACCATGTTTAATTTTCTATTAATGGTACACGAAGTTTGCCCTGGATTTAAAGCAATATCTTTATATTAAGTCATCTCCACCATCAGCATTTGTACGGCACGAGCACTCACTGTATGCCCAGTGGTCACCTTGGAAGGGAGGAAGCAAAACATCCCATCTTTTAGCACAGAGAGAACCAAGCCAATATGTATTCCTTGCATAAATAAGTGAATTGCTCATATGATGCAAAATGAATTACATCTACTTCCTCATTTCCTAAAATGAAATCATCTAATAAATTGGATGAACGAAGACGAAAACTGGCTTTTAATTCATTTGTTCAAAGTATTTAAATGTGTAACAATTAGCCTGCAGTAAATTATTTTGAGGAGAACAGAAACGCATGTTCAATTAGTCAAATTCTTTGCTATAGCATTTAGATATGGAAACTCAGTGTCTACTCACTGGAAACGAATTTCTGGGAAGCTGAATGCAATCTGAATTCTGTGAGCAAAGTTTCTTTTACCACATGAAGAAGCACAAAAAGACAGATGAGGTGGTGCATGCAAAGCATGTGACATCTGTGGCCCACTGCTGTCATTATATATGAGAAAGGAAAACAAGGCTTGAATTCTTAGATGCTTAAGTCAGACAAAGGTCTCTTGAAGGGCTCAGTCACAATTCTCAATACAATGCTTGATTCTACCATCTCTACTCCATCTCCTTTTTCCTTTCTATGTCAACTACTCAAATTTCCTGGGCAGAGCAGAAGCAAGCAGGACCAAATAAAGCTTCCAGGGAAAGCTGGGTAATTCAAATATTTAGAGCAAGAGATGCTTCATTTCCATGGGATTTTTCTCAAAAACTTTCCAGAAGACTATATCCTCCCAAAGACACTATAGTGATGGAGAAAGTTTGTAAACTTATAGCCATTCAAATTACAATTCGAACCATTGATGACCTGCACAGAGTACTTTTCCATACAAAAAAACAGATCATAACATCAATACCTTTTATCAGAAAGTCTCCCAAATCTTAGAGAGTAGAGAGAATACATGAAAAATTTTTGAAATACGTGCTCACAGGAGTTTCTGTTGGAAGAGCAATTATTAAATCAGATGATAGCAGATTCCTGGCTTCAGAGATGCATGGAAGATGAAAGGTTTATACTCGACCCAGCCTCCTAAGAAGAAAGTTCTGTTCAACGAGAATCAAAAGAGTCTCTGGTCCCTGTGAGAAGAGCTCAGGCAGTCTGGGAACTTCACTTCAAATCCAGTCTTGGATCCTCAGGCAGTTTTCTTCACCTCTCAGTCTTAGGGTACATCATTTGTGAAAATCAGGATAAAGCTGCCTATCTCACAGTGCCATTGTGAGGATTAAATGAAGCATCTGGAAAGGTCTAGCATAGCCTGGCATGTACCAGGAACTGAATAAATGTCATTTTCCCTTTTCCTTCTCCCTCTCTTCATTCAGCTTGATCAACATTTAAAAAAAGAGATTTTATTTGTCTGAGAGAAAGAGGGAGCACGAGCAGGGGAGCAGAGGGAGGGACAGAGGGAGAAGCAGACTCCTCGCTGAGCAGGGAGCCTGATGCAAGGCTTGATCCCAGGACTGTGAGATCATGACCTGAGCCAAAGGCAGATGCTTAACCGACTGAGCCACCCTAGTGCCCCTCAATAAACATTTTTTGCAAAACTAACTTTGTTCCTTAAGATGACCATATCACCTACTATATTGACTTTGTAATCAATTCTTGTAACTCCTGTAAGATTTCAATTTATGCCTATTTTAAGGTAATTTTTGCAGTTTTCTTAACATTATTCAAGGAAGGAAAACACTTAATTGAGCACCTATGATATACCAATGTGTTTCCTCACAACAATCTGCAAGCCTCATTTCTATATATGCAGAAGGAGAAATTCAGTGAAATGAAACAAAATGCAAGATTACAAAACTAGTAAATGGCAGAACCAAGACTTAAATGCAGATCTCTTGTTTCCTATGTCCTCTTCCCAAAGCGAAATTGCCTCTCGATATGTTCATTTCTCGATATTTTGTTGTAATGTTAACATCAAAGTCACATTTGGAATGAGAAAAGCTGTGCTGTGCTTGCCCCCAGAAAATCTCCTGTCTCACTCTCTGCTTTAGACACAGCAGAATATAAAATTTAAGATAACCTGCAACTTGTGCTCTGACTAGATGGAAATCAGTTAACTGCAGTCTGGGTATCACATGCCCAGAAGCCAGGAAAGGGGCTGGTGGATGGGAGTTCTTCGGTTGCTTTTCCCTGATATGGTTTAGACGGTGTGCCACGGGCTGAAGCTTGAGCACCAGGACACCAGGGCTGAGACAGATTTCCCGAGTGATGACTCAGGATTCCAAGCTGGTATGCCCACCGAGAGAGAGGATATTTGGCACGGTCACTAACAGCACAGACTTTTCAACCCAGTGAAAGTCCTCTTTCTGTCACTTACTATCTTGTGTCCTTGAACAACTTTTCTCAACCTATCTCAATACCCTAATCTTTTAACTGGGGTTAATGGCACCTGCTTCTCCAGGTTCTGATATAGGTGAAAGAAATAAGGTCTGTATACTTAGCATGATGGCGGGCTAGACCCGCTGCAGCCTCCATGAGGATTCTGCATCGGGATGGCTCCCAGGACCGTGCGTGGCACATACTAGAGGCTCGGCAAATGGTTAACAGAAGTGTACCTTCCACCGAGGGAAAGAAACCTTTTCTTTGGAGTGCTGCGGTCTTTATTTAGCTTAATGCCCTCTCCCCCTGGTGCAAGGCACGGCTTCACAGCATCCCGTTCGTCCGCTGGGCAGCTCTGATGGGAAGGCTGTCACATAGTTCAAAGCAGGACCCTCCTCCTTCTACATGCACTCCTTCAGCTCAGCTTCTCCGCTCGACGTCTACCCCGTATGTCCTCTGCCTTTTCTATGTGGTTGCAGAGTGGAACTACATGACTTTGGTAGTTTCCAAAATTGGAAAATAAAAAAAAAAAAAGCTTGAAGGCTTGTGGCCTACAGGTTGCCAAATTCAGTGTATACTTAGATGTGCCTTGTGAACCTATGCTGAAAAATGTATCTGAACATTCCCACCAGGGCGCGCATTCCCTAGTTGGCCACAGACCTCACCTCTCCCCACTTCACTCTTTTCTGTGGTTTTCTCCCAACCCTATACTCTGATTTTGGTGTCCTACGGTGAGCACAAAGAGGAAGGGCTTTGAAATGAGCATGATCTGAATTTGAATCCAGGCTCTCGCTGGCGGGAAGATACAGGATAAGGGACCAGCCTCTGAATCAGTTTCCTCAGTGGTAGCTGGGCTTCTCTCACCTGCCTTCTAAGATTGCTATGAAGATTCAATGAAACCAAGTGCCCAGAACAGTGTTGGGCCCAGGGCGGTGACTTAGGAAGTGCAAATTCACTGCACGACAGCCCTTATTTTTCCACTGAAATCCTTGTTTACATCCCATGTGGAGACTGAGGACAGATCAATGTCGGAGATGAAGATGTTAGGTGAGAACCACGACAGAATAGAAGTGGTGAGGAGAACAAGAAGCAAGTGAGAAGGTAAAACAACCAATCTGCAAAGCACATATGGGCCCAACTCCGAGTGGAGTCAGTAAGTTTCTTTTTTTTTTTTTTAAGGTTGTATTTATTTGAGAGAGAAAGAGAGAGAGAGATAACAAGCAGAGGGGTGGGGCAGATGGAAATGTAGACTCCCCACTGAGCAGGGAGCTCAACTCGGGACTTGGTTCCTGGTCCCTGGGATCACGATCTGAGCCAAAGGCAGATGCTTAAAGGACTGAGCAACCCAGGCGCCCCCGGTAGTGGTTTCAAGTGTACTGAAGGGGCAGGGAGCTACAGCTGAACTCCACTGCAGGCCAATTAAATCCGAACTCCTGAGGGTGGGGCCCCAGATCGAGGTTTTTTTTCAAAGTCCTCACGTTGGTCCAGCATGGGGCTGATTGAGAACTTGGGAGCTAGAGGCTCTCCCACCAACACAGCACCCTGTTACAGCACCAGGAAGCCTGCAGTGACTGGAGGCAGCTTATGCAGGTTCAGGCTTTCCTGCACACCAGTGGCGCAAATCTAAGTGTTATAAAAGGGAGCTGGGATATGCAGGGATTTCTGCACTGACAGAGAGAGAAGGAGGGATCGATGAGCAATATCTGATGTGTCTTGGGCCAATGTCAGGGGCAGTGGGTGTGCATCAGGGCAGTGGGTGTGCAGTTACTGACTGCACAGGGTTTCACAGTGTATGAGACAGGGATCCCCCTCCTTGGGTAATTTTCTATTGAATGGAGGTTCTCCCAAACTAATAAGCAGGGCAGATGTGGCAAATCCCTTACTGAAGCACTAGGAAAATGTACTCATCTGAGAAACTGGTGGTGATCTTTCTCAGTTCCACAGTCTAGGTACATTCTTCTACCAGAAGTGGGATTGCAATTAGGAAGCATTAAAAAAATGCTGTAAAAAAAAAAGTGTAAGTTTTAACCCTTACACTTAAAAGGTAATAATAATTTTATAATTGCCGTTAATTGACCATTTACTATGTGCCAAGGTTACTTATTTCTGATTCCCACGCCAACCACATGAGGCAGGTATAACCATCCTCATTTTTAGCCAAAGAAAAGAGTATTAGGGAGGTTAAGAAATCGTCCATAGTCACAGCTAGAGAGTGGCGAAGTTCTGATTAAAACTTGTGTATGTCTGAAAGGCTCATTATGTTACAATAGCATGATTCTCCAAAGTAAAGCAGAAAACAATATAAAGAGAGCACCGATATGAAGGAAATAGTATTCTTTGTTTGTAGTTTCCAAATTGTTTATAATAACCACATTTTACATGTTACAATCAAAAGTTATTTTGAAAGGGGGAAAAGTGGGGTTCCTGGGTGGCTCAGTCATTAAGTGTCTACTTTTGGCTCAGGTCATGATCCCGGGGTCCTGTGATCGAGCTGAGGGTCCTGGGATTGAGACCTGCATAGGGCTCCTTGCTCAGTGGGAAGCCTGCCTCTCCCTCTCCCACTCTGCCTGCTTGTGTTCCCTCTCTCGCTGTGTCTCTCTCTGTCAAATAAATAAAATCTTAAAAAAAAAGGGGGGGGAAGTGAAGAGTAAAAAAGAGGAATCGGGACTATTATTTAGAACACTGTTACTAATCAGATGTTTTTCCCTAATTAAAAAGCATTGACATCCGGGAATAAATAAAAATGTGTGGGCGCCTGGGTGGCTCGGTTGCTGGGCAACTGCCTTCGGCTCAGGGCTCAGGTCTCAGGTCGTGATCCTGGAGTCCTGGGATCGAGTCCCGCATCGGGCTCCCTCCTCACTGGGGAGTCTGCTTCTCCATCTGACCTCTCTCTCTCATTCTCTCTCTCTCTCTCAAATGAATAAATAAAATCTTTAAAAAAAATGTGTTTGACTTTCCATAACTATGAATTTTATGGGCTTATATTTCAAAGCAGGGAACCTGCAGGTACGGTCCACATTTTCATATTATGGTCTGGTCTCTGCACCTGAGGCACAGACACTTCTGAAAGCTATTAGGTGATCCAACCTCACAAAAGAAGTGGCAGCCCCAATCCCGAGGCAATCCTTACTTAGCAAATTGTCTTCCTTCCTGCAGGATTTTAGCTTGTGTTGGGTCTTTATCTAAAGCATCTGCCAAAAACAGCTCAGCTCCTCTCCTGTGTGACTGTGGTCAGCAAGGTGAGAAATTACAAGGGGGAAAATTAGAATTTGGAAACGGGTACTGACAGACTTGTCATCTCTCTGGAGAAGACGAATGAGGAGACAAGCAGCAATGCAGCGTGGGGAGAAGCAGTTAGGGCTGTGGAGCCTGGGAGAGAATTAGGGCTTAGGGAAATGTCCTCCCCGCAAGAGGGACTGAGTCAGTCCTGGGAAATTATAGATGATACTACCACTTTGAAAACTGGGTAGGTGCGGGTGGCGTTTCTTTGCTCCCTCCTCAATCCTCCATCCCCAGCAGCCGCTGAAAAACCAAAGTCCCAGATAAACACAAGGAATGCCTACCTCAGATGTTCTTTCTGTGGAAGCACAGGACTCCCTTATTAATCTGAAGCCACTAAAGCTATTAATGCTCGTTGTTACACGCACTTTTAACACAATTATGTAAACTGTCAACTAAGAAGTTTTTCCAACCATTTTTGCTGATGTTGGTTTTAAGCACGAGCAATCAGTATATCTACACTCACGGGAAGAGACTTTAATAATATTTAATTAGAGGCCACACCAACAGCAAGCCGATCCCATTTCTAATTCCATTGTGTCTCTTCTATTTTCATGAAACACATGGCTCTCTCTGTAGCTGGTGTTTAGAACAGCATTATTTCTGGTCTGATTGACTATATAGGTCTTTCCCATTCTTTTTTACTTGTAGTCAGTTTTGTAGTATTTTATTTTTAAAAATTGTTCTTGGAAGAATGAATGAGTTGCAAAATACAGAACTGAAAAGAATAGATAAGTAGTTTAAAAATCACTTATTCCAGCATCCAGAGACAATCACAGTTAATATTTTAGAACATTTCCTTAGAGTCTTTTTTGCTAATTATGTTTTAACAGCTGGATCTCTCCAAATTGCTGTCTTGCCTTTGTGTTTTGCTTAATATGTTGTGTTTTATCCATATCAGTATAAACTCTGTCAGCATGATTTCAAGTGAAGTATGTAGCATTCCCTAATATGGAACTACCAGAAGTTATTTACCTTTTTTAAAATATGAAAGGCCAATCAATTGCTATCTTTTGCATTTAGAGCCCAGGAAGTCTCTACTTTTATACAACACATCTGGTAGAAATGCACACAAAACTGGCCTGTGTGTTTGTTTTTTTTAAAAGATTTTATTTATTTATTTATTTGACAGAGAGAGAGATCACAAGTAGGCAGAGAGGCAGACAGAGAGAGTGAGGGGGAAGCAGGCTCCCTGTCGAGCAGAGAGCCCGATGTGGGGGCTCGATCCCACGACCCTGAGATCATGACCCGAGCCGAAGGCAGAGGCTTTAACCCACTGAGCTACACAGGTGCCCCTGTTTGTTTGTTTGTTTGTTTTCCCTAAGGTTTTATTTATTTATTTGAGAGAGAGAGAGAGAGCACGAGCAGGGGGAGAGGCAAGGCAGAGGGAGGAACAGACTCCCCGCTGAGCAGGAAGCCAGATGAGGGGCTCCATCCCAGGACCCTGAGATCATGACTTGAGCTGAAGGCAGATCCTTCACTAATTGAGCCACTGTGGTGCCCCCAAACTTGGCCTGTGTTAATGATGGACTGCTGTCTACAACAGGGAGTATTGTGTTTTATTCCCAAGCACAAAAAAAGAAACTGAGTGGAGGCAGGTGGCCTTCTGACCCCACTACCACGTGCTCCCTTCCTCATGCAAGGCAAGGCCTACTGAGTTCTCACAGGTGGAAGGAGAGGGTCGCTTTATTCCACCAGCAGGTAGAGTCCACCAGCAGGCTGTGGTTGTGGACAAGGGATCTCGAGGAACAACAAGCATTTATTAAAAACCTACTATGAGCAGGAGAGTGCTGAGTGCTGGAAACACAAAGATGAATGAGATGCAGCTTCTTCCTCATAAGGCCTGGCAATGTTGGCCTAAACCGCACAACAGAGGTTTACCTTCCCTGGCTCTGCAGCCCATCTTCATCTGGCCTGAGACCCTGAACCCCTGCCTACCACCGGACAGCTTCCTCCCTGGAACCAGCAGCCTCTGCTGAAGGTCTGCTGTACGTGGACTGACCCCACAGTATTGGGAACCTGTGGCTGAGGCACCACACACTGCCTGAAATCCCACATGCATGACCCTCCCAGCTTCTCTATGCTCAGGTCGGCTTTTGCTCCCTCCCTACTGCCCTTGGTGCTGGGGTCTCAGCATGCCTCATAGTCAAATCTGCTGGAGACAATGAGGGCAGGCCTGTGAGAAGAAGCCTCTTTCCCATTTTCTCGCATATGTTCCTTGCTCTAGTAGTGTCTTCTGCAGGCCCCTTACATACATCACATGACAATAAACAATACAAGGGTGGATGGAGGAGTAAAGCCAGGACTCGGCTGCCAGGGCACTGAGAATCTTGATGAAAATATACACGAACTTGCATAGGAAACAAAAGTAAAATCATGACAACATGCCCTTCGCTGACATTGTATGTCCCATGGGGTCAAAGTAAGTAAAATATGAGTGCAGGGAGATTGAAGAACTCCCAATGAAGTGAGTGAGGAGTGAGGAAAGGCAGAGATGGGATTGGTGAGCTTCTGAAATTGAGACACAGGAGAAGTGGCTTGGAGCAAAACGTGTGCTGGAGGCATATGTGTGATGCCCAATGGCAAAGGGTATCAGATGGCATTATAATTACTCATCCCACAAGATCCAAGTACTGTTGGCCTTTTCTTAGTTTAGAATATGTACAAGCGAGTCTATTTGCTTTTGTGCTGCTAAATGCTGAAGACTCTTACTACAGATACTTCGCATAATCCCTAAAAACTGTTCTTCCTGTTTCCCCCCACAGGCTTAATTATGCAATATCAAGCTTTGTGGTTTTGTAAGATAAATTGCTGACAAAAATCTGAAAAATGTGCGATGTTCTGCTTATTTTCTCTTGTCATTGACTTGAGAGGTGAAATTTTTGATGGTTTTTGAATAACAATTATGGCTGAGGCTGCTACTTTTCTATCCCAATATCTTTCTTCTTGAGTAACATGCTTTTTAAGTGGACATATTACCATACAGAAGAAATGACTCTATATTTCCTAGGAGCTCTCCTCTCCAGTAGTCAGTTGTGACTATATGACTAAGTTCTGGGCAAAGAAATATAAGCAAAAGGACTCTAAGGAAATTTTGGGAAGTCTCCTTAAAAGGCAAGGTGGATAAAAGAAAAGGAAGTTAGACAAAGGAGTGGTAAATGTTCCCTTGCCTTTCTCTCACCACTGCTTTCTGGAACTCATATATGGTAAATGGGGACTTAGCAGCCATTCTGGAATATGAGGAATAGGGCCTCTTTCAAGGTGTAACAGAGAAGAGAGCTAGATGAAGCCCACATCCCTGATGAATTTGGGTGCTCCTATACCAGTCATAAATAGTGTAACTCCAGACTCCTGTTAACTTGGAGAGAAAAAAACTTCTGCCTTTTAAAACCCACTGTGTTTAGGAATTAATTTTGTAAATATACATAGAGCATATGATTCTCAAGAGCACGGACAATGTTTATGCTACATGGTCTATGTGGGTATTCACCAATTTGTGATAATGATGATGATGAAATTAAAAGCAATGAAATAAAGTAGCTAAAACTGTGCACAGTTATTTTTGTTTAAAGATTCTGTTGTTGATGCCATCCAATGTATTTGTATGCTGGTATAATCAAGGAGGTTTGTATTGTTTAATACAAATTCTTGACCTCTCTAATATTTTAATATTTTAAAATTCCATTTTGTTTTCAGATGCAAGAAGTTTGTATTGTTTATAAATGTTTTTAAGTTGGCCTGCACTGTGCTGTGAGGAATGTTTCGAAATGACCCAGCCTCAGTGATGGAGAGTATGTGAGTTCTGGGAGTCTCACCAGGACTCAGGAGGGAAATGGTGGAATGATGTTAGGAAATCCATTCCACCAAAAGTGAAGGAGGATGGCCTCTCTGTGGAAGAGATTCAAAAGCTCAACATGCAGCAAATCAGGAAGGAACTGGAAGAGTTGGAGACCATGGTCAACCAACATGAATGCAGTGAGAAAGCAAATGTTTGCCAACTAATGAATAATGAAGCTAAAAGTGGGCAAGAGACTCACAGTATTCCTAAAGGTGAAATATTTCATTCAGGTAACCTCCTTTGTCTACTTTAGTCTTCCGAAAAAATTACAAAAAATTTTAACTCTGTGTTTCCCAACATCAGTTCTATATATCCCAGAAGGGATGCAAGGGTGATCTACCTGCTACTAGGAAATTTTGTTGTTTCTTAAATTCCAAAGAGATTCCCTTTTTATTCTTTTGTACCCGCCTTGGATAGCTTTCCTAACTTAAAATCTATAAGAACTAAGTTCAGGAATTAACTTTTAGTGGGAAAAAAAAAAAAAA
>CM052799.1:118470119-118564417 GCA_028533885.1 Nasua narica
TTAAGAAATTCTTCCAGAATTCTTGTGAGATAGAAGTAAGGAAAATATTATCACTTCGCTGATAGGAAAGTCAAGGCTTAGAGATTTGTTCAAGGTCAAACAGAAAGTCACTGGCAGAGCCAGAACTTGAATCTTAGAATCCTCATTTGTTATTTTAGCTCTGTTAATGGACTTAATAACTTCCTGCACACCTTACATCTGTAGAGTTTTGCATTTTAGGACCCTAGCAAAGATTTTTAAATTTAGGATGCTTACAAAAAAGATCGCATATTCTAAAATGTATTAATACTTATTTATTTTTATCATTGCCTTTCAATATAAAGAAGTTATAGAGTTTAATTCTATAACCCAATTAGTGGCATCCCTTTCATATAAGTTGCTTAGACTTCACTATGGGTCTTTAAGTCTATACATTTTTTTTGGCATTGGAATATCCTAGTGGGCCGATACATCTGTGTCCTCAATCCATATTGTACCAAAGTAAATTATATCCTGAGTTATTTGTGGCTCTAACAATATTTAGTCAATTTCCCTTCTCAGCAAACTTAAAAATTCATGCAAACCAAATTTATGCAAATCCATGTTTGTGATTTGGCTGTGGTCAGCCTCAGGAAGCAGAATCCCATATAACTGCCACATAGGTTGTGATTTAAACCTGAGGTTTTATGAGAGCAGTGAAACATGCGTGGTGGCATCTCCAGTGATATTTAAAGGTGCAGCAGGGACAGTAAAAGATGACACTGGGCAGACTCCCATAAACATCACACATAATTCATGGTAAATCAGTATATGTCTAATCATAGTGATGTACAGGCTTTTCTGGCAATCCCTTCCTTTCCTTTTTATTTGATAACCTGCATCCTGAAAGAAGAAGGGAATGCTATGGATGGTAACCGCACAAGCCAGGGAAAGGTACGGGGAAAAAATGCCTAGGGATTACCTTGAGTCAATGTAAGGCAACCACTAAAATGATATTTATAAAAACTAAATAGCAATGGGGAAAAGTGAGTGTGGCTTAATGTTACATAAAGGAGGAGACACAAAACAATGCATACTGACTGCAACTCTGCAAAAAATGGAAATTATGCTGTGACCATGCAAAAAATGAGAGAGTATGCACAATGAAGAGTCCTTGGGAGCAGGGTGATACTTTCTATATTGTCCAAAGATTTCAAGGAGAGTTTGGTATCCTCGTGATAAGCACCGTAAGCAGGGAGAAGGGTCCCTGAGGGTGACCATCAGTCCTCCGGCACTAATAGGTAACGGTCGCAGAGGGACACTGGAGAGCTGCTTTTGGGAGGATGCCGGGATCACGAAGAGCTCAGAGGGACAGAGGTGTTTTGGGTGAAAGTCCGAAGGGGTGGCAGACTATCAATCCTCAGACCACTTTTCCAAATGGGCATGCAAAGACACTGGAGATCTGCCAGCAACTTGGGATAAACTAGCTCTACTGAATAGTTCAGCAGGGACTTCAGCCTGAGAAGAAAGGTCAGCCCCTGTAGGGCAGCTGTTGGAGTGACATTTTCAGAGCACAGCAATCTACTCCCATAACAGAAAGTTACTCAACAAATGCTAAAGTGACAAATTTTCTGGGTTTGGTCCAGGCATGGAATTTTTCAAATGTGGTGAGCAGAGAGGTAACTCTAGACACAAAATAAGGATTTAACTGACCATGAGAAGCACTTCAGATGCGAGGACTTGAAACAATGTAGTAACCTAAATGCAGTATGTGCCTTTTACTGGTTCCCTTATAAGACTGGCTGGTCATCTGGGCCGGTCATTCAGCACAGTGCAGTGGCCAATGGCCCCAGAGGTGGGCATTTCTCCTAGGACTGGGCAACTGCCCCTTTTCACAGGTTTGCTTTTGGGGTATGTGTGTTTATGGCTATGTACTCACACGTTCTCTCTCTCTTAGTCACGCAAATACATATATATATGCTCAAGAATGCTTTACTTTTTTTGAAGGGAGAATATTTCTTTTCCAGTGTACTCATCTTAACTTATTTCTGCTTTTCTTTAACACATACATCTTTCCTTTACCAATAGAAAGGCTTTTTCAGATCCTACCATGTTACATTATTTTTCCCAGCACAGAAAAGATAGTATTGTTACTAATCTATCTAGCTAATATCTCCCTAAACAGTCAGGAGAGCATGAAGGAAAGATAATGGTAAACTCCTTGGACCCAGGGCTGCATGTGGTGCTGCGCACAGTGTACCTCGAGGTTGTGCAATGGAGCAGACCTGTGTAGAGCTCCCTAGGCCTAAGTGTGCATTCTGAAATGGGGATGATAGTACCTACATCATGGAGTTGCTGGAAGGATTAAATGAGAATATATATATATATATATATATATATATATATATATATATATATATACAAAGTGTTTAAAATAGCGTGTAGTACCTAGTAAATGCTACATAAGTGTTTGTTATTATTAATCTTTTAATAAAAGTGGTCTAAGATTAGAAATACTTAAGACAAAGATCAGGTTCTTATCTCTTGGTCTCCATCATTTCTACTTCCTTTTGTAACAACCTGGGTCACGAGATTGATTACTATATAGGTTCACTTTAATAAATGAGGCTAGGAAGGAATATTTGAAACATTAGGGACATTCCAATAAAGACTTTTATCTTTATTCCGATAAAGATAAAAGTATCTTCCGATAAAGATACTTGTCTTACCTCCTTTTCTTTGGTAGGGCTAGGAAATGAAAATTTAAAGTCTCTACTAAAACCATAACTGATCCTTTCTTGACCCCACAATTCAAATAGTCTAAAACAGTGCTTCTCAAACTACAGTGTGCGTAGAAATCCCCTGGAAAGCTTGTTAAAGCTTACAGATTTCTGGGTCCCACTCTCAGAAATGCTGACTCAGTCTGGGACTCAGAGTATAAATTTTTAACAAGTTCCATGTGATGCTGATACTGCTCATCCGTGAACCTCTCTTTGAGTAGCTCAACTCCAAAAAAAAACGTCTTTGGCCATTGTTCCTAAATCCCAAGTCCTGTCCTGGGAATATACTGAATGCTAGGAAGACTCTGGAACTCTTTCAGGACCATGACTAGGGAAATAATGCACATCTTAGACCAAATGCTCCCTGGAAGTACTCAGTTCCAGCTCAGCTCAGAACTGGCACTGTAGATGCCTACTGACAGAAGGTCCGCACTTCTGTTGGCTTCTTAAGGGCCATGAGAATGTTTATGTCACCTCTGTGTCCCAGCATCTGGCAAACACCTAGCGAGAGATACACCACCAGGAAGTCTCTGTAAAATAAATGAGTGAACTAAATAAAAGGTTAGATCATTTCCACTGAAATATATATATATATTTTAAAGCAGCATCCTCTTTATCTTCTTCCAAAAGTTATCTTATTAAGTTACCTCATAACAGAGAAAACTAAAAGACAATTTTGTTCATATAGTTTATCTTAATTTTTAAACATATGTTTCCCCATTTGTCTCCCATGAGTACTGAAAGTTAAATGTCGCCAATCCGCTATGCTGGTTCCACTCTGCCCCCGCCTACCACACAGGGGGAAGAGACCTTGGGAAGAGGGCGGAATCAAGCCCCCAATTTTTTAGAACCACAATAGGCATAACTGTACTAAACACAATTAAACATTTTTCCCTATAACAAAGCCCCAGAAAATACATAGCAAAATTATTTAGATATGAAATTTCTATAAACAAAAGATTCTGAGGTTTTTCTGTTTCTCTATTTGCTCCCTCTTCTCTCCAGGGACAGATTTTACTTTCGTTTTTCATTTTTTCCCCTCTTTTATCCGGGCCATCCCAACATATTTAGGGCTTAAGAAGTCCTCATCTACAGAGCCCAAAGAAACTTGTGCTTTCTCTCTCTCCTCTCTTAGCATTTGGATTTGCAAAGGGGAGAGCCTCAATCAGAACCACTAGGAGGCCGTCTTCCCTCCAGTCTCCACCCATTCACTCCTATGGGATACATCAGAAGATTTGTGATATGGATTATATACATACACATATAAACAGAGCAAAGGCAAAAAAGGGGGAAGAACATTACGCACTGGGGGTGCTTCCAGTTGTTCGGTATGAATGGGGCGTGGAGGGGAAGTGTCCCTGAATGAGGATAATGGGGTAGTCAGGGGCTGAACCAAATATGGCCTGGAAGTCCAACTGAAAAGTTTACATTAATTACTTGGGAGACGGTGAGAAGCATCGGTTCTCTCCAGTCTTGGGTGCCTGCCACCTACAGGCTGTACTGAGCCAAACAGCATTGGAGTCCATGGAATCTGTCTTATATGGCTACTGTGGTTCATAGACCCACAGAGAGATGATATTCAATCAAGTTCCTTGGAGTTTGGGTGGAAGGATAAGACTGCTCATTCTGTTAGTGAAAAATAAATTGTTTCTTTTTTTTTATAAAAGTGGTTTCTAAGGTTTTCCATCTTTAGCATAAAATTGAAAAGTAAGGCTGTTTATGGGCTTCATTTTGTTTTATTTTGTACTAAACAACTTGATTAAAAAATCCATCAACTGATGCACCATCACTCAGTAATTTTTTTCAGAAAAGATTCCCATAATTCACAAAAATTAATGCATCAATTTCGGGGGCATGTTTAAAGTTTAAAAATAGAAGCTGAGAGCCTAGGGAAGTGATAATTGGACAACCTTTGACTGAAAGAAAATGACTTCCATGCTTAGTGTTTTTCTACAACAAGAATTCATTAATTATTCACAAATTATACAAATGAGATAATTTGGTTAGGAAAAAAGTGATGAATGAATGTTTTTTTCTATTCAGAACATCCAACACAAAGCCAGGATGGTACATTCTCTCACCATTTCTTTAATAAGTCACTATTCATATATTTCAAGAATGAGATCATTTGGCCAAAAAAAAAAAATACGATGGTGAGGAATAAATAACAATTGTATTGAATGATCATTTGTGTATGCATGTGTTTTTCCTAGATCACGAGATAGGAAGGAAGTGGTACTCACTATGATGGGGGGTAGACCATGTGAAAAATTAATGACTTAAAATGGAAATGACAGAATTGCAGAGTTGTTTTGGAGAGAGGGAAGGAAGCAGTGGAGCATTAAAAAAAAAAAAAAGCCGGTTTGCAAGAACTGCGTTTCTGTCAAAGCTTATAAATGCAGTGTCAGAATAAGAGATACATTCCAGAGGCGGGGATCCGAGAGTGGGGCTGAGCAGCAAGGAAAGGACAGGGTACTAGAAGGCCTGGATGGGAGAGAAATAAAAGCACAAGTACAGAAATGACAAGGTCGGGGCAATGGCAGAGCACTGGCACCTGGGTCCAAAGTCAGAAGGGGAGGAAGAGAAAGTTAAACTCTTAACTTTCTCTGCTGTTTCAAGTTATCGAAATAAGAAAAAAAAAATTTTTTTTTTGGTCTGGTCTGTCTGTTCCTTAGTTATCTTTATTTATCAGATTTTGAATATGTAACATAAATCATTTCTGTATAGATATTTCCACCCACAACTGGTTTTCCAAGCCCTTCTGCCAACAGCCGCGGGTCTACCCAGTAATCAGTGAGTTCACCTGAGGGGTTTGCTAGGCCAAAACGCTGGCTGCGCATCTCAAAGTGGACAAACTACAAAGGTAGGTGGAGAACCATGGACACTGTCCACAGTCCACACAGCCAGCTGAGAGGGGGATGATAAACTGATCCAGGTGGAGGAGACAGCTTGGGAGCTGGAGAAACTGACTGCCGAAGCATGCAGGAAACATTTTACTAATCTTTTTAAGAGGGTGTTAGGAGATGCAAATTCCACTTTTGTACATTGATACATACTAGGAATTTGTCACAAAGTTGTGAGAACCCGTTTATGAGGAAGGAAGCATCTCATATAAACATCCTTTCGCAAAAATCTATCAGATAAATGTAACAGATTAAGCTGTGCACTTGAAATACACACTTCTCTTGAGTGATTTTTCTGGCTTGCCTGATATATTTAGCTGACCAGCAGGAGGAAATATAGAAGAAAGGATAAGCTGCTTAATTTAGAATTGCAGTTATAGGGGTAGATGAATGACCCTAAGAATAGGGGCTGCACACCTGACTTCTATTATTGCCTATGATATAAAATAACCTGGTGACACAGTCAGGCTACCTCCCTACTCTGAAACTCATTTAACTTATTTTGATGGAACGAGACCAATAGAATTAAATTTCTTAGCAGCAGCACTCGTTCATTGAACAAAGCCCATCTGAACACCTAGCGGCTGATTTGCTTTCTAAGGGGCAGCACCTCATCATAGTGTCGCCCTCCCTTCCCCAATTCACGATGTCCAGAACGGGTCCTGCAGAGCACAATCTGAAAGCCACAGGATTCGATTATCTAAAGTTCCTAACAGCTCTGATGTCTGTGGTTCTCCTATGGATCAGATAAACCTACTTAAAACACCACCAAAACTACCCCCAGAAAACCAAAACAAAACCAGAAACAAGCCAGTAAAAGCACAACAAATCTTCCACAGTGGAAGGCTTAATGGTTTCTTTCAAAGTTGTATTCCAAATGGCTGAGTCTGCTTTTAATTGTTACCATCTCTGGCCATTATTTTCATATATCACATCATTTTTACACTCAGCATGTCAGCTCATGTCATTTCAATTTTGCATTTATTTTCTCACTGACTAAACATGCTTCCAGCACTTTTTCCCATTAGATTCAAAAGAAAAAAAAAATGGGCTATTTGAAAATAAGTTAACATCTGCATTTTTCCAACTTGAAAAAAACTTTTTTTTTATCTCATGTCCCATGTAATGAACACAGGCTGTTCATCAATACTTAAAATAAAGATATGTGGTGCATACATACTTGTTGAACATGAGGTGGTAATTCTCTCGGTGATTATACTTTTTAACTGACCCCTGTGATTTTCATGACTGTAGAAAACTGGGGAAGATGGACTGATGGAGGAAAGCTTGCTATTTCAGCAATGCTGGTAACTTATTTACTCACTGAGATGCAAGGAAAGAGGGCAAGAAAAGGTAGCAAAAGTCTTGAATAGGCAGAAATATCAGGTCCAGAGGGGCTGGACCAAGGTAGTAACCATTTTCCCAAGGTAGTAACACTATCACGGGACCATACCAGTTTTTATTCAGATTCAATTCAGATTCTTGTCTGTGAAAGCCTTGCTCTTACCACCATGTAAGGGCATTGTCGTATCCAATGTCCAATGCTTGCAGTGGCTGAGGGGCCATCACTGCTGAAAACGCATTAGACTCAATTACCTCAATGGCATCTTCCAGAAGGCATGCAGAATACTAGCAATGCAGCAGGAAAAAGCAAAGTGAAAATGTGATGCAACAAGCAGCTGGACATTCGGGAAGCAGGAGGCGTGGGTGGAAAGAACATGAGACAAGGCAGCGGTGGCCTGGACAAGGCTCTCCAGAGGGGCATTCCCAGTTGAACCTCATTACAGACATCTGAGCCAGGTGGTGTTATTCCATTTTCTAGATAAAGAAAGGGCAACTTGGAGAACTGAAACTGCTCACTCTAGTGTCTTCTGCTTTGTAAGTGGCAAAGCTGAGACTACAGAGTAGGATGATGCCTCCTACTTAAGGTCTCTCTTGCCTTTCTCTGGGTCACTCTGTAAGAAGTGACTCTCTAGACCTTCTGGCCTTCTATCTTCACATCTCCGTAACATGTCAGAAGATTCTGAAATGGAGCTATTAGGTCTACCCTTTTGGCTTTCCAGAGGTCAGAGGTGAGGTTTAGAATTGGTACTACTGAATTGAAATGCATGAAGTTAAACACAGATAAACTCACCATTGTGAGTTTACAAGGAAACGATAAAGATATTTCCCCTTATCATGCTTCCCCCATCCCTGCCAAATCACCAGTAACTCAGAACTATTTTTATATTTCTTGACAAAATTAGGAAATATTTAGCAATAAAACACAGGGTAGTCATGCCTACATTCCAGTAATTTTTCTGTTTAACCTAGTGGAAAAACTTGTCCCCTTCCTTGTGCAATATTATGATGACAAATAGCTTTGCAGCCGAGACAGTACTGATTGGACCACAGTAGTGAATCTTTGTTTACTACAATGCAGATTTCAGATAGACAGCAAATTTGAATAGCTTCAGTCTCTCTCATCACAAATAACTATGCTTATTTTCATTGAACCATTCCTCATCTATCAGTCTTGCCTAGGGAACACACTAATGACCCTCTGTCTGCTCAGAGAGGAGCGAGGACAGCCCAACTGCTTCGTCCTTTCAGTGTCTTTCAGCCAGGGGACTCAGTGCTTCTGAATCCCCTGGCTGACCGGATGGTCTCTCTTCTGCAACTCTAAGGGGCTCTTGCTGACTAATACTGTCACCAAGAAGGTACTCTGGAAGAGTATTACCGATGAGTATTACCAAGAGACAGGGTCTCATGCTTTATAAATCTTCTCAGAGGTAAAAAGGATCTGAATTATATTTAAATTTAAGTCACCATAATGATATGGCAAAGAAGGCACTGGCCAGATGGTCCTGAGTACAAAGCAGTGACACATAACATCCTCATCCCTTTACTATTTATGAGTCCAAGACTCATGTCAGCTTCTTAGATAGTGATATGACCACACTATCTGTTAATACCAGAGAGAAGTCGGGTGTCCTTCCCCCCTCGTCTGTTTTTCTCATTCTTCCATTTTTATTTCATGATGGCCTGTATCTTCCTCTTCAGGATTCATTCGGACAATGGCCACTAGGATAGAATTGTAACCCCACTCAAATGCTTCTGTGTTATTGAAAACACAGGGGGGTGCCTATACTTTGTTTCTTCTTTTTCTTTAGAGAAAAATCACAGAAATTCTAGTTTCCATTGCCTTTTGCTCAGGCTTCTATAAATTTAAAAGGACACTCTCAGAAACATTTTGGGCTAAGAAAGGTATGTGTTGTTTCTCTCCATGGTGCTTTTCATGCCTCCTCCCGGAGGAAGCTTTGTAGGGAAGGGAAGAGGGACTGGACGTTAACAACCTTTTAGCTCTAATTCTGTATACATTTACTTTGAAGACATTCCTCTCCTAACAGAGCCATAGGCCGAGAGGTAAGTAAACAGTTAAGGAATGTTTATGGAAAAGGTTATTCCTGTGGGGATTCAATAAATAAATACCGGGCAATTATCATACTTCTAGTATATGGTTATTTTATATACTTAGAACACTGAAGCAAAACAGCTTAAGAGCCACCTATGAGATGACCAGTAATGGGCAACTCAAGGGAGCTATGTGGAGTCACAGAAAGAGTATTGGACCAAAGTGGAGTCACAGAAAGAGTATTGGACTAAAGTCAAGAGGGAAGGCTGACTTCCAGGGTTCTCTCTGTACCTAACCAGGACCCAGGGCAACTCGATTCACCTTTCTAGATCTCAATATTCTTCTTTGCTAAATTGGGGTTGTGGGGTAGTAGAGACTAAATGTTTGTCTCCCTTCCCCACAAATTCATATATTGAAGGCTCCACCCCCAGTGTGACTATATTTGGAGATAGGGCCTTTGAGAAGGTGGTAAAAGTTAAATGAGTCAGGAAGGGTAGAGCCCTAATAAGAGGAAGAGACTCCAGAGCTCTTTCTCCTTGCCATATGAGAACACAGTGAGAGGGGGGCTATCTACAAGCCCAGAAGAGAGCTTTCATCTGAAACTGGGCATACCAGCACCTTGATATTGGACTTCCCAGCCTCCAGAACAATGAGAAATATCTGTTGTTTAAGCCATCCAGTCTATGATAGTTCATATGGTGGGTGAAACAGACTAGCACAGTGGCTATGACTTGCTAATTAAAAATGGCATAATGATTTGCAGTTTATAAAGCACTTTTACAGATTTTATCTTCTCAGAGAAACTGGGAGATGGGAGGAGCAGAGTATGATTTTACAAAAGGAAACACCTCAGACCAATTCAAGATCACAAGGGTATGAAGTAGAATTTAGTTAAACTACAAACCTGGGTCTTCAAAAGCAAATTTGGGTATAAATGGCTATGGTTTTCTTGTTTTCAGCATCATTTTGTTGGATGTCTATGAATTCTAGTTTTTAGATTTCCAGGTAATGCTTAGTTGAAAAATGTCAAATTTATCACAAGTCATGTATATTTTTTTCCCTTCAAAACTACAATAATTGTTTCCTTTGACCCAGTGGTTCTCAAAGTCTGGTCTGGGACAAGCAGTGGGAGCTAAGGACTTAGAAATGCAAATTCTTGGGACCTACCCCTGACCTACAGAATCAGAAATTCTGGGGGTGGCCCCCTTTCCTGCCCTGAAACCTAACTATTCTGTTCTAACAAGCCCTGCAGGGGATTCTGAGGCTGCTAGGATTTGAGAACCAGTGCTCTGATCTCTGTACACTCGTTCCTCTTGTAGCTGACTGACATTTGACACTTCCCCACCTTAATGCACTGAAGGATATGCAGCTGCAACTCTGAGTCCTATAACCAACTGGATTCATGACATACTGTGAAAACCACTTTTGAAATGTTTGAACCTGTGAGTGTATCCTTCATATAATTATAATAGTCCATAATTTTGTGTTACCCTTTGTTATATACATCCTTGAAGTTAACTTGGAACTTGAAAACATTTTAGAAGAAAGGTCATCTTGGTCCAGCATATCATAAACCTTGAACTAAGTTGACTCTATTCTAAGTAAAAACAGTAATTTAAAATAGAATGAATTTAGTATTTAAAGTAGAAAATATTTTTGACTCCTTAGTCAAGGCACTTGACCATCTACTCCTGCACTCCCATCCCTAAAAACTCAATAACTTCAAAAAGAAATTAATTTGTCTATGAAATTTATTCCTAAATGAGATCAACCCCCTTCCAATCAGGAAAGAACATTTTAATGAATAATAAAAATGATCTGAAATATATTTAAAATGTCTTCAAATACACAATTTATTAACTATTTATTATAATTATAAAACATAAATAATGAAAATATATATATTTATGTCAAATGTCTAGGGTTTAGAGGCATTAAAATTTTAATCTAATATGTTTCCTTTGATAGCTTTCTTATGCTTGAAGTTTGAAAAGTAGGGATTCTGTTGGAAAATATGGACTTCAATGCCAATGTCATAGACCTATACTTAAATGACTCTATATGCGTGTGTGTACATGTGTGATTATACATGACACCAGTTACTTTAGGACGTTAGCAATAATCTATGAATTCTCTAGAACATTTCATACGAACTTAAAATAAATTTTGCCAATAACATTTGCCAAAGAGAGGAGCACAGTATTGCCTTTTAAGAATAAAACCTTACACACTTCCAAAATCACTTTTTCTCATGTAGAAATAACATAGAAATCACCTTTTACCCTCTTGAATCGAGCAACCAGGGAGAACAAAATCCACATACTCAGTGCGGCTTCTGTTATTAATTTGCTTATGTAAGCAAAACTGTGAAATTTCTGTGGAAGTACATGTTTTGCAAATCACACGACTGATAAAATGGCATATAGCTTGCAGAGCACTGTGGTGCGACAGTTTCTGAACAACAGATTTAATGAGATTAGAAGACTTCTGCCCAGCACAGCACTCCAACTATTTTATCTATCTTCTCTAGATTTTCTTTTGGCAGTACTTACTGAAAAAGCTATTTGCAATTATATGAAGATTGACTAACAAATATCTACCATGTTTCTAAAAAGATACGGAAAGAATAAACTGAACATAAAGATTCCTCCCCAAATATATAATATCTATGAAATGAAGCAATAGTAAATGAATGGGTTTTACACGCATAAACGCATACACACTTTAAA
This sequence comes from Nasua narica, assembly GCA_028533885.1. NCBI lineage: Eukaryota > Metazoa > Chordata > Mammalia > Carnivora > Procyonidae > Nasua > Nasua narica. The sequence goes on from CM052799.1 coordinate 118,481,884, forward strand.
TGACGCTATCTGAAGCATAGAAAGGATTTTTTGTAGTATTATCAAGACTAATTAGAGTGTTATACTAAATATTTTACTTCGAGGTATCAACACTGTCATTGTTTCAACCTAGGATTTGCTCACAACATCACCAGCAAGTAAACCTTCCCCAAAATGAAGGACTAGTCTTACTGCCAACAGCAAATGCGAAAGCCAACTCATATTCATAATGACTTGTCTTTTAAAACGTGTTTTGACATGAATGACTCAGCAAAGCTGGGTCACTGCCAACTGGTGCCAACTGGTGCTGTGACACTGGGGGAAACATGATTAACCATGGAGGAAAATGATGACGGGGCAAGGAAAATCCTCCCTCCTTTGATCCAGGTAAGAAAAGCATTATTTTCTAAAAGAGAAGGAAAATTGGTTCTCTTAACAGTTAATAAAATGTGTTTGGGGACAACAACGTAAATGTTGTGAAAGCTACCATGAGAAAATAGAACAATGACTCCCTTGGGCTTTCCACTCCAAAGATCTCAGTGTATACTTTTATGGTATTCTGTATCCTGAAATTTAGTTAAAACAAACAAAAAAGCTTTAGGCAAAAAAAAAAAAAAAAAGCAAGCAGCCTTTGAGGGTAGGATGATACTAAGAAAGTACAAAAAAGAGTAAACATTTAACTTCTACATGATTAAGGAAGAAATAAAAAAAATCTTACTTTTCATTGTAATAGAGAAATGGATAGGTATGTTTGTTCTCATAATATACTCAATTGTATTTTATTAGTTCATTTCCTGGGTGGGTCCCGACCTTCAGTGAGAATGCCAGTCTAGAGATAGGATCTCGTGCCCCAAGTAATTAATCTGGCATAGTTAAAATGATAGCTAATGGCCCAGCAGAGCCCTCGAGCTCCAGCTCCACTGATCTTATTAACTAAACTGACAATCTGGCACTAAGTAGAATACAGGGCCAAATTCCTCGCCAACCTCTGCCCCCTGCCCCTCAATTCACTCAGGAGCAAGCAGTAAAGATAAGGCAAGAAAAAAGAATTCAAAGGCAGTTTGAGTGAATACTGTAAGATCAACCTGTTTTGTACGTCTGGGGAGATGCTTTATTTGGTGAGTTTTCCCTCAGAAGACCACTTCAGTTACCTCAGTATTCCAGACCTAAGAAGCAAGTCTCCAACTCAACTTTTTCTGATTGCTCTCTTCTGATGGTCATTTTTCTTTTTTTCAGAAATATACACAATGGCTCCTTTAATGCAATTGTCACGATGCAAAACAAACGATTATGAGATTGTCCAAATTCCACTTGCTTTTCTGTAACTTGCTGATTCCTCTTTCTAACCTCTATATCTACGCAGACTCTGAATTATTTCTCAGTCTCCACCTGAGCTGACATCACCTTCAGAATCGGTGCCACTTACACATTAAATAGATGTGCAGTTGTCCGCTTGATAATTAACAAAGACATTAAGGGCCAATGCCAATTCAGTGGCATTAGTTGGATACTTTCCACTACCTGATATCATTGTTTATGGTCTATTAAGCAGTTTTCATTTCACCTTATGGACGCATATAAAATCCAAGCTAGCTGTTTCTCAAATTACCGGCAGTATTAAAGAACATTAAGTAGCTTCTTCTTTTTATATTTTGTAAACAATCTCTAAATGTATTACAGATATTCTGATAAAGTAAACTGGGCAATATATATGTTTCCAGTTTCTCAGGGTTTTTTTTAGTCTTTTATCCCCCTCCCCTTAAAGCATACTCATTGTTTTAAACTAATGCTAGCTTTCTAACTTTCAAAATAATGTACCTTCTGATTTTTGTTTAAATTTTTTTTCTAACCAAATTATCATTGTATTGATTCATTTTTCACTGGGGCATGTAATTTTCCAAAAGTTCTGTTATCTTGTTCTGCTTTATTTTTCATCGTTCTTACATACAGAACATGCATGTTGAGAGCATGCAGAAGTCAGTGGATCACAGGGATCATATGGGGAGGCTTAGCTGCCCTCGAAGTCTATCTTGTTATGCAGGGCTCAACCAGACAGGCTTACACAGCCAGAGGTGCAGGGCTGAACACTCAAAGGGCTTCGGCTATTAAAGATCTACAGTACAACAGCAGAAAATGTATGTAAGCATTCACTTACCTGCTTTTGATCAACAATTATTTCGAGGTCTTCATCACTGCTTAGTTTTCCATATCCTTTTTCTTTACTTTTCTTGTGAAAGAATAATTTTAAATGATCATTTAGTTTCTCTCCATTAATAAGGTTAACTCCCACTTAATACTTTTTAAAGATAAAAGTCTTTACTTAGCCTTATTCACTAGTCATAATGCACCATTCTTTATGTCAGTCTCTCATGGACAACAGCAAATGTTTTGTTAAATTGTGGGCTTATAATTAACTTATCAAGTATTTCTGCTTAGCCCCTCCCACCCAAATTATGCCTTTAATGCTTTCTGAATATTGTTATGTTTTTTTTCAATTCTTTAGTTTCAAAGCAGATTCTTTGATGCTTTTAGATAAACAATTCCCTTAAGAGTCCCAGCCCATTTTTCTTAAAGACTGAAACTGCATTTAGTAATTATAGTATGCTTAAGACTTCAACTAGTAAATGTTTATTTTAATCCCTTTTATATTTTAAAGAATAAGACCAGCATTATACAACTCAGATAATGAATCTTCAGATTTTCTACATTTGCTTATAAATCCGATGAAAACTAACACTGGAAAAAATAACTCAATTTTTAAAAATGAGTAAAGTAATTTTCAAAATTAGGTAGTTTGAAAAGTTGGAAGAATACAGACCATTTTTTTTAAAAAATTCACTTTATTGGTATTCTGTCTTCCCCCTCAAACACCTCCCCCCCTTGCTGTGACCAGTCCTTAGCTACCTTCCCCATAGCAAAAATTGTAAAGTTAAAAAAGGTCATAGATCATTTTAACCATTTCACCATTGTGCTACAGCAGAAAGATAATACGTCTGAGAGTTTTTTTTCTTTCTCCTAATGCGCTGGCTGAGAGGAATACCAGAAATGACAGATTCTTTCTTCATAATTTCAGAAATCATAGTACCTCTGTAGAGGACCAGTAAGAATAAAATTCACGACATAGTTAGCTGTAGTCCAAGGTTATGATTAAAAACAAAAACAAGAAAAAACCAATCCCTGCTTTAGGTATTAACTACATCAACAAGAATTAAGGGAACTAAGAAATATTTGTTTGCATCTATTTTGCCATATTAGGATCCCCATCTCATTGAGGAAAAACTATATCCTCCAGTGAACATGATGTAAATCTTCTTTACCCTGTGGGACACAATTCTTATCTGTTTTTCCCCCTTCCTCCCCAATAAACATATCTCCTATTTTTGTGCTTTTTTTCTGTAATAAAGAGAATTCTGAATCTTAAGTATTAGGATGCATAAACAAAATCTGATTTCTCATTCATATATTAATGAATTTAGCCACTTAGAACAGAACAGATGGCCACAGTATTTCTATTATTCGTCTTCTCCTCATTTGAGGTTCCATTTCAGGATTGATGGAAAACAAAAAGTACAGGGTTGGTTTCAATCAAGATGACTTCCTTCCTATCACTTTGTTTTTGTATCCTCTTAGTCTACTGGTTGCCATAAGATATTGTCCAGAGACCCTCTAATGCAAAACATTTAGTAATGCCTTTCCAAATATTGATCTGTATACGTACCAAGTAGCTCATTTGCATGACCCGATTTCTGGACAAAAGGACATTAAGTAGAGATGGAATGTGGGTCCTTCCATCCATTTCACTGTCAGACATCCCAGAATACTTTGCACCAGCGGCAGTGGTTTCATTGCCAGAACTTGCTGACCAAAGAACCACAGATCTTGTCCAGCAACAGTATTTATAATGTATGACAATAATCGAAGTATCCCTGAATCATTGTCTTGACTTTGCAAATATTGTGAAATTTTGGCCAGCGCCAAAACCACTGAAAGTAAAATTTCTTCCTTTCTAACTAATTTTCATTCTCACACTTTAGGTTCCCTGATTGTTGTTCTAGTTTAATGGTTTTGAAAACACCCCATCTATTATTAATTTCATATATTTATATTTCATCCTAAGCATATGGACTCTTCAGCCTCTTTGTCATAAAAGCTCTCAATTTTCCCCTTTTAATGCCCCACTCCAGAATTTCTTTCTAAGTGATGAACAAATCACTGCTAACTGATATAACAATGTCAGCATTCACCGAACATAATTCAAGACTGCAATTCTACCACTACCAAATTCCACCTTTCCAATTTAATCCCAACTCCTTAGCTGATTTAAGAGTATATTTTCCTGGGAAGAGGCTAGGTCAGGGAAGGAGATTATATCCATGACTACTCTAAGAAGAAGTTGGCATTTTCCAAGAGTGGGAGGAGGCATTTAGAGCTCTGATTTTGTATTTAAGCCCCAGTCTCCAAAAAGCACACAACTATACACAGAGTCAGAAGCCTTACAGTTTTACTCTAGAGTTAAGCAATATTTTCTAGTTCGCCCCATAACCCCAGAGGGATTAATCCTTCTCTAAGCCATAATGGTTATTCGCTCACTTACTGCTTATTTCTAGTGCGAGCATAATCCTCTTTCAAGCACTCAGCTTCCCACTTTGACTGCTTAGATCAGCCAGCCCAGGCAGAGATCTTCAGCTCTCCTCCCTCCTCCCAGCCAGGAATCCCTGTCTTCTATCTATGCACTTTTGTCAAGCACAAAAAGCAACTCCACAGCTTCTGCGTGGTCTTTCTCATTAGCCAAAGGACTGAACTGGAAGGAGAAAGAAAGCTAACCTCTCCACTGTCCAAGCGTGAAGGAGGCAGGGCTTCTGTGGGAGGAGAAGGGAGAGGGTAGTCACTTCCTGTGCCCCTCCCACCTCCCCTGGCAGACAGTGGAGCTGAGGATTTCAACTGAGGCAATAAGGTCAGGCCCTCTCCACCTCAGCCTTAGCACGCTGCCTGCTGATAGTCGGTTCTGGGCACTGCTCACCTATGTGCAGCTGAGAAGAGAGCATCGGTGCAGTGGAGCTAAAATGGTGAGGACTTGGAGGTGGGAGAAGTGAGGGAAGAAAGAAAACAGTCATTTGCTGAGAACACCTCACTCCTTATGAGAAGCGTCCAATGTCAAACCCTAAATGCAGCATCTCCCATCTTCCCCACATCATTCTGAATCCTTTCTGAGTAATCGCAAGGAGAGCTATCTAATTCTTTGTTAGTGTGGATAACTTTTTTTAAATACAATTGAATCAGATCTAGAGTTTCTCAAGAATATTGAATCTAACTAGTAACCTTTCCTCTCTGCAGACATTCCGCCATCTTTCCTTAACCCTATTTACCTCCTGCTTCTCACCCCTTCCTTCTCTCCTCCACAAAAGTAGAACAGAAAGGTGGGTTTACTCACTTGAATTAAATAAACCATAAAACTTAGAAATTGTATAGGAAAACAATACATGGTCACAGATTCAGAATGTATTATATAAGAAAAATTTGCAAGTAAGTAACAACAAAACAAAATAACAAAAAACAAAACAATAAAATCTGATGAGATAAAGACCTGAAAAATGAAACTCCCTATGGTCATTTTAGAATAGGAGTTTATTAAAAAGTAAGAGTTTGAACTGAAAGACACTAGTTAAGACACTAGTTGTATATAGGTCAAATTAAAATGACTCTTCATACTTATTAAGAATGGAATATATGAAGGAAATTTTGAAAAGGAGAAGAAACACATTATTTAGTTAATTGCAGAAATTAGCCTCAGTTGCAATTTTTGCCTAACTACAGAACAATAATGTAAATAAATACAAAGGTGAAAGATTATGTATAAAAATGCATACTGGTGCAGCCACTGTGGAAAATAGTATGGAGGTTCCTCAAAAAGTTACAAATAGAATTCCCCTATGATCTAGCAATTGCCCTACTAGATATTTACCTAAAGGATACAAAAATACTATTTGAAGGGATATATACACCCTGATGTTTATAGCAGCATTATCAACAATAGCTAAATTATGGAAAGAGCCCATATGTCCATCAACTGATGAATGGATACAGAAGACATACATACATATATATATATACTATATATATATACACATATATACATATGTATACATATATATACATCTATCTATCTATCTATCTATCTATCTATCTATCTATCTATCTATATGTAGAACATTATTCAGCCATAAAAAGGAATAAATCTTGCCACTTGCAAAGATATGGATGGAGCTAGAGAGTATTTTACCAAGCAAAATAAGTCAGAGAAAGACAAATACCATAGGATTTCACTGATATGTGGAATTTAAGAAACAAAACAAATGAGCATGGGGAAGAAAAAGTGAGAGAAGCCAACCAAGAAACAGACTCTTAACTATAGAGAACAAACTGATGGTTACCAGAGGGGAAAGGGATAGGGGATGGGTTAATAGGTGATGGGGATTAAAGAATTCACTTGTGATGAGCACCAGAAGCTGTATGGAAGTGCTGAATCACTAAATTGAACACCTGAAACTAATATAATTACACTGTATGTTAACTAACTGGAATTTAAATGAAAAAATACATATAAATATTTTACAAATATTTTTACTATTATTTATTTGATGATAAATAGTAGACCTGAATTTAGTGAAACAAATGTTACATAAAGAATATAAAATAGAGACAAAAGAAACAGACTTCCCTACTCTTTTTTTCCTGTGGTTGTCAGTATTCAATTCCTATATTCTTATTTTCCCTATCTTCCATCCCTTCTCCACTACCTTCTTCCCACAGCCTGCAAAATCGCTCAGTTTTCCCCGTTCTAAAAGATGACTTCCTCATGTCTCCTTTCCCCTAAAGACATTCCTTTAGTTTCTCTTAGCTCTTCACTGTCAAACTTGAAAGAGTGGTCCAGGGTCACTAGCAATAGTTTCTTCCTTTCTCTTCACGGTTAAGGCAATTACAATCAGTTTGCAATTTCCTGTAATTGTATTCACAGTCACCAATGGACTTCTAATTATCAGATTCTCTAGCAGTCCATTTTTTAGAGGTAGTAGCATGAATTAGCCCCCAAAGCAATTTGAGACTGACTACAGATGTCAAGATGAATGTAAATATTACATCTTTCAGTGGTCACGTTTGCATTATTTTAAAAAGCCTCTGCACTTACAGAGGCTGTTATCCTTATTTACACTATTGTTATTGTTATTTACACTCTTACAGCTATTAAATGGTGTTGCCACCAACTGAATAGGGTCTCAATGAGAAGGAGGAGGATTGGGAAAAGAGATAATGTGCTGAAAAGATAGGTGCTGAGTTTGTAATGTTTTTGGAAAGTTCATCCGAGTGGAAAGATCCACTTGGTCATTTGGATGTATGGGTCTAAATCTCGGAAGAATGATAAGGGCAGGAATACAGATTTCTGGGGATAACTAAAATTGCAGGAGCAGATGAGCTCATTATAAAAGAAAACAAAAGAGATAAGGACTAAGTCCAGCATCCTGGAGAATTGTTACTTTTAAAGAATGAGCTAAAGAAAGGAACCCAGTGAGCGAGGCTGAATAGGAGTGGTTGTATGTGTGAGAGAAGAACCAGGAGGACACAGTCAAAGAAAAAAGGGCTCTCGACAGTGTCAAATGCTGATGAAAGGTTAAGTAAGAAGTTACCCTGCAAACTTCCATTGTGTTGGGCGTGCCTGCAGCCATCAAGGGCCTTAGGAAGAGAATTTCTGGAACCAAAATTAGAGTAATTTATTGACTACACTGGTACTAAGGGAGTAAAGATACTGAGAAAGGACTTCTTTTCCCTTACAAAAGCTTGAATGAAAAAAGAGGGAAAAATGTATTAAGATGGTAGATCTCCTGTTAAGTGTTCTCCCACAGTTTAAGAAAAGGGTGGGAGGGAAGACAGAGTGGAATGAGGAAAAATAGAGGGGAAGAATACTGGGAAAATTGTCGTTTCCCCCCTCCCTTGCATTCTGAATATGTTTAAGAGGAACTAGTGAAGAAAGTGAAACTGGAGATGCCAGAGAATGAGGGAGTAGAATTCACGAGGCAAGAAAGAGAACAAAAGCCTTTTGGAGGAAAACTGTATGCTTCTCTTTGAAAATTTACAATTATAGAATACATATTTATAGAAGAAAAATCTGTAAGGATATGTAGCAAATATTAAAAGTCCTTTTCTTTGGGAAATGAAATTATGCATGACTTATGTGTTCTCTTTATACTTCGGAGTACTCTTTGAAATAAGAATGAACTTCTTTCATAATGAAAAAGAAAATAAACAAAGTGTGATTGCTTGAGAGATCCATAAAATTGCCATAGAAAAGACTCATATAAGTTTCCTTTGCAGAAAAATGACTGGGTCAGGGCTTTACCCTTCATTTATTATGTTTCTGGAGGAAAAAAAAAAAAAACTTGTTTAAAAAAAAAATGTGGAGATTCATGCTACAGTTATTGCTTCTGTCCCTTGTGGCAAGTGTGGTAGTACAGTGAAGTGAATGTTTTGTTTATTGCATTTAATATGCCGCTTTCCTCTTGACTCTCCTTTATAATATTAAGCTTCTCAATTCTTTGACATCTTTTGGGTCCCTTTTCTTTTTTTTTTTCTTAAGATCCACAGTGTCAGCACAGCCACAAACACCACTGCTGTGAGAGCCAAAGAAAGAATGAAAAGAGAAAATAGGAAATGAGGGAGAAGGAGCTGTTTCCTCCCAAAGGCCTGGAATTAGAGCTCGAGAGAGTTTCCCTCTGCTTAGGACATAAACCTGGACAGACTTCCGCAATTAAAAGGATAATTTTTAGATTTTTTATTTTTCTTATACATACGGAGGAAATCAACTTTCTGAAGGAAAAATGTCATCATTACAGAGGATTATTTGCAGAGATGCTTGTTAAGTCTGGCATTTTTCAAGAACTATTTTTTTCTTTTTTAAAAGACATTTACAATTGTGTCCCCTGCCCCACTCCCAGCGTGGTATGGTAAAACATATATGGTAGAACAATATTATGGTATGGTGAAACACACATATAGTAAAACAAAATAGCCATAGAATACAATTTTTTAGCTTTGGGCCAGCTTTGGGCAAACATCACCTATGGCAATCAAACTCAGTTCTAAAGATATATTGCTGGGTGAAAAAACAAATACAGCCACTATGTTGATGCATTTTAAGCCATATTTTAAGTCATAATGCATATGTCCAAATATTTAGTAATTTTAAAATTTTAAGTCAAATCTAATTGGGAAAACAGACAGTCCAATTACTTACTGGTGGGATAATAAAATGGCAGTGAGACACAATACAATATTCACTATGGCCTCAAAGTCCCTCCTTACTATCTTTCCATCTTTAGTATAGCTGTGGTCTGTAGCAAATAACCTGAAGAGCTCATAAAACTTCTTAAAAGTATTTTCTGTTCTCCAAGTTTTCCAAAGATGAGAATTCAACATAAATAATCATTGAGGCTACTCAATCATCATTATGCAACAACATTTTCTTAAGTATACAAATTCAGTATCAGGTTGGTGCCTTCTTATATATCTTTGCAATATTTTATTGTGAAAAAATTCAAACACACAGCAAAGTTAAAGGAATTTTACAGTGAGCACCTGTATGTTTCCTACCTAGATTCTACCACTAACATTTTATTATACTTGTTTTTTTGCATCTATCTGCTGTGATACATTTTGAAAGTGTAGTACATACTATCACATTGTTGCACTGTCTTTCCACCAAGGTTTCTTTAATTAATTTTAAAGCCCAGGAAGCAAAACCATTGGTTCAATAAGTTTCCAAAATAAGAACACTAAAAGTTCAGAATTTGTTGTTCCCCTACAGTGAATTTTGTTGCTTTCATTTGAAAAGCAAATCAGTGAACTCCATTTCTAGCATGAAGTGCTAGTGATAGGTCCTATCACCAGGATTAGGTAAGAGGATTTCTGATCAAAGGGCTGTTGTTTTTCTAGTTTTGTCAAAAGCAAGCGATCAAACAACTCAACTTTTTGAAAGGACAAATCCGTGGTATGATAGGCAGTTTCAGTTGATATTAACCATGTCCTCAATTTCATACCCTTTGATCATCAAGGTTTTTTGTAAACAAGTTCACTTTACTCTGGGCTATATAGTAAGTATTCACCTCTGCAACATGCAACAAAAGTAGCAAGCCTCAACTAGGGTAGGAAGGCTAATGCCTTCTCTGAAAGGTTACATATGGTCTGAGGAACAGTGCTTGGGTGGTTTATTGAGATTAAGTAGGCAGAAAACAAAAACTAAACTTGAAATTTCAGTTATGTCAGATTCAGCAATGTTCCACATTACTTTAAGGACAATAAGTAAACTATTCTTAAATGGCCCCCTGAGTCCCCAAACCAAACAAAACCACATTCAAAGAAAAAAATAAACAAAATATGATGTCCTTCTTCACAGGAAAATTCTGAGTCTAATTCTTTCATTTTGAAATTCTTATCTCTCCCAAAATTTTTTTTTTCATTTTCTCTACACTTGATTTTTAAAGGTATATATGTAGTGGTGTGTAGTATGCAATGACTGATACACAAAAATTGTTTTCTAGTGTACCTGGGTGGCTCAGTTGGTTAAGTGTTTGCCTTCAGCTCATGTCACAATCTCAGGGTTCTGGGATCAAGCCCCCTGTTGGACTCCTTGCTCAGGCAGGAGTCTGCTTCTCCCTCTGCCCCTCCCCCTGCTTATTCTCTCTCTCTCTCTTTCTTTCTCTCTCTCTCTTTCTCTCTCTGCTAAATAAATAAAATCTTTAAAAAAATTGTTTTCTGCCCACTAAAGACAATGACTGAAGAATGATATATTTTAATCTACTAGATCTCTTGGCATTATGTACTCTTGGTACTATTTCCAAAGCAAAGTGAAACTAGCAAGCAGTCCCAGTTGACATTTTTACCTGTCATCACTTAAACAGTAGGATGGGAGTGGCTGCAGGTATAAGACGGGTAAAGAACCTCAGAGAACTGACAGTAGTTTGGCTCCCTGAATGGCAAATGAATTCTACTATCACTTTAAAAAATTTACCTCCCTCCCTTCTCCCCCACAAAGAAAATAAAAGGATAAACTATGTACTCTATATCTTGCCCCTTAGGAAAAAAAAGAAATAATCTAAAACTGAAAGTATTACTTGATGTTCTGCTTCTGACCCCTGTTGACACGATTTCCTATTTTGATATGCATTGGCCTTAGTGGATGGGGATGGAACTGTGTTTTCCTGTCTCAAACACAGCTGCACTTCTTACTGGCCTCTCCAGTGGCTCCTTTTCTCTCTCACTGGTAGTCAGCACACCTGGCCTACACCTGCCACTGACTTCTTTTATAACAACTGATCAGAGCATGATGATTTTATGTCCTTGTAAAACTTGTAAAATAAACAATCTTATTTTAATAAAAATAAAGAAAAGAATGCCTAGTTGCTTCTATAAGCTTTCTGTCCCTCAACCACGTTATGCCTCTATTGTCATCAATTCTCTAAATGTGCACATTGTTTTGACACTTTCACATGTTCAAGAAAAATTTGTTTATGAAATTGTGTTTCCAAGAACAGTCAGCCCAAAGTTTGTGCTTTCGCTATAAAATCCATGCAAAAAGTTAAAACTGTTTCCCCAGTAAGCTACATCTATGTGACTGATTGACTTATAACCAGTTTTTCTGTTATGGCTCAAATGAATTTTGAGGATTTTTTTCCATGTGAATCTCCACACAGACATAACAGACATGACAGTTTAGAATAAATCCCTTCTCTTCCTGAAAATGACAACATTTCCTGGAGGCATAGCCATTACCCTCACCTCTGGGCTCTCCCACAGGGCCTTGATAACCTTAGGAATCCTAAATCAACACCATAATTCTCATCATTTATCTATCAATCTCTGTGTGGCTTCTTTAACTCATCCTTTTTCTCCAGTGGCTTATAAATTCACTGATGACATTACAAATAAGACATGGCAATCCTTAGAAGGTGGGCAGGTCTGAGGTTCCTATCTATTTTCTTCATGGATAATAGCTTCTGGGTAACTATTTATTGAGGGGCTCTTCTAAGTCACAGGGACAAGAAAGATTTGGGGCCAAAGATAGCTTCTAAAATAGCAGAGTCTAAAGGACATAGCCAATTGCAGAACTACTTTATGACAAACATCAACTAAAACCTTGGTTGATACAGAAAGTGTTACTATTAATGAGGGGAAAAACACAACAGCTTATAATTAAAGGCAAACTTCAAATAATTTCATTTATATAAAGCACTGTGACCAAACACCTGAACTCAAATATTCTGTGAATCCTTGGCTCAAGTAAAAAAAGGGGTTTAATGCTTAGAAATTATGTATCTGGCTCATGAAGGCAAAATTAATTTGAGAAGATGCATAGTAGATTATGCATAGTAGATGCATAGTAGATTATGCTGGACATTCATGTACTTGAGTTTGTTTAGGCAAAATTATATTAGTTTGGAACAATGGCTGCTTCAGGTTGATGCATGATCATCATTTTAGCACTAGGGAAGCTAGATTCAGTGAGTACAGTTATGTGTTACTATTACAAAAAAAGTAATAGGTGGTGGATTACTTCTGACATTTTCACCAAATTTGATGAATTTCACCATTACTGGAAAAAAGCAGCAATGCATTTGAATACACACAGTATCTTGGAACTTGGGTAATTATTATAGGAAACTCTATATGACTTTATCAGCTGATAAGAAAGAAATAGTCTTCAAAAAAAGAACAATTATGAAAACTCACTTATTAGGTGATCGAATAAGGGATATAGGAAGCTTCTTGAATATGGTTTTATTTTTCCATAGCATGAGTATGAAGTATGTTAATTTTATTCTTGTGCCTTAAACATTTCATGTGTTTTGTACTTTACAAAACACTGTAGAAGCCATCCTGGCGGAAGAGAAGGGCCAGTGCATGTGTGTGGGCTTGGGGAATAAGGACGCAGAAGAGCGATGAGGAGGGAAGCACAGAAGAGGTAAGACCAAAGAGATGGTGGGACCTTCTAATATCTGAGAGGAGGCTGGGGGGGCTAGAGCAGATTTGGGGCTTGGAGAAGCAATGCCAGATGAAGCTGGAGAGAAAGGGGGAGTCTTAAAAATCATACTTCTATGTGTAGCCATTGCAGGATTTTAAGCAGGAGAGTGACAATATCAAATCTGTGCTTTAGGAAGCCCACCCTGATTACAGGGTGAGAAACGGACATCAGACAAGGAGAACAAATGGGGGTTACTGAAGTGGTTGGTGGGTGACAGGCATGGAGCCTGTTTAAATGTAAATCAAAAGAGCTGGCCACACCCCCCTTTTATTAAGACATGCTAATTCATCACACTCCATATCATGAGATTACTTCTTCACCACTGGCTACTGTAAGTAAGTAAAACAAGCATCCATATTTTCTGTAGTCAGGAATTAAATGAGCAGCAAATGGGCCTACAAGGGACACACTCTAGGCACTCATGTAACTTGGTAATATGTAAAATCATTTTAGGAAAAATTCGATGAAAGAAACAAAGCTTTTGAGAGCTATAGAGATGGATTGATAGCTAGACAGATATAATATACTTTGAGATAGGAAAACATTTTGCGTGCAGCAAAGGATATGTATTTTATCATTCTGCAAAGTCCTAAAGCAATATCTAAACTTTTCTTGTTGTTTCTTGTTATTGGACAAAAACAAAGAGAGTCTGTTTAAAAAAATACAATGTGAAATTGTTCAGTGCTGCAGAATATCTAAAAGGACTTATTGTGATTTTTGACATCTTGACGCAAACCTAAGAACTGAATCACCCAGGGAATAATAAAATATTGAAAAGATGTATACTTACTCAAGTGTATTTGGGATATCATCAAGCCTAATGTGTTTTTTAAAGAATTGAAATGGCAGATTTAGAACTTGGTTTTTTAAAAAAACCAAACAGTTGTTTCCATTGCATTTCACTTATTTTTAACTTGTCAGATATATAATAAGGGAATTTTATTTATAATAAGGGAAAGCTGGAGTAAGGTAAGGTAGAGTAAGGAAGAATCAACCATAACATTCATCTTCTTGCTCAAACTTAGGAATCTGGCAATTTTTTTCTTGAAAATAAATGAAGAGAGATTTTCATTTCAAGGAAAACAACCAACAATGTTTGTTGCCAAAATTCAAATTTTCAATGAAAGCTAGAATTTTGTAAAACACATCTGCCACTGTCAGCTTGATAATTTCTCAGTAGTTAAGGATGTTTCTGAGTAGATCAGTGATATTAATGAAGTATTTTTTGATATTGTATAATGAAGTATGGCAACATTTGAAGATATGAAGAACTCAGTGAACCAGTATTTTCCAAATGACTAATGCATGGCAAGTTATCAAAACTATGCATGAGTTAAAGATCCATTCAAAATGTAAGGAAAACCATAGATATTAATGTAAAAACTACACAAAGCTCACTGATACCACTTCAGATTCTACACTGCTACTAAACTTTAAGAAATTTCACCTGTGAAGTTTTGGTATAGAACCAAAGAATATATCCACAAGTATTTGAAAAGGCTATGAAAACACTCTTTCCTTTCCCAACTGTATATTTTTATGAAGACAGATTTTTCTTTTTTTTTTCTATATATTCTTTTTTTTAAATTTTTTTATTAACATATAATGTATTATTTACCCCAGGGTGCAGGTCTGTGAATCATCAGGCTTACACATTTCACAGCATTTGCCATAGCACATACCCTCCCCAATGTCCATATCCCTACCCCCCCACCTCCCAGCAACCCTTAGTTTGTTTCGTGAGTTTAGGAGTCTCTTATGGTTTGTCTCCTTCCCCATCCCATCTTGTTTCATTTCTCTTCCCCCCCCCCCATAACCCCCTGCCCTGCCTCTCAAATTTGAAGACAGATTTTTCTTCTAATATTTCAACCAAAAAGAAAAAATTTTGACAGATTAGGCGTAGAAGCAGGTATGAGAATTCAATTTTCTTCTATTAAGTTCTTCTATCAAAGAGACTTGAAAAATTTAAAATAATGTCACATTTCTCACTAAAATTTCTAGTTGTTTTGAAAACAGAGTTTTTACAAAAAATGTTAATGGTGTTAGCATGTAATATGCTTTATTGCTATTTTTTTTTAAAGATTTTATTTATTTACTAGAGAGAGACTGAGAATGAGAGGGGAGAAGGTCAGAGGGAGAAGCAGACCTCCCGCAGAGCCGGGAGTCCGATATGGGACTCGATCCTGGGACTCCGGGATCATGACCTGAGCCGAAGGCAGTCGCTTAACCAACTGAGCCACCCAGGTGCCCCTTTATTGCTATTTTTAAAAGATTAATAAGTATATAGTTAAAATTTTTTTAGTTTTCTTTTCTAGCACAGTAAGTGCCAAATGTGGACATAATCCACATAAACAAAAGCTCTTTGGAGTCCTTAACATTTTTTTTAAGAATACAGAGACAAAAGAGACAAAAGTTTGAAAATCACTGTTATATTAGAAAGACTATAAATTTGTTCTGAGGTGGTAGAACACTGTGGCCTTGGAAAATTAGTTTTTATTTTTCTTCTCTCTCTGAATGACAAAGCCAATTTATTTCTTCTCGATTCTAGTGGAAAATTCCATAACAGACCACGTCAAAAATTATCGAATTAGTCTTATGACAAATTTCATTGTGTGTTACTTAGCATATATCTGAATTATATTTAATGATTATGATTTTAGGGTTTACAAATACTTAGACACATCTTGCAGCCTTTACTATTCTTTGGCATTCCATGAAGGTAGTTATTACTCTCCTGAAAGCAGAGGAAATGTGTAATGAGAGACAAAAGGGGCTTTGTCCATCTAGAAAGTGCTAGAACACAGAATAAAATTCAGGTCTTATGTTCCTATGCTATTTTTGCATCTTTGGAGGGAAGAAAAGCCTTTTGGTTTTCATCAGCATAGACTATGCTCTTCAGCTCTTGTTCATTAGAAAGAAGGCCTAGATATTTTGAATTTGGTCAAGGATCTTGACTCCTCCCAGCCAAGGCATGTTTAATAGTGCTTTAAATATATTAGGTCTTGTTATTTTTATTTTTCCCACTTAGCACAGCATAGTGCATAGTGTTATCCTGCACAAGGCCAGAGTAGCTTGGGCTTCACCCAACTCTTAGGTCAAATATGAAAGGGCTCAGTCAATAAGACAGAAATAGTTGAATGACATACAAAAAAGCTCTAGAACAATTGCAGGCCTGAACAACAACAGAGCAGTTTCCAAGTCAGAAGCCAGAGGTCATTCTATATATGCTGTTGACCTATACCTCAACTTAGCATTCAAATTTAGAGGTGACCAGATAGGCCAATGTATCCCTTTTCTGCTTACCAAGATTGCTCCAAACCAGACAACATTCCATTTCATGGCTTCTTCCCTATTCCCATCTCAGGCTGTGGAGCCACATAAGCCCTGAGAATCCAGGTTGGATGCAACCTTAGTTTTAAACCCCATTCTCTCTGTTTTCTTACTTTTGGTCCTGTTGGCTTCAGACCTGAAGCTCCTCTCCACCAACTTCCTTTAGAAAGATGCACCATTTGGATGACCCACCTAAGTCTTGATTAGTGTCTCTGTGGCTTTTCTGCCCCACTCCACTCCTATTTTGATTGTACACAAGGCAACCTGCTTCTGAGCCCTAGTGGCAGATGCAGGAAGATTCAGCAGTAAAGGGCTAAAAAGAAGTCCCACAGGATGAAAGCATGAGTCAGACTTTCTGGTGGCTCCCGCAGAGCTCTTCAACTACCTGATGTTCAGGGCAATGCTGATAACTTGTGGCTGGGTATGGACATACAAGATGAGCCAGATCCTGGCAGTTAAGGGACATAAGAATTTCTGGAAAAAAGTAGTTCATTAGCAGAGAAATATTAATGTATTAATTTATCTGTCTTTCCACATTGATCTTGACATAGTACATGCACATATTGATACCGAATAAGAATAATGATCATAACAGCTGGCACTCATAGGAACAATCTCAAAACTTTTTTTCTGAATAAATACAACCTCATGCAACAATAAAAAATGATAATGACTCATTAAGAATTTCAATTTGTTATAGTAAATTTACCTTGGAGAGGATGGTTTGCTATTCATTAGAATTAAGACTTTATATATATTCTCTCATTTAATTCTCATAATACCATGAGTTTGTTTATATTTTTCTTAGTTTTCAAGTGAGGAAATGGAAAGTCCTAAAGGTTCAAGAATTTTTAGGGTCATGTCCAAAGTCACACAACCTGTAAGTAGCAGAGCACAATTAGAACATAAGATTTTCTGACCAATCCTAAGGGTTGGAGTCTTTTCAGCTCAGCCCCCTGTCTCCAGCATATTTCCATGTGACTGACAGCTGGGAAGATATAATGCATAAATGCATGTTTCATTAAGTAGAAAAAGCAAAAATTTAAGAAAAGTCGACATCCTTTTAGTGCTTTTTCTAGACAAACATCCAACTAAAAGACATATGGTGAAGAGGTAAGAGGTCAGTCCCTGAGCTCACACTTCTTGGGTTAAAGCCAGCTCTACCATGTACTAGCTGAATAGCTTTGAGCAAGTTATGTAACTTTTCTATGCCTAAGTTTTCCCATTTGAGAATGGTAACAGAACCTATTTCCTTGAGTTGTTGAAGGAAAAAAATTAATACATATAAAGTGCTGAGAACAGTGCTTGACACATTTAATACACTCAGTAAATATTGGCTATTATTAGCTGTTATCTTTCTCACCCTCCTTCTCTTCCTTCCTTCCTCGCCTCTTCCTCTCTCCTTCACTCCTTTTCTTCTAACAGGTTGAGTTGAAAGTGTATAAGCCACCAAGCAATCTTTCTAGCAAGATGGCAAGACTCACCAAAGATGTCTCAAAAACTCAATATTGAGGTTAAAAAAAATTTTTTTTTTGACTGGGATTTAAAAATAGAACCTGGTGAGAAGCAATTCTTGCTGTGTCAACTTTTAGAAAGCTGTACTGAGAAAACCCGGCAGAGCTTTATTTTAAGAAGACCCTGAATGGCTTAGCTGCAGTTCATGGGTACATCAAAACATCCCCTTGACGGTTGGCTTTCCTGTGAACCTAAAACCAAGCAACATGAAGAGTTCTGGCCTGACCAACCTCCCCTCCCTTACAAAAAGCCGACTATACCGAACTCAGGGGCTGCTGTCAAGTAA
The DNA here is from genome assembly GCA_028533885.1 of Nasua narica. Classification (NCBI taxonomy): domain Eukaryota; kingdom Metazoa; phylum Chordata; class Mammalia; order Carnivora; family Procyonidae; genus Nasua; species Nasua narica. The sequence continues at coordinate 118,500,063 of CM052799.1, forward strand.
CTGGAGCAGAGCCCCAGCAGTGAGCCTTCGTTGCTAACCCTTTTCAAGTTCACCTCTTTGTTAAATCTACTTTTAACACAAACTGGATTTTTTTATAGTATGTTTCAGGGATGTTGCAAAATATTAAGGATACAGAGAAAGAATGACTACAGATGGTGGATTTGGAAAGTAGGTAGAGAAAGACTTTTGGTCTCGTCAACATTTGGGTCCTAGACTTGTATTTATTACCTTTTTTTTCCCCCCTAGAGGGCTGGTTATCACAACTCTTTTGACCTGTGTTTCCATTTTCAAAGTCTGGGTTTGTACCAGATGATCTTTAATGTTGTTAATTCATTCTATGATTTCTTTTTAAACTATTGTGAAGTCAGTTAATTAGTAATGATGATTAAGAAAGGACAATTGTTAAAGAATCTAAGCCTATAAAGTATAACATTAATTCAAATACTGAGGAAGATTTATTGCCTTCTACAAGCTGCTATGTACAGTTCCTTCATTTCTGTCAAAATCAATTTTTCCTAGCCAACTGAAAGTGCTGCAGCAAGCGTAAGTCTCCATTCTAAGGCAACAAATAGAAGTAGTGGAAACTGGATGTGAAAATATGTTCCTCCAGAAGGAATATGTTGGGGCTCAATTGTCTTTGTGTGTACATATAAACAACTGCTCAGAAAAACTACTCAGAACATAAGGTATAGAATTCACTGAAGGGAGTGAAAAGTGGTGACACAAATGTATTTAGGAGCCAAATCACATGTAACAAGCCCGAATGAAGATATCAGCAAAAACTGCTATGGCCTGGCAAGTTGGTGTTTATATAGTAATCAACTTGGGTGTATATTCTTTTTTTGGGGGGGGGGTGTATATTCTTTATGCTATTTTAGAAGATTCTTTACTGAAAAATCAGTAAAATACCATTTCCAAGATAAAACTTTAAAAGTCAAGTACACACAATATGTCATGAAGAATGGAGGATGGACTTGGAATGCTTTTTCTGACATTGGTCTTGGAATTGAGTAAATTCACTGACATTTTTTTGCACAGGCCTCCAAGGAAATCAGCAGAACACAGCGGTAAAGAGAAGTTTGAGGCCGTGGAACAGAACTGTTGCCTGGCTCTACCTGCTATATGCAGTCAGGGACCATAGCTCATGCTTGCTTTGTCTGTCCAACAAGCACGGACTGTTGTTTCTGATACAGAGCAGGTACTCAGTAAATATTAAAAGTTAATTATTTGATTGATAAGGATCAGCATTCTCCTGATCCCAGCTTAAGTAGTACTGTTGCTTCGATGAAACCAACGGAATTAATCTAAACCAACTCACCCTCCTAGGCCTCTCTTCTCTTCTCCACCATTGTAGTAAAAATTAAACTTTTAGTTTAAAAATTAAACTAAAAATTAAACTTTTTAAAAAAATGCATTTGAATTTTTAAAATCACATTGAACAGTTATACTAATTTGTATGCTAATACTAATATTAAAGATGAAACAACTGAATCACACAGAAAAGTGAAATGTTCAAAACCAAAATTAATAAAAAGAAGATAATGTATGTCCTTAAGAACATATCCCATAATATTTTCCTGTGGGTTCATAAATTCAAATAAGAAATGTACACCCCTTCTGCCCTCACCTTCCAATTGCTTCCTTTTATTTATCAAGTTCCTAATACATCTGAGTCACTGTGAAACACTCAGGAGACACAGAAACGAATTAGACCAGGACCCTATCCTCCACAATCTCACTATCTAGATAAAGTGATTTCCAAAAATTTCCCATTCCACTGTATTGTCAAGAGAATTTCAGTAGTCATTACAGAATTATTTCTCATGGTTATAATCTTTTAAAATGCAACCAAATCAATTTTGAAATTCAAATTAAGCACATATGTTGTGCTTGGCATTATAGCAATGTAAAGTTTAAAATACACTTAAAATTTCTGTAATATTCAGACATATACACTACATGCAATATAAAATATTGCAAATATTTTACATTTGAATAACATTAGTGTTTACAAAACTCTTTTATTCATCTGTTTAATACTTATTGAATACTTTTATTTTGTTCTAATGATAACCCTTTGAAATAATAATAATAACTAACATTTATTGAGTATATATGATTGGCCAGGCCATTCTAAGTGTTTTACATATATTCATTCATCTAGTTCTCACTATAACCATATGAGAACTTTATTACCTTCATCATACAGATGAGAAAACTGAGAGAAGAAGTTAAGTAACTTTCCCAAGAAAGAGCCAGGGTTTGAGTCTACATAAATGCCTAGATCCCACTCCCAGAGATTCTGATACAATTGGTCTGTAGTGGACTTGGGCATCAGTATTACTTCAAAAACATAATCATTTCAATGAACTCCTCATTTGATTCCAATGTGCAGCTAAAGGTTGAAAACTACTTGAGTAAAGCCAGTGTCTCTAACTAAGCAGTGATTTACAATCTGAATAATTACATTTCTGACTAATGTAAGAAATGATTAAATTTAGGGCAATCTAGATCAGTCTGCAGACCCCATGAAATCCAAGAGTCTACTGTATTAAGGAATTGGCTGAATTACGTAGGGCAGATTTATTAATGTCTGCATTGGAGAAGTAAAGCACGGGGACAAAGTGAGTTCATGGCCCATTAGCCTGAGTCTGTAGACTCAGCTGCTCCCTGTATTATAGCCGTTCAATAAAGACAAACTGATACACTGAAATCCTTCTTGACACAAATTTCTAAATCTGGGGCTGTGCACTTAAAAGATTTCTCTCATCTGTTGCACCATAAGGTACAATGGTCTAGTATAATCATCATCGTAGGCCTGGTTGGGGTAAAGCTAAATCAGGTCAGCAGGACAAAAAATTGGAGCTTAGAAACTTAGGTAGAATGCCAAACAAAACCTGATTGTGTGGCAGGAAAAAGTTCCAGAGAGCACAGAGAAAAGTAGATATCATCAGGAAAAACCAATGGGACAAGTGAATAGGCAAGGTTATGGATTCAGGATTCAGGTATGGGGCAGCCAAGATTTCTTGGGACTAAAGTGATTCTTACCTGTTTCCTATTTGAAGAACTGTGGCCAACTTTCAAAAGCTTGCCTTTGTTAACTTTAAAACTTAGTGTTTTTACATTTGGGGCCAATAGGTTTATTTATTTTTTTAAATTTATGATAGAGTGAGAGAGTTTACCTTAATTACATATCCCAGTAGAATATCTGGACAGACCATTGTACCCTAGACCAGTTTAGTCTACAGAGGGCTAAGTGGTATTTTTAGATATCTTTGTCTCGAACTATGTGGATGAACTTCTTACTACATATCAGAGCAATTGAGTTTTGGCAAACTGAATTTAAGGTAGCCATGATTATCTAGATATGGCTTCCAATTTAAATATTAAATGGAAGCCAAGTGGTACCACAGCTACCATTTTTCCTCAAGCCATCATATAGTCTATAAATGAGGTGTCCCTCATATCACAAAAATTTTATAAATACTTTGAACTTTTAATTCCCACTATTCCACTATTCTAACAAGATGGCACCTTGTTATGAATAATTACTCAAAGATCCTCATATAAAAACAATTTTTGCGTAGTCATCTTAGCATAAAAACTCAGCATATTGGGTCTGGCATCATAAATGTACTCTTTAGCAAATCTTGGAAAGTGTAAATACTTTATAGATTACATAAATAATTACCACAACCTAGTAGGAGAGCATGATAATACCTTAAATGTGACTTTCTCTACTAATCATTTGCTGCCTTATTCTTTTTATTCTTTATTATTTTTTTAAAGATTTTATTTATTTATTTGACAGACAGAAACACAGCGAGAAAGGGAACACAAGCGAGAGGAGAGCAAGAAGCAGGCTTCCTGTTAAGCAGGGAGCCCAATGCGGGGCTTGTTATGGGACTCGATCCCAGGACCCTGGGATCATGACCTGAGCCAAAGGCAGACACTTAATGACTGAGCCATCCAGGTGCCCTTCATTTGATGCTTTAAACGGAGCTTCTATATGTATAAAATTTTCAAAAATTTTAGATCATGGAAAAGATTCATGGGGAATAGTGACTTTTCCAGTAATAGTGACTTTGACAGAATCATTCCATGATATTATTTGTAAAAAAAAAGTAGTCACTTTAAAAGAATGCCATAAAAGAATCAAAACTTGGGATGCCTGGGTGGCTTAGTTGGTTGAGCAGCTGCCTTTGGCTCAGGTCATGATCCCGGAACCCTCAGTTGGTTGAGCAGCTGCCTTTGGCTCAGGTCATGATCCCGGCATCCTGGGATCGAGTCCCGCTTTGGGCTCCTTGCTCAGCAGGGAGCCTGCTCTTCTCTCTGCCTCTGCCTGCCTCTCTGCCTGCTTGTGTTCTCTCTCTGTTAAATAAATAAATAAAATCTTTAAAAAAAAAAGAATCAAAACTTAGCTGTTTTCCCAATGTACATGTCAACTCAAATGATAAAAATGTGAACCATGAATCATTATAAAGGGGCCTTGAAGTTAAGAGTATGTTTTTGGATATTATAAAATCACATTTTGTTTTGCCACTTTCTGATCAAACTCTTACCGTGTATTTCCCAACATTCACATGGAGGACAGTTATTAAATTATAGTATTAAGTATGGCTTAATTAAACTAAAAACTACATGTAGGTGCTTTGGATAGTGCTTTGTTGCTAAAAATCAGGGTGTCTTGATTTTGCTTTTCTGATCTAAATGCATTAGGCAAAGTTAATGAGAAACAAAAATTGCTTAATATGGTCACTAACATCTGATACAAATATGTCAAGTATATCATTAAAAGATATCTTTATTGGTTTCCTTTGAGTTTTTACTTAAATTCCAGTTAACATACAGTTTAATATTAGTTTCTGGCATATAATTTAGTGATTCAACACTCACATACAGTGCCTGGTGCTCACCATAACAGATGCACTCCTTACACCCCATCACTCATTACCCATAGTGTTGCCACAGACCGTTAATGCCATTTGACCTTGTGCCAGTTACTTAATGCACTTGAACCTTGGTTTTCTTACATGTAAAGTGACCAGATCAGATAAGATTATTTCTAATGTCTTCCAGCTCCAGCAGTCCATTTGTCTATGCTTATAAAAGAATGTTTCTTTGGCAATAGCATTTAGAAATTTCATATAGATACTACTGTCAATCATTTTCAATAGAGAAAAGATCTTAGCCCATATCTTACTTCAATATATTCCCTAAATTTTAAAATAACATTAAATTCTTTTTTATCACATTAGTTTCTATTTCTCATCATGTGCTGTCATTATGATAATATCTAAACTGTTGATTGTTAGTACCAATAATTTATTCAGTACCTACCTTGTTTCAGGACCTCTGCTCAGCACTTTCCTTACATTATTTCATTTAATTTTAACAACCTCCCAGGAATTTCATTATACCTCCTTTATTAATGAGAAAACTAAGAGGTAAAGATACTGGGTCCATTTGCATGAGGTCACTTGGCTAGTCAGTTTTAAAGCTGAAATGTAAATCCATTTGTTTAATCCCTATCCTATGGCCTATTTTACAGTCAAATTGTTTGTTTTCTTATTGTTGAGTTTTCAGAGTTCTTTGTATGTCTGGATAACAGTCTGATGAGTCTTGTAAATATTTTCTCCTACTCTGTTGTTTCAGCCTCTTAACTTTATCTTTTGCAGAGCAGAAGTTCTTAATTTTAATGAAATCCAGCTTATCAATTGTTTGATTTTACCCATTTTTCTACTGAGTTTTTTGATAGACACATAAATGATGAAAAAGGGATCATAGTATATATATATTTTGTAACTTGCTTTTTAAGTTAATATACTAATGAGCTTCCTTCTTGTAAATATGTGTATTTTCACAATGTCATATTCAGTGGCTGGGCAGTGTTACATAGTTTAACACTAATGGTGCACATTTTGTTGTTGTTATTATTCGTAAAATAAGGCTTCAAACCCTGTTCTTGTAGCTAAACCTATGCGCAAATCCTTTGGATGGTGGTCAATAAATAACATTAGTTCATTTATTTTTTATTATGCTTTCAAGCAATGATGTGTGAATTTGGATTTCAAAACATTAATGTTTTAATCATTTTAAATTAAATATTTTAAGCATATGTTATATAGTATATATGTAAATGCTTGGCATAAATGTTTTAATGGGTTTATAACATATGTATTATTTTTTTTTTAAGATTTTATTTATTTATTTGAGATAGAGACAGTGAGAGAGAGCATGAGAGGGGAGAAGGTCAGAGGGAGAAGCAGACTCTCCATGGAGCTGGGAGCCTGATGTGGGACTCGATCCCAGGACTCTGGGATCATGACCTGAGCCAAAGGCAGTTGCTTAACCAACTGAGCCACCCAGGTGCCCCCATATGTATTATTTTTATAATCTAGCCTTTGTTTTATTATCTTGCCTACTCCTCCTGCTTCCCAGGATATTATCACCCTATTCACTTCATGCATAATTAACAATGTAATATGTATTTTCTCTATTTTAACCACAGTTATAGTCAAATACACATATTTGTAGGTAAATACGTTTAATCATATATATATAGACATTAGTTGGGATTGTCATTGTTTTATGAATACCGTGATATTGTACTTCTTTCTTTGTGTCTTGTTTTTTCTTACATAAACTTGTCATAAACAATCACCTAAATCAACCTTCATAGCTCTATGTCATTCTTTTTAATGCTTGCATATTATTCTAGGCATGGATGCCCCATGACTTTTTCAATCTTTTTTTTAATGGGCATTCACTTGGTTTCCTTTCTCCTCCAAATCTGAACAATACTGTCATTAGCATCCTTATGCATTTTTTCTTGTCTGTTTTTCTGTGGGACAGAATCCTAGGAGTGGGATTGCTGAATAGAGAAATATACATACTTTTAATTTTAAAATAGGTATTGTTTTAAATTTTTTTCTTGGAGTAGTGGTTGTAAAGTGATATCTTTCTTTTCATTTCCGTATCAGTTCATTTGAACATCTTTTCATGTTTGTTGCCCATTTGAAGCTTCTCCGTAGAAAAGTCCCACTTGTTTCCTCTCCCCAGTTTTTAAATGGGCTGTTGGTCTGTTTACTGGCAATTTGTGAGAACTTTTGGCACAGTATGGCTACTGAGCTTTTGTCAACTGTGTTGCAAATATAATTTTTCCAAACTGATGCTTGTCTATCAATATAATCTTTCTTTGGTGCATATTCTTATTTTTTTTCATAAAAATATATTTACATCAGTTTCAACTGCTGAAATTGTGGAGAGACCACCTAACAAAGTATTTTACAAGAGAAGACTGAGATAACAGCAAACATAATGAAACTCTTCCTTTCAGAAAAATTTCACAAGCATAGTCAATAATCTTGCTAAATCAGGGAACAACTGCTATCGTGATATAGAATGTCCCACGGGGGTCTAAATTATCTTATATTTTCATAGCATGTTAAGTCTGGAAGGGATCCTAAATATTATTTTTGGATAAATCCTCATTCATTTCACAGGCCAGGAAACAATGATAAATGAGACCGAAGAGTTTCCCTTTTCAAACACAGAGAAGAGTGATATAAATCTAATCCATTCTGGGTTATTAACGGAGATGTAAACTGACACAATTCAGGTGAGAGTTTGGGGCCTGGCTTCAAATACCCTACTGAGACTTTTCTAAATAAAGCCTGAAATCTTAGCAGTTCTGTAAACAAGTTGAATCAGAAAACTGTCTCCAAAGGGAGCTTAGCTCACTCTATTCTATCAAGCGAAACATAGAAAACATCTATATCTTAGTTCATTATTAGAACAATCTGTACTATGCCCCATGCTTATCTGTTACTGAGTGAGGAGTATATTAGGTTTTTTAAAGGACTGTCCTATTTCTGTGGCCCAGACCGTGAACTAAAAACAATAAAAAAAAAATTAGAACCCCCCAAACTGCCATACATTTTAATATCAAACTACAGTGAGCCAAGATATAATTAGTTGATCAAATATATATTATTGATATTTTAATCCTTTAAATAAAGTGCTCAAGCTTATATAAACTGGAAAACTATATTTTTGCAACTTTATTATTTGAAAGGTTTAATAAAAATATAAACTTCAACAAAAATAAAAACTTTTCATATATAAAAGCTCCAGAGGCCTCAACTCTTTGAATCAAGTTTAGTTATGATACAACTGTTTTTTTCTATGTGGAAGATATTTTTACATATTTTATATAGAAATGTTGTGAATTTAACCTAAAAGTTTTTAAGAAGAAAAGGCAAATAAATAATTATATCTTACCTAATGCTTCTTAAAATACTACTTTGGCTCCCTTAGATTACTGAAGTGATATTGTAAGAGAAATTTAATTTCTTAAAGTCTAATACAAATCTGTTATGCAAATAAGTGAAGAAGGCACAGTCATGATTTGAATTTACAAATAAGGCATGTGTGGTAATGCTCTAGTGAGTGCCAGTGACCACTGTTTTTATTTCCATCAATATCTCCCTTTACTAATTTATACAGGGAATCTAATATTTTTCCCTTCATCTGACAATTTCAGTTATGAAGAGAGAGTACTATTTGAAATAGCCTTTCCAATTTGAAAGCAATATTATTTGAACAGTAAGAATTTAGAAAGGTCATCCTATAATTTATTTTTTTCCTTTTAAACTGAATTAACAAGCTTGACTGGAAAATTAAACCCTGAACACATTACTAGTATGTTCTTATGGTCCTGAAATTTGATGTTTGCTAGCTGTATAGATGATCAAATTTAGTAAAAGCATTTTAGATTATATTATCACAGTTTTATATTCACAATAGGCAAGGCAAATTCATTTTTTTAGTTATTAAGAATATTTACTGTATGATTACCTTTTGGTAATATTTGGAAATAAGATAAAAAGGAGACTCAAACTGCACATAAAACTTTTTTGTCAAGCTAAAGGGAATTTTATTGGGTTCACAAAACATTGAAATAATATCCAAAACAACTGGGTATGTTAATATGAATGAAATGCTATCGGTTCTATTCTGGGACCCAAACACATACCGAACAAAACAAAATGGAAACTTGCTACGGAGCTATCTAACTAGCTGCATCAGAACTGCCTAGATTTTTGTTAAAAATGACATTCCTAGGCTCCACCCAAGATACACTGAGGTCAAATCCCTGGGATGGGGCCCAAAGAGTCGTGTTTTCAAAAGCATTCCAGATGGACTCAAGTTTGAACAACACTGACTTTGACAAAGCAGAATATCTAGTAGGCTTTGATCTGAATCACTCTATAAGAACTTGAATAAAAGAAATATGAAATACAGACTAGAATTACTTAAAATTTAAGATTTTCATATGAATCTGACTAGTGAAAATCTACTTAACATTTTTGTAAATGCAGGATCTAGAACACATTAAAGTAACTTAAAGTAACTTTATGAAATCAGCCAAAAGCTTTTTTTTTTTTTTTTAGGGAGAGATGAAGGGAGGGGAGAGAGAGAATTTTTTTTTTAATTGGGCTATTCATACACATTGGTTTCCCCATTCTCTCTCTCTCTCTTTTTTTAAAATTTTATTTATTCACTTGAGAGAGAGAGGGAGAGCAAGCGAGCATGAGCCAAGTCAGGGGAAGAACTCCCCATTGAGTAGGGAGCCCTTTGCAATTCGGGACTCCACCCCGGGGTCCTGGGCTCACGACCTGAGTGGAAGGCTGACACTTAACTGACTGAGCCACCTAGATGCCCTTGTCAAAAGCTTTTAAAAAGTATTTTTAAAATAAGATTTAGCTCATGAACATATTTTTCTTACTTTATTAACGTTTAAGCATAAGACAGTACCTTTTTTTTTCCTACAACATATATAGCAAGAGGGTATAATCTTTCTGATTGGAAGATAAATCATGTATTAAAAATAGACACTGAGAATGGTGAAATCCTAACAAATTATTGTACATCAAATTACTACTCTTAGAACAGAAAAATAAAATTGAAAATAACTAAGTATAAATGAATTGATAAGTCTTAATTTACTCCTAGCACAGGTATGCTTTCTTTTCTTATCTGTTCAAAATGGAAATTTTTACAAATGTGCTATGTTGCTATTAGACATGCAATATCTAGGCATATGGGCATCCATCTTAATCATGTTTATCTTTGAAAAATTTCCTGCTATTGTTATTAATTCAAACTTATTCAATACAACTTCAATCAAGTGACACAAAAATCTAACCAGTTTTCCCTTGAAGTGATGCTCATTAATGGATTCATTGCTCTCAGGTTGTTCTGTGCTTCAACCTTGAGTAATTAACACAACCTCTCTGCTTTAATTGCTAATCCTTCCCTTAATGGCAGTCTATGACATTTTTAATTAATTACTTCAGTAACCTAATTTCCATTCATATCAAGGTCTTACATTCTTTTCACCACTTCCTTCCTTATTTATTAATTATTTTTGTTTCAAGGGTACATTAACCCAACCCCTGCAGCAGTAAAGAAACATACAAGGTCAAAAGGGTGTCCTAAACCTGTGAAAGGTAAACATACCTTTTTTTTTTTTAAGTACCAAAGTTAGGGGAAAATGGGATGAGGGCCACTGGGAAGAATGCAGAAAGGGAGAATGACCCCTCAAATCCCATTTACTAATGACCAGACTCTTTCGGTGCCACCCTCCAGCTTTTTCACTCAGCTCAAAAGCTGATTTTTAGAATGGGATGTTTTAATTAATTTGTTTGCATACTTCTAATTAATCAAATAATTGCAGGAACTTAACTTCATTTCATTGTATATAAACATAGCATTGATGAATAAATGATAATCTTACTTATCATTGCTATTTCCAATTGGTTAAGAAAATACCCAGTTTTTAAATAATTTATTTTCTCCATGCAGCAGAATTTAACCCTTATATACTAGGCTCTCTTCTCCATATTTTGGTCACAAGAATTAAAACAGATAGCATTTCTTTATGGATTCATTTACTAAAATAATGAGCAGCTGTAATGTGTAGATATAGGGGGTTGTTTTGGTTGTTTCCAGATCACATTCTGTAACTATTTTTGTATCTTTCAATTTTTGATTCTATCTTTTTATATATCTTTATAAAGCATAATTGCTTTTTTTGTTTTTTTAAGCAATTATTAATTAATGGAATTATGTCCATTTTTACCATTTATTTACCATTTATTTACTTAGATTATATTCATTCTTACTCCAGAAAGGATTTGAAACAGTTTCAAAAATCAATCAAGCAAACAGTAATTAAAAAAACAAACAAAAAAACAATCCCAAGGAAAGCCAGTTAAAGGGAGCAGGGAAGTAGAAGATCACAGGGACCCAGCAAGAATTATTCAGTTAAAATTCTCACTAGATTTAGATCTGGTCTCCTAAAGTGGAGAGAGATACATTGGATTTTATTATTTTTACTGTCTTCTTAAAGTTAAGGAGATCATGTCTTTCCTTTGCTTAAAATCTTCTGGTAGTTTTCTGTCATATTTAAAATAAAATCCAAAGTCCTTATGGTGTAGACTTGCACTCTTCAATACAGTCTTCATCATGTGTCCATGTACATTTCAATCAATTAAAATTAAATAAAACCAAAAATTCAGGTCCTCAGTTATTTTAAGTGCTCAGTGGCCACATGTGGTCAATGGCTACTATTTGGGGCAGTTCCATCTATGAAACATTCCCATCATGGCAGCAAGTTTTCCTGGGCAGTGCTGATCTAGAAGTTTGTATGATCAGACCCTTGCCTGCCTCTTTGACTTTAACCTTTACCTCTTTTGACCTTACTCACTCAACTGGCCCTCTGCTATTCTTAGACATTATAAAGAAGTTCTGTCTCAGGGCCCTCACCTTTGCTGTTCTATCCATCTGAAGCCCTGTTCCCCCAGATAGTCACGTTTCACTTCAGGACTCTCCTCAAGACACCTCCTTGGAGAGGGCTGATCTTAATGCCATCCACATCATTCTTTAGGCCTTATTTTTCTTTTTAGCATTTGCCACTGCATTATATAGTCTTTTTGTCCTGTTTCCCTCCTTAGAATGTAATTTCTATGAGACCAGGGTCTTTGTTTAGGTAATTTCAGTATGCATGGCTTTATATAATAGGTGCTCAATAAATGCTTATTTACTCCAGTGGTTCTCCACAAGAGGTGGAGGCAATTTTTGCCACCCTGCCCTGAGTACATTTGGTAATGTCTAGAGATATGTTTGAGGGACAGAATTGGGAGGGTGCTACTGGCATCTAGTGGGTGGACAAGGGGGCTGCTGTTAAACATCCTGGAATACACAAAGTGGCCCCTGACAACACAGATTATCTGACCTCAAATGTTACTAGTGCCGATGTTGAGAAACTCCAGCTGACTTTCTGTACGAATTTTCCACTGAGAAAAGATAACAATTCATCTAAAGAGGCAAAACTGAATTATAGGTGTGGCTTATCAAATGACTCAACAACTAATGTTTCTGTTCATTTACTTACATTTAAGGCAAATGAAATGAAAAATGTGGGTAAAACTGACATTCTTCAGCTAGCTTCTTTCTTACCTTGTATCAGTCTTACACTTTTATCTGTATGAAACTGTCATTTCACTTAAAAACTTAAAAAAATGTCCTCTCTTTTCACCATTGCCAAGTGGCTTTTCTTGTGTACATTTTGTGGCATTAATTATTAATTTTGTGTGATTCATTGAAAGTATTTTAAAAATTTAAAAATTACTCCTTTTTAACCTCCCCCTATGACATGGTTTAAATAATAAAAGAGAATTGGTAAGAGGCAGTGAAAAAGGTGCTGATCAGTTGGAGACCTGTGTTCAATACGAGGTTCTCCACTAATTAGGTTACCTCGTCTTGGGCAAACCATGCCATTTAAATGAGATGCAAAAGTGACAACCCCTCACACAGGGCCTGACGCAGTAAAAGACTGCATCTTCCCTCCTACCCCTCAATACTCTGTGAACTAATGAAATTAGTATACCTTGAAAAATTTCCTTAGTGATCTCCACCTAAAAAAAATGTCAGTTGTCTATTATAGTGTATTACTGACATCCAAATCAAGATGATTCTATATATTCTCTGAGAAATGAAGCTTCCAAAGCAAAGCTGGGTTAGGACTTGCTTTATATCTTTTGTTGATGAGAGAAAAGCTTTTCAGCATTAATGGTGATTTAGCTATTCCGAGCAGGTGGCTTCATTATCTTAAAATGAGTCAAATTACACTAATTACCAAAAAGGGCAGTGTAAGCTATATTGTAAGAAAACAGTAGCATCCTCTCCTGAAGAGATGACTGGGGAAATGGATGTGACTTACAGTCACTAAGATACTTAATAATTCAGAAGTTGCCAAGCATTTTGATAATGTGACCTTCTTCTCCTACCCATATTTTGCCATTATAGAAAGTTATAAAGAGAATTATTTAGTAGGTCTTTGTGATAATTTGCTTAAGTGAATTTAAAGGAAATAGAATGCTAGATTTTGAATACAAAGGAGATATAGTTTGCTAATACAGTCTTTTACTCCTCATGACTGAATGATAAAGTTCAATTTAGTGAGGGATCCCTCACTCTCTCTTTCATCCTTTTCTTCCTTCTCCTTCCCTTTTTATCTTTTTCAAAGAAATGACACCAAAACACATGTAAAGGGCTATTTTTTTTAAGCTCTGGAAGGCTGAAAAGAGAGTTTTTCAAAGGCAGAAAGCAACCAGGCGCTGAACTTTGGAATGATGAGTGTGGCTTCTTAGCACTGCCTGTCTAAGAAGAAACTGTAAAATTTAGTATCTTGACTTGGCACCTGGAATACTTACAGAAATAAAACAAACCTTCCCTCTTAATTTTATTTTCACCTCTTATCATCGCATGGCAATTTGTCTAGTGGAAGGGAATCATGGAGCCTAAAATAACTTGAGCCTTAATGGTTTTATATCCATCACCTTCATGGTAATCCCATTTGCCCCCAGTTTGGTAAATAGCTCCTCACAGAGTGGTAATGCGATCTGTGACTAGACTTTTAAAAACTACTCCTACTCTGAGACGAGCATGGAGGAAAAGAGATTCCTAATTTAATCTATTTATAAATGTTATGTTAATAGACAGATGTTCACTTTATCCATATTTTAATGCTAGCATCTACCAACCACAATCCATTTAGGGTTACTTGAACCATGGCATCAAACAATATTCAACTAAGTAGAGTGTTTATTTCTGTATAATCTTTTTATGAGAAAGAGGCAAATGATCCCCCTTTTCCCATCATCTCTATCACAACAAACTAATAGAGATTTTGTTTAAAATAGATAAGTAAATAAATAAAAGGAAAACAACAACCCCAAACTGGTAGGTTTGTCTGGAAGTCAGTGAGATTTAAGCCTAGTATCTTCCTTAGAAAGATTATATGCTTGTAGTACTCAGTAAGGAGAACTGGTACATAAAATGTTGATGCTGGTTCAAGCAAAACAGAAAAAAGGTGAAATTGTGTTTAATTTTATGTTTAACGTACTTTAATAAGGCAAGGACATAATAGACAAAAGATTTCAACAATAAAGAGGAAATAAAAAGGTTAATGATCCTCATTTTATGAACTATATATTATGCAAGTAAATGATAAGTTCTAGTATGTTGAATATATAATATACATATAAAGAATAAATTAAATTATCTATGATAATCCTTTTTAAATGTTTTTATTTTAGTAAATATTTCCTGACTTTATATGATCAAACTATTCTTTGGGATGCAGAGTTAATTTTAAAATGTATCTCTCTGAATTACATTGAAAAATCAAGAATTCATTCCATGAGCTAAAAAGAATAGAATTCTATCTATCTGATATGAAGAATTCGAGAGGCAGGGCGGGGGGTTGTGGGAGGTGGGGGGGGAAATGAAATAAGATGGGATCAGGAAAGAGACAAACCATAAGAGACTCCTAAACTCATGAAACAAACTGAGGGTTGCTGGGGAGTAGAGAGGGTAGGGATAGGGTGGCTGGGTTATAGACCTTGGAGGGTGGGTATGTGCTATGGTGAGTGCTGTGAAGTGTGTAAGCCTGATGATTCACAGACATGTACCCTGGGCAAATAATACATTATATGTTAATAAAAAAAAATACCACCTTGAAAAAAAAAGAAAACAATAGGACAGAGGCAGAGAAGGAGAAAATGGAAGTATACTGTATTTAAGCTGCTTATACCAATATTGTCAAATAGAAAAATAATGCCACATACGAAATTTATAATTTTCTAGTAACCTTGTTAAAAAGTAAAAATAATCAGTAAAATTAACTTTAATGGAACTTAATCCAATATGGCCAAAATAGTATATCAGCAAGTAATCATAATACAAACATTATTACCAACATATTTTACATTCTTTTCCCCTTTTAAATTTTTGAGATCCAATGTAGACTTTACATCTCAGTTCAAATGCTAAATTTTGATCGGAAATACTTGGTCTATATTTAGACTTCATAAAATGTATAGTAAAAAAATTTCCCATATCCAAGTTCCAAATATACTTAGGTTTTCTAACAACCAAGTAAAATTTTCAGTTTTTATTTTTAACTTGATTACAATAAAATAATATTAAAAGTTCAATTTCTCAATGGTACTAGCTACATTTCAAGTGCTCAAAAGTGAAGTGTTATATAAGATATGCTTCTATATTATTTGAGAATAGCCAAAGTTAAAAATGTCTATTGTAGGGGGGCCTGGGTGGCTCAGTAGGTTAAAGCCTCTGGCTTCGGCTCAGGTCATGATCTCAGGGTCCTGGAATCGAGCCCCACATGGGGCTCCCTGCTCAGCAGGGAGCCTGATTCCCCTTCTCTCTCCTGCCTGCCTCTCTGCCTACTTGTGATCTCTCTCTGTGTCAAATAAATAAGTGAAATCTTTAAAAAGTGCCTATTTTAAAGCCTAAAGCAACCAATAAAAAATGAAAAACAAATATAAAGAGTTATAATTAATAAGTCAAAAAGGAGATGAAACACTTAGTTTAACACTTAAAAAACACTTAGTTAATCCAAAGCTAGGTAGAAAAAAAAAAGTAGAATTCTACTCACAATTATGCTATAATAACAAATTTTTTAATCATTCAGTAATCTTCAGTAAGAAATTGAAAATGCTTCTCAATTGAGCTTTCTGTAGTTTTCATAGCAATAGTTTATTCTAGATTGTTTTCAATTGGGGAAAAATGATCAGTTTTGTTCTCTTGAATAAGTTAGGATTTATTGTTATATAATTACATATGCACGTATTATTTTATACAAATACAATACTATAAATAATTGGTTTCTAATTAAGAAAATGCCCAACATTGTACTGCCCATACTACATTTAGTAATTTAAATGCTAATGTAATGCTAAAATGCTAATTTTAAAGGTTAACATAACACATAGTAGTGTAAATCTCTATGCGTGTGCATGCAGGTGTGTGTTTAACATTTTCATATTTAATTTTTTCACCTTCTAATTAGGTCTCAGTAACTCAAAATGAATGGTTTTTTTTTTGGATCACAATAGGTAAGGTTAAGCTGTACTATATTTAAAGCTTTTACTTTTATTACAAAGCAATTCTTTAGATCCATTTCTTAATCTTTATCCTCTAAATAGTTATTTTTCATAATTTTGGATCTCTTGTGACTGAGACCATTCACCTTGACTCTACCTGGCCTTTTCCACCATGATTTGGCACTACAGAGAACTTCAATTCCAGAGAACTCAATAACGTATGTGACATATTTAGTAGAATGTCTGGTATAGCCTATAAAATTTGGCTATTTTGATTATTATTCATATATCAGGTATAAAATATAATTGGTATTTCATGGTTTCTTGGGTATATTCATCTCCACTTATAGAAAGAATAGTCCAGGAAAATGACTAAAAAAAATTAGTAACTATTGTATTGTGGATGATTTTGTATTTACTTCTATCTTCATTATCCACATTTTCTACAATGAGCATGTAAGATTTTTATGATAAAAAATCAAATCTTAATTTTGTAATTGCTTTTTAAGTTTTGTTGAACTTCTTCAGCACATCTGTTTATCGTATTCCATCGTGAACTGCAAGATCTGCCAGTGTGGCCTGATGGCATTGAGAAATTGTAGCACCATCGAATGGGAAATGTGATGAGGCACCCCAGTTTATGCCCCTGAAGGGTCTGAGAGCTGCATGAAAATTAATGAAATGTGATTTATATTTTCTGTGACATGTCATCAGGTCTCTCTTAGGAAACCGTTAGTTGAGAAAGGAATCATCCTTCTGAATTTTGTGCTTCAATGAAGGGACAATGTGAAATGTACATGACTTAATGCCAAGAAAAAGCAAAGAAAGGAGACATGACAGTCCCAAATTACAGACATGCAGAGCTAATATTTTAATTAAAACTTTCAGTTTAAATAAGCAAGGAGGTTATAGATTCCTTGACATGACATAGATATGTCATGACATAGAAAGCATGACATAGAAAGCATGTCAGAAGTTTAAATCTGGGAACTTGTAAAAAACAAACAGACAAACAACAACAACAACAACAAAATACACACACACACACTCAAAATAAACCACAGAAGGTAGTCTGATTTAAGAGAAGATAAACTCTTAAGTCACATAAGGATAGTTTTAAAAGTGCATAATAAAAAGTGTGCCCCATCTTATATGTACTTACTGAACATATAAGCTAAATCTCTCTCCATTAAATTCTTTTCCTTCTGGTAGAGAAAAATCTCTATCACTCTGAAATCTGAACTGGGATTATTATGGTGATTTTGATCTTGCAATTGCAGCTTTTTCACCCAAGGCTCTTTTTTCATCCTTATACTGTACTTACCCTAAGATGTTTGCCACATATAAACATCAGTTTATTATTTCCATTATTTTAAAATTATTTTGTTCGGCACCAACATGGAGTAGTATTGCAAATAAGGTACATTCCTTTCAAACAAGGGATCTGGGAGGTGAACCCAAATAACAATAACCCACTTGTACAAATGCTGTGAGGAAAGAATGGATAAAGTGCTGTAGGGCTTCCGGGCAGAAAGGGCTCTATCTTCCTTCTTACCAGAGCCTTAGAAAAATGCTTTGCTGAAAGATGAGTTGGCTTTGCAAGCCCCTTGAGGACAGGACCATACCTCATTCACCTTTCCATCCTTTACTGCTACCACTCTAGTAAATGCTTAAAATGTGCTTGTTTAATAATAGTGGACACAAGTGGCTAATCCCCGGAGGCAGATTTTTAGGGCTCAAACCCCGCCTTTGTCAAGTCAGAGAATGAACAACTAGAATTTAATTATAACTTACAAAACCTTGTTTTCTCCAAAACAAGAGTTTTTTTTTTTTAATTAAATTCTGGGGGTGCCTGGGTGGCTCAGTGGGTTAAAGCCTCTGCCTTCGGCACGGGTCACGGTCTCAGGGTCCTGGGATTGAGCCCCGCGTCGGGCTCTCTGCTCAGCGGGGAGCCTGCTTCCTCCTCTCTCTCTGCCTACTTGTGATCTCTCTCTATGTCAAATAAATAAATAAATAAATAAATAAATAAAATCTTTAAAAAAAATTAAATTCTGATGTTATGTATTATCGGTTCTCATTGTAATAGAGGAATGAGCATCACTCATGTTACAAGTATCCATAGTGAGATGTTCTTAAAATGATCACAATCTGTATTATTAAAAACCAAAACAAAGCAATAGCCCTGATGCTTTATTGTATTGACCCAGAATTTCAGAGTTGGAGGGACCCTCAGCCCATTCTGTATGTTAATCTCCTCATTGTACAGGTGAGGAGGCCAAATTGTAAAGAAGACCCAAGTTAGAAAATGGGAGGCAATGATGAGAGAGTTTTGAAATGAATTGTCAGGAGTTTTGTCCTGACACATGGTAGGCACTCAATCAACATATAATGAATAGATAAAAGAGTAAAAGTGGAATGAATAATCAACACATGAAATTATAGAAAAATATAATGGGAGTACTTGGGCTTAAATTTATAAAGACAGAAAAATAATGGCTATGACTAATAGCCATTATGACTAATAATGATTTTAAGCAACAACAAATGGGCAAGACTACTTTGAGGAAAAAACATGTCTTTCTAATACAAAGCAAGAAGTAAATGTTATTAACACCACCACCACCACCAAACATGAGATATCCCATCTTTTTGTCCTTAATTCTATCCTTCATTTCATTCTTGTATCTCAATCTTATCCCCAGGAAAATGTGGCAGGTCATACCATGGAGAAGAATGACTTTGATGGATCATTAGATAATGGCATTCAGAGTTTTACATAAATCCTTGCTGCTATCTCTAATGTTTAAGTTAACATCCTATTAACTAAATGTCAGCTCAGTGCTATGAAATACTTTTTATACCTATATTTTTTTCTCTCTATATGTGAATGTTTAAGATTCTGCTGCTGTCTTTAAGGAATTTATAATTTAAAATAGACGAGACTTGACGGATGCCAACATGAAACTTCTATCCCCAAGGGACCTTTAATTTCATTGCTTAATTTGTCCTTGACTATATCTGCTTGGGTTGTCTGTCTAAAGAGGAACAAGATAGGAAATTGTTGCTGGTTTCTTTCTTGAAAGAAGTAGATGCATACTACCAGAGCAGCCAGACCCAGGTTTATCTCTGGAAGTGAGGTGTTTTTCGTAAGTGCCCGTCTTGACCTTCACCTCCAAGGTGAATGATGCTGTTCCAAGGACTCAGAAGACTGCTGATAGATTTTCATCACTTTAAGAATATAAAGACTATATGTAGTCTTAAAGTATTATTCTTAAATGTTGGTATTTATTACTTCAGTTGATTTATTTGTATCAATATCTGAATGTTTTTATAATGTAAATAATTTTGCATTTATTGTCTGGGTTTGCTTTGCTAGTCAATACACTTAAATCAGTGGGAATCCCAAAAAATAGAGCATTACTGATTCATTAAGTCAAATATTTAACTGAAAATATTATTACTAAATTTTTTATTTTACAAAGAGTGAGTAATGTTCATTAACATGTTGTATTTGTATATGAGACTACATTTTCACACTGAAATTTTATAAAAGGTTCTCTCTAGTGGCTAAATTGCTATGTCATGATAAAAGGAAAAAAGGTCTGTTTACAGATTTGAGTCTAACTTTTTATTAAGAAAGAAATCAGGAAAACCACTATACCACTATATTTTTGACTTAGGAGTAGCTTGAAATGCCTGTTTACCAAACTTAAATGTTTACCTATCCCCAGACAGAAATATATTTCATGATTTTCTCTCTTCAGTTTTGGGAAAAGGACATTTTTCCTCATTTAACATGTAGGCTATGAAATAACACTGAAAAAAAGAATATAGGGATTACTGATTCAAGCCCCAGGATACCTTCACAGGTTTCTTTCCCTTTATACATTGCTAAAATATATTTTAAACCTGTGGTCAGTTTGGACTATGTGAAAAGCTGCCATTTTCAATAGAGAAAATTTTTAACAACTATTCTATTTGATTTGGGACCATTTTTTGGATACTTAATTCAATATTATACACGATTTATTAATTTACTCTCAATCTGAGTGCACTACTTCTGTAAGTCCTGTGCAACTGAGCCATGTTTTAAATGCTTACTTTCCACATACTTCACATTTCATTATATTGTCCTGTGAAAACTCTTGTTTTTATTTTATTTAAATCAGATCTTAGTACATAAGTTTTTGTGTCTTTTCAGATAAATTTTACATTCCCTAATGAACCGGCTTATCATAAAGCTTTGCTTATTTTTTTTAAAGATTTATTTATTTCAGAGAGAGTGAAAGAGAGAGAATGAGGCAGGGAGGGGCACAGGCAGAGGAAGAAGCAGACTCCCCACTGAGCTGGGAGTCCAATGCAGGGGAGGGTGAGGGTGGGACCTCCATCCCCAAACCCTAGGATCATGACCTGAGCTTAAGGCAGAAGCTTAACTGACTGAGCCACCCAGGTGTCCCTAAAGCTTTGTTTCTATAAAAAGAGAAGATGCTTAAAAATATTTGATAATGAATGAATGAATGAATGAATGAATGAATGAATGGCTATTTACTTCTATCAACATGATTTGGATATGTAACTTTCAGAGTTGAGTTAGGTAAAGAGAAGGGGATCAAATATTCAAAATAAGCAAGAAGTAAGATGAAGAATGAGGACTCAGGTTGGGTGGATATCAAATATGCAGAAGAGATCTATTTCTTATTCTGCTCTGTGTTTCTCAGATTTTATTTTAGCACCCGCAGTTTGGAAATCAGATAAGCTTTCCTGGGAGTGTAGCCAGAAAATAAATTGGATTTCAGTGATTTATATTTATTATGACTGTATACTGTGTCAGATGCTGTATGGAACATATATATTACATGAGAATGTCCTTTCCCTCCACAGGTAGTGTTCTGATTTTGCACCTGTATGTCATATACCTTGTATGAATAAAAAATACATATTAATTGTTGTTATGACTAGTTTTATATTTTCAATTTCTCCATCATTTGGTAGGTCTGTTAACCTTATTATTGAGTGGGCTGCAACCAATTTGGCCAGTATATAGCTCATGCAAGTGTACTCAAAAAGAAATAAGACTGAAGGTAGCACTGGGAGGCTAGTCCTGGCTTCACCACTAACCAGCTGTAACTGACAATTACCAGAAATGCCAAGTAACTAACAATTTGTACCTCAGTGATATGATTTGTCCTTCCGACTTGACTGTGGTATCATGAATGTAAACCCTGGTATAAATCAGAACATGATTTTTTTTCTTTTTTAGTGAAAAGTTCTGGTTAAAAACAATGCAAACATTTGTGACTGTGCAATCATTTCCAAATCTGCCTTTTGTTTGGTCTGTTTTTAGGGAGGAGGAGAAGAGCTTTTGCTGGCCTGGAGACCTTGTTCACTGTAATAGGAGATTGGCTGCTGCTCTGAAAAGCAGAACACCAATTCATAAAAGGCTTGAAGTACAGCATTTAGACAGTTCCCAACAAGTCTGTCATCCATGCCTGCCTGTCCTATTTGGTGACATCCAGTTGCTATGCTTCTCAAAGGGCTCCCCCTGCCTCTGGGATTGCTCACGGAGATCCTTGCTGATTCAGTTCAAGTAGTCGGGGAATTTCCTGTGATCCGGAAGAGCAGGACTGGGGTTTCAGGACTGCTCTACGAAAGGCATTTTGGAGCCACAGAGATCAGTGCCACCAACTACATTTTACAGTCACATGTAAACAGTCAATATGTAGAAAGCATTTCTTTTAGCTCTATGTATTAGTGCCTGTTTCAATTGTGTGTATAGGGGCAGGAATTGAGTGGGAAGAAGTGACAAATCATCTTTTTCATTACTAAGTGGGGTAGCATCAAACAAGCTGTGGATAGGGCCATAAAATGGCTCAAACAGGCTATTTAAGGCCATATGTAATCATAGTTGGGGGGAAAATCAAGAATTTGAACTCTAAAGTCTCTGTTTTTGGAGCACAAGTGTGATTGTAAGTATTCCTCCTTTTTGATCAGCTTCTTCTTCTTTTTTTTTGTTCTCTAATAAAATTAATATTAGTCAAAAACTTTCACTGCCCTGAGATATCAAATTTACTAGCTTTCTATAAAAGGTTAGAGTTCTGGCTCCTGGCTCTGGTTAGAGTTTGAGTTTCTGGTCTCTACTTTTGACTTACAAAGTCAGCTTATTTTAAATTTTCAAAAAAGTGATTTTAGTGATTTAAGGTAGAAACATAGCTTTAGGGCCTAGTTTCTATTTCTATTTCTTTTTTTTTCTATTTCTGTTTCTAATCATACTTTGTTTCTATTTACAGTTTATAATTTATATCTATTTATGACAATACTTGCTCCTCCAATTCTTTCTAAATGGGTATACCAAAGATAGTCTACAAAGGATCTGTGCTGTATCAGAGAAGCAGCACACCTATACCTACATTTCTTTGGGGTTCACTGAGGAAATCAGAAGAATGAAAGGACATAGAATTATTTCTACTGCAACCAACTTACCCCATTAGTTAGTTTGAAGGTTTAATTTCCATTATGATAATCTTATTGTAGAATTTTTAAAAAAGGGAGGTGCTAGTCACTATTTTAATGAAACACTGTATCAATTAAATACTATGAACAACCCTTTTTTCACCCTCAGTAATATAAAGATATTTCTTAAGCAGAGAATCCAGTATTAAAATTTGGCAACAAACCTGTGTTCTTATTGTCAAGAGTCTAAAATCAATCAGGCTTTTGTATGACTTATTGCATGCTTCAATTTTCTATTTTGAGATGCTTGGAGAGGTTAAGAAATTTGTCCAAGGTCACATAGGTAGGGAATGCTATAACTTAAATACCTTACTCAAAAAATTTTCCCATGTCTATGAAAGCCATAAGGAAAATGTGAAGGTTATCTTCTCAAATAAAGTTATGACATTCATTTCACTCATAATAATATAATTCATGGAGATGAATAACAGATGATTACCATTTCATATAATAAGTGAATCATGCAATTAACTGATAGAAGAAAAATTTAAACCAACATAAAAAATATTACAACTAAGTTGAAAAAAGTAAATATAATATTAGTTTAATGTTATGGTAAGCTGGATCAATAGTTTTTCTCCCTAAATCAAGTTTCAAAAATATATATACATATATATGTGATAAATATGATAATATATATATCAAATATATATATGATAAACTCTCATACATATGATAAGCTCTCATATATATGCTATATTACCATATATATGATAAACTTCATATAATTTATTGAAAATGATTTTTTATTGCATTAATATCTCAAATGCTAATTTACTAAATTTTGGCTTAGAATAATAAAATAGTAGTACTGGGGAAAGATTAAGATTCTATATAGCTATTCTGTGGATCAGAAAACTGGGGTTCCCAGGTGGCCTGGGTGGCTCAGTTGGTTGAGCAACTGCCTTCGGCTCAGGTCATGATCCTTGGGTTCCGGGATCGAGTCCCACATCGGGGTCCCAGCTCTATGGGGAGTCTGCTTCTTCCTCTAGCCTTCTCTCCTCTCATGTTCTCTCTCACTTTCTCTGTCTCTCAAATAAATAAATAAAATCTTTAAAAAAAAAAAAGAAAAAAAGAAAACTGGGGTTCCCAGAGATTTAGAAGTATTCCCCAAATCCTATAGTAGTTAAGGCAAAAGAAGCCTGGGATCTAATTTTTTTGCCTGCTGGCTCCTAGTATTTCTTTGGTTTCTCAACTTGCCCCACCCCTTTAATTACTCAGACAGAAATCTGAATGCATTACTCAGGATTGATGATTAACTGATTGACTCCTTTTTTATGAATAATTCCTCTGTAGCATGCAACGTTGTTTAATAGCATTTTACCAACAGTAGAACTTTTTTCACAATTGGAGTCAATCTTCTCAAACCCTGCTGCTGCTTCATCAACCAAGTATATGTAAACCCTTCATTACCATCTTAACAGTCTTTACAATATCTTCACCAGAAGCAGATTCTATTTTAAGAAACCACTTTCTTTGTTCTTCCATAAGAAGCAACTCATCATCTGTTAAGTTTTATCATGAGATTGCAGCAATTCAGTCTTATATTCAGGTTTCACTTCTAATTCTAGTTCTCTTGCTGTTTCCACCTCATTTGCAGCTATTTCCTCCACTGAACCCCCTCAAAGTTATCCATGATGGTTGGAATCTACCTCTTCCAAACTCTATTAATGTTGGTATTTTGAGCTCTTCCCATGAATCACAAATGTTCTTAATGGCATCTGGAATGGTGAATCTTTCCAGAAGTTTTTCAATTTACTTTGCCCAAATCCATCAGAGGAATCACTATCTATGACAGCTAGAGCCTTATGAAATATATTTATTCAATAATAAGACTTGAAAGTCAAAATTACTCCTTGATACATGGGTGCAGAATGGATATTGTGTTAGTAGACATGAAAATAACATTAATCTCATGGTACATCTTCATCAGAGCTCTTGGGTGACCAGATGCATTGTCAATGAACCGTAATATTTTGAAAAGAATCTTTTTTCTGAACAACAGGTCTCAATAGTGGGCTTAAAATATTCAGCAAGCCATGTTGTAAACAGATGTGCTGTCATCCAGGCTTTGTTGTTTCATTTATAGAGTAGAGGTAGAGTACGTTTAGCGTAATTCCAAAGGGCCTTATGATTTCTGGAATGGTCAATGAGCACCGGCTTTAACGTAAAGTCACCAGCTGCACTGGCCCCTAATAAGAGAGTCAGCCTGTCTTTTGAAGGTTTGAGGTAAGGCATTGAATTCTCTCTAGCTATGAAAGTCTTAGATGGCATCTTCTTCCAGTAGAAGGCTATTTTGTCTATGATGAAAATCTATTCTTTAGTGTAGCCTCTGTCATTAATTATGCTAGCCAGATGGAAAACTTGCTACAGCTTCTACATCAGTAGTTGCTGCTTCACCTTGCCTTTCTATGTTATGAACATGGCTTCTTTCCTTAAACCTCATAACCCAACCTCTGCTAACTTTGAAATTTTCTTCTGCTTTTTCCTTGCCTCTCTCAGCCTTCATAGAATTGAGGAGAATTAGGACCTTGTTCCGAATTAGGCCTTAACTTAAGGGCATATTATAGCTGGTTTGATCTTCTACTCAGACCACTCAAACTTGATCCATATCAGCAATAAGACTGTTTTGCTTTCTTACTGTTCATGTGCTCACTCGGAGTAGCACTTAATATCTCTTCAGAAACATTTTCTTTGCATTCACAACTTGGCTTACCATTACCTCAGCTTTTGACATACCTTCCTCACTAAGTTTAATCATTTCTAGCTTTTCATTTAAAGTGAGAGACATACAACCCTTCCTTTCACTTGAACAATTAAAGGTCATCCTACGGTGACTAATTGGCCTAACTTCAATATTGCTGTGTTTCAGAGACTACAGAGGACCAAGGAGAGGGAGAGAGACAAGGGAATGGCCAGTTGGTGGAGTAGTCAGAACACAAATAACATTTATTGATTAAGTTCACTGTCTTACATGAGCATGGCTTGTGGTGCTCTAAGACAAAATAATAACATCAAAGTTGATCAAAACTGGTCAAACTGATCACAAATCACCATAACAAATATACTAATAATGAAAAAATTTGAAATATTGTAAGAATTATCAAAATGTAACATGGAGACATGAAGTGAGCAAATGCTGTTGGAAAAAAGGTGCTGATAGACTTTGTGGCAGAGTTGCCAAAAACCTTCAATTTGTAAAAAAAACACAATACCTGTGAAGTGCAATAAAATGAGTTATATCTAGAGCTCATTTTCATAATTTAATGTTATTCCTTCTTTAATGTTCTCAGATAAGATGTTCAGTCTATGCTGGTTTATGAGAATCTTTAAATCAAACTGAATAGATTATGCAGGCATTGCTCACTCACCATAAGCAGGCTCTGTGCTAGGCACCAGAATTGAAAAGATGAACAAAACAGCCAAGGGAACTCAGCAGAGAACAGGGTGAGGGGAGGTGAGACAGCGGTCTACACAGGCACATGGGATAGGAGAGCATTGAGAAGGGTAACCTACCCCAGCCCTGGCAACTCAGGGAAGACTCATTATAGGAAATAACCCTTGAACTGAGTTCTGAAGGATGAAGGGGGATTAACTAAGCCAGTGAGATAGTATTTTGGTCAGAGAGAACACTGTTAGAGAAGGCCAGAGACATGGAAGCATAGGTGCAATTGGGGAAACACCAAAATTTAGCAAGGCTAAGGTCCAGAGTGCTTATGGGGGAAGCTGTAAATGAGAAGGCCATAAATTAGGCCCTACAAGTCATATCTCCTTCTAGAGGCCAGTGTTTTTGCACTTCAGTGTGCACTAAATTTACCTGTAGATTATTAAAGCAAACATTCCCAGGCCTTACTTTCATGGAGGGCTACAGTGGGGTCCAGGAACCTGGATTTTAAACAAGTATTAGATAATTAGATAACAATTCTAGAGAAGATTGCATTTGGAAAAACACTGTTTTAGATAGTGGGGCACTTTGAAAGGACTTTAAGTAGAAGAGTGTGATATGATCAAGTCAATGCTCTCGCAAAGACAGGTAGGATATATATGACACTGGTAGCAAAGGGACTAGTTAGGAGGGCATGGTGACTCTTCAGGTAAAGGTGATAAAGTGATCTAAGATGGTAGCTGTGAGGATGGAGAGATAGGGTAGAACAGGAGTGAATTAGAAAAGAAGAGTTAGGGCATTTAGATTTGAGTTGGGGAATAAGAGAGAAAGAGGAATGGATGAAGGACAGAGAGGAGAGGATGGCTCCTGGTTTCTGAGTTAGTAGGTGGTGTTGCTATTAACAATCCTGGAAAACAAGGGAAGAGGCAGGCTTAATGGAGGTTGTTAGTGGTGACGGTCTAGTTTGGGACACAGTGACTTTGGGTTGGATCAGGTAGAAGTGGTCGGTTACTGATACTGGTATTTAGTTGGGAAAAAAAAAAAGCTTGTTTGTAGATATATAATTAAAATGAGCACAAATGCCAGACTAAGTCTGTTTTCAGCTTAGCTACTTTAACATTTCCTTACCTGCAAACAGGCTCCTTATCCATGTAAACACTTACTAAAAATGTCAGAATTACTTTTAAAAGATAAGTAAAATAGCAGAATTATGTGGAGTACAAGCCTCAGGTAAAATAATCATTTCTGACTAACTAGGTACCAGAAGACTGTACTTTAACTCTTAAAACAGAACATTAGTTAATGCTTTCTTGATATAACACAGAACATTTAAATTCTCTTATCATTGATTCTGAAACTTGGACATGAATGTGTTGGGAGTTGATTCCTGAAATCAACTATAAAAGAATACACGGCTTTTATTTTGGTACTTTTAATTTCACATTGAGTTAGTTGATCAATAGTATCATATTCTGATTTTTATAGTGGTAATTCTTGACCTTTTGTTCTTAAAGTAATAGAAAGTTCAAAATAAACTTTAAAAAATCAGGGATCAATGGCTCCATTTTAAGTAGATATTTTAATATCAATTAAGATCAGTAAGATCTATGCATACTCCCTCCACATTATCATGATCTTGCCATTTAGAAGTTCTCTTTCAACAAAATTGGTATTTGCTCTTACCTTGAAAAAATGAATCTCTAAGAGCAGAAGAAATTAAGAGACTTCCCCCAAATAAACAGCAACTAATTTTTTTTTTAAGATTTTATTTATTTATTAGAGAGAGAGAGACTGAGAATGAGGTCAGAGGGAGAAGCAGACTTCCCACAGAGCCGAGAGTCGGATATGGGACTCGATCCCGGGACTCCGGGACCATGACCTGAGCCGAAGGCAGTCGCTTAACCAACTGAGCCATCCCAGGCGCCCCAGCAACTAATTTTTCAATACTAAAGTCAGGTATTTAAAAGATGGGTTTAATAGAGGTTAAAGCATTAGAGTAAACCATAAAACATTTGGTTCACCACCATACTATTTTTGAATTTCTTTATAATAGCAAAGTATAAACTAAAACAGAAAAGTAAATTAAGTAAGCGACAGATTTTTGGAAAGATATTCTGGCTTAGTTTATACATACAACCCAAGATTCTACTTCTACACATGCAACACATAGTGACTCTACACTGGGCTTCTGAGCTCTGGTTAATCCCACAGCCTATTTTCCTGACCTGCTGGGTATTTTTGATTCTAAGGATGCTTTCTTCCCCAAAATATGGATGTTTCAGTGCTGCCTTGTATTCCACTAGCAGAGTGTACTCCATCACACACAACGGTACTCTCAAGTACTAAGTTAATATGCCCAGATGCTGAGTTCAGAGAACTGGTCAAGCTGTATAGAGTTAGCACCTGTCCTGTGTAAATGATAGAAGAATGCATCAGAGATTTCTAACTTCCAAGACCATGCAGTGTTTCAGAAAACTTGTAAAATCTTTTTGTCCCCTGTTAGTTGAGTCAGTGTGCAATAGAGATGTGGAGACGTGGCCTGAATTTGCTACATTGGCTCACGCAATAGAGTCAAAAAACCAGAAGACCCAGATTTTGGTCTCCCAACTGATTTGATGTGGGAGTTTAGGTGAGGCAGTCTAACTCTGTTAGCTGCATTCTCTCTATCAGCATGACAAAGATAAAATATCTATCCTTTGCCAATCTCACTAAAGCATTCTGAAGATAAACTTTCACGAGGCTCCCACAAAACGTGACTATTGTAGCAGAGACAAACAGTATTCTGTCATAGCTGAGAGTTCTGTCATATTGAGGATAGCTTTTTTTTTTTTTAAAGATTTTATTAATTTATTTGACACAGAGAGAGAGAATACAAGTAGGCAGAGAGGCAGGCAGAAAGAGAGAGGGGGAAGCAGGCTCCCCGCCGAGCAGAGAGCCCGATGCGGGGCTCGATCCCAGGACCCTGAGAACATGACCTGAGCTGAAGGCAGAGGCTTTAACCCACTGAGCCAACCAGGAGCCCCGAGGAGAGCTTTGTAGAAAAATATCTCTTGTTATTTGCAGAACAGGGTAGGGGAAGAGGAATAGCAAGATCCTCCCAAGCAGCATATCCCTTGAAGAATTAGGGGAGGCTGATCTTCAACTTCATAAGAAATAACAAGTATCTTGATGCTAGCAAAGCTTTTTAATTTATTTTCAAAGATATGGTTATTAGTGAATTGGGGAAATCTGCCCTGACCAAATAGTCAGAGATGTATTGTATTACTGATTAGGGACGTGATAAAAATAGAATCCTAGAGCTGGAAGGAAAGCCAGTAATCCTCTAAGTCAACCATCTTCCCTAAAGACTTTAGCAAATTCACATCCAATCTGTGTTTGAAATATCTTTGATAAAATAGAGCTCATTTCTTCACCTTTCATCATACACCTTCACACACATACCTCCCCCCCCCAGACTAGAATGTTAGTAGAGGAGACTCCCTTCAGAGTCATATATATGGTTGTACATATTGGTTGTGTAAGGATGTCTGGATGAGGGGGCACAAGTGAGGTCTGAAATACAACCCTCTAACTTCACTTGCTAAATTGTGTGCCTGGGTGTGGAATTATGACCTCTGGGGAGAGTCTGTATATTTGCTTCCCCCACGCCCCAAGAATGTCTTCTTTTATAATCTGATCAGAGATGGCACATATCACTGGCATAGTTATTTCTTCTCTAAGAGAAAGCTTTGACATGTGATAGTTGAATCTTTTTTACCCCATACCTAATAGGAAGAATTACTACTCCATCTCTCAGGTTCCCGTATCAGAGTAACTGTGGGAGACATCCATATTCAGACAGGCTTACAAAGTCGACATGTCTCTTGGATGGCCATTGTGAGTGCAGCTACTTCCTTGTATCCTTGGAATAATGTGCGTGTGTGTGTAACTGAAGAGGTCAGTTTCGGAGGTGTAAGCAACCCTTACAACTGGATGTAAGCAAAGGATGGACTCCTAGGGCAGTTCTAACTATGATGTTCTGTCATCTCAGCATGTCTAGTGCATGTGTGTGTTAGCACTATGATCAAAATCGTTGTTGACAACTAGCTGAGGTGGTGAAGAGGTGTTTAGAACCTTAGAGGCATGGGTTCTAATTCCAAATGACCTTGGCCACTTAGACATATAGTTAGAATCCATTGGAGAATCTATTATATTTCTAAATCTGTAGCTCCAGACTATCCTCTGGCTTTAAAGAGTTTGAACCCATTAAACTGTGTAGACTGCTTTGACAGCAGAGTGTTGGTTAATTACAGTGGCAATCTAATTATAAGGTTTATAAGGTTTCCCTGTAATTGATTCCCTTTCAAGTATGTGGAAATTTTACTTGATATGCATTCGCTTTTGAAACTCATGGGAATAGACCAGATTCTGGGGCAATATGTGTCTTAGAATCAAGACCATTCCCAATTGCATTTGGAGTCCTTATTCAAGATAAAGGGACTCGTCTCAGTATTTTATTCATTCATTCATCAATTCATTCATTCATTCAGTAAATTCTACATTAATAATATATACCTAGCACTAGTAGTCTCCAGGGACACAAAGACATATTGGATACAGTTACTGCCACAAATAGGCTTTCTAGTTGGGGAGATTGACAGAAATAAGTAATTAAAGCTACATGTTAATTATTGGTATTTGTGATGCATTTAAAGTGCTAACAAAAAATTGAGGAGGACAAAATTTTGCATTTTGTGGGAGAACAGGGGAGAACGGGGGACACAGAGCAGCACTTACTGAGGAGATAAACTTTGAGTGCAAAATTAAAGGATGAGCAAATACTCAGTGTACAGAAGACAAGAATTTGGGATGGGGAAATAGAAAAACTGCAGAGCCGTGGGAGAATAAGAAAATCAAGCATCTGCCACCACTGTAGACAACCAATCATAACGGGCATCGCTATAGCTAAACCTTTTCTTCCACACACAATGTATATAAAACCCTTTGCCAGTTTAAAAAAACAAAAGAGCAAATCCTTACAAAGTCATCACAATGCCTGAGCACATTCATTTTCTCCAAGTCACAGGTAAGGAAAGTGAGGTTCAGAGAGGGTATATGATTACAGTGAGATCACACAGATAATACATAGGGAAGCTAGGATTTGAACGTTGGGCTGTCTGATTCTGGAGCTCAAGTTCTTAGCCAGTATGTTTTTATAGCCTCTTCAAAAGTGAGGATTATTAAGCAATGTATGATACATGCTATCAAAAGTCTTTCAGCATATTTTGTTTCCATTTTGAGGAGAGGCAATTCTACCAAGACCTAGCCCTCAGTATCCTCAATGTGAAATGACAAAGTTGCGGTATGTGAACTCTTGAGACGTTTATATCACTAAGCTTCTATTTTAATTTAATCTTGCCTTGAGCTTAAGAATACTTTCTTTTTGTCTTACATATATCTTTCTAAAGACTTATATAATAGACAGCATATCAGTATTAAAGACTCAAATGCACGGGCATTTTGATTATAATCATCGTTTGGATGTGCCCAGCTTTCCACATTAAATTCCTGCATATGGAGGAAAAAAAATATTCTTATCACTAATGTACATGTTATATATTTTAATTCTCTGATTAATTACTAAATTCATCACAGAGCTCTTTCCAATTTTTCAGGAAGAATAGGAGTGAGCAGTAGATAGACATTGATGAATGATGGAGGGGTCTGTTCTGCTCTTCTTTGCTGCATGATTTAATAAACCAATATACTCTAGCTTTCCTATATTCTCCTATAGGCTTGTATGTAGTAGCAGGCAGTACCAAACACGTGCTTAAAAGAATCTTTTTTTTCTTTTAACTATTTTCCTTCAAGGCAGACTGGACTTTAGTCAAATCTAGAGAGGGGTCTATTTTACTTTCAAGCAATATCTATAACATGTCGTAGTGGGCCCTGGATTTTTTTTTTTTTTAGCTCTCCCAAATCTAAACTCCAAATTTGGAAAACTGCCCATTTTTGGAGCCTTGGTGGTAAGCAGATATGCACTTTCCCAAACTATCTTGCATATAGATGGATGTGTGACTCAGAGCTACCAAAAAGCCACACCTGTTCCACTTTGGATTGGACTCTGGGGGCATACAGAAGCAGTCATGGTAAAGAATTCATCCTGGCAGTGGGTGGGGGAACAGCTGAAACTCCAACATGGGGTTTCCATAGCAGCAGCAGTAGTGGTAAGCAGCTGAATGACTGCTCAAGTCTAAGGTATAAGGGGTGCAAGCTCTGATTTTCTTTTCTGTGAACACAGCAGTGGGGTCTGCACTAGCCTAGTTTGAGGTTTGAATGAGGCTGTGCCTTGCCTGCTCCCTGGTCTCTCTATCCCAAGCCTATTTCTGGAAGTCTGTGAGTGCCCCAAAGTACTTAAAAATTTTTTTAGAAACTTTTTGCTTTGTTTTTGTTTTGTTTTAATTTTTTTATTAACATACAATGTATTATTTGTTTCAGGGGTACTGTCTGTGATTCATCAATCTTACACAATTCACAGCATTCACTATAGCACATACCCTCACCAATGTCCATCACCCAGCCACCCCAATCCTCCCACCCCCCACTCCACTCCAGTAACCTTCAGTGTATTTCCTGAGATTGAGAGTTTCTTATGGCTTGTCTCCCTCTATGGTTTCATCGTTTCATTTTTTTCCTCTCTTCCCCTATGATCCTCTGCCTTGTTTCTCAAATTCCACATATCAGTGAGATCATATGATAATTGTCTTTCTCGGATTGACTTATTTCACTTAGCATAATACCCTCTAGTTCCATCCATGTCGTTGCAAATGGCAAGATTTCACTTTTTAATGGCTGCATGATATTCCATCATATATACATACCACATCTTCTTTATCTTCTGACTCTTTTTTTTTTTAAAGATTTTATTTATTTATTAGAGAGAGAGAGATTGAGAATGAGAGGGGGGAAGGTCAGAGGGAGAAGCAGACTTCCCGCAGAGCCGAGAGTCTGATATGGGACTCGATCCCGGGACTCCAGGATCATGACCTGAGCCGAAGGCAGTCGCTTAACCAACTGAGCCACCCAGGCGCCCCCACACCTTCTTTATCCATTCATCTGCCGATGGGCATCTAGTCTCTTTCCATATTTTGGCTATTGTGGACATTGCTACTTAAAACATTGGGGTGTACATGACCCTTTGGATCACTAGATTTGTATCTTTTGGGTAAATATCCAGTAGTGCAATTGCTGGGTCATAGGGTAACTCTATAGAAAATTTTTATTTAAAAAAAAAAACCTAGCCTACAGAAAAACCGCATGTATAAAACAATGAACTCCCATAATACCCTTTCCCCAGACTTACCAATTTTTAACATTTTCTTGTATTTTCCTAATTCTCTCTCTCTCTCTTTCTCTGTTTCTCTCTGTCTTTCTTACTCTCACTCACTCTATTATATATGTAATTATATTATACCTAGTATTATTTTCATTATTCCAAATCACTGGAGTGTAGGTTATATACACTATACCCTTTTACCCCTTCATACTGCAGGATGTATATACTATGAACAAGGTTAGTCTCTTACATAGCCATAGTTTAGTTATCAAACTCAGGAAACATAACAGTAATATTAATCTAATTTCCAGTCTATATTCAAGTTTCAATTATGCCAACAGTGAGCTCTATCACAATTTTCTTTCCCAGTCCAAGAGCCAATCCAGGATCATGTATTGCGTATAGTTGTTATATCTGTTAAGTCTTCTTTTAATGTGTAAACATCTCAGTTTTTCCTTGTTTTTCATGACATTGATACTTTTTAAAACATAATTTGTTTACTTTATAGAATATCCTTCATTGGGGTTTGTATGAGTTTTTCTCTTGATTATATTTAAGTTGTACATTCTCAGCAGTAATACTACATGAGTGATGTTGCGTCCTTCTCAGGGCATCACATCCAGAGATGGGCATGCAGATTATTACTGTATTGGTGATGTTGATTTTGATTACTTAATTAGAGTGTTGTCCAATTTCTCCAGTGAAAAGTTATTTTTTTCTCTTATAATTTTGATGGTTGCTATATATATTTTAAAATATTTTATTTAGTTATTTTGAGAGAGCACATGATTCAGGGGTGGGGACAAGCACAGGGAGAGGGAGAGAGAGAATCCTAAGTAGGCTCCATGCTCAGTGCAGGGCTGATGTGGGGCTTGATCCCACCACCCTGAGATCATGACATGAGCTGAAATCAAGAGAAATCAACTGACTGAGCCCCC
Organism: Nasua narica; assembly: GCA_028533885.1. Taxonomy (NCBI): domain Eukaryota; kingdom Metazoa; phylum Chordata; class Mammalia; order Carnivora; family Procyonidae; genus Nasua; species Nasua narica. The sequence goes on from CM052799.1 coordinate 118,534,686, forward strand.
CCTAGATACCCCAAGATGGTTGAATTTTGATGTCATATAAATATTTTGTTTCTGCTCAAACTTCCCCCTTCCTCATATTTAGCACCCTTTATCACTTTTGTTTGAATCAAATTTTACTATGATGACTGCAAAGTGATGATTTTTCTATTTTCATCATTCCTCCTATGCCTATTAATTGTTCAGATACACTTTTAATAAATCTTCTTTCTACTTAAAGAAGTCAGAGTTGGTTCCCTTGCTTACAGCGAGGAACCCTGGGGTTTGACTTACTTGTGTATTTAGGAAACTAGTTTCAGGAACCTATCAAACCAGTTCATTCAAATAGTTAATCTAGCCAGTCCAAGGAGAGACAGTGAGGAACATTCTTAGGAAAATAAATGATACAACTTTTCATGGTGCCTCATTCCACTTTTAAAGCACACACCTACAGACCAGACTTTCTTCCACTGCCAGCCAAATGACTATCAGACTGAATACATAAGTATCAAATAGTTATACAAAAACTGAAAAGCAAGAAAATATCAATTTTTGTGACTAATTGACAAACACCTAGATATTTTGGAATATCTAGCAGTTTATTATAATGTTTACTTTTTACTTAGTTTTTTGTTTGTAGCAAACATCAAAATAAAGAGTAATAGTGTAATGGAAATAGCACACTGGGGTAAGGCAGCTTTCATTCCAGTGCTAGCTCTGCTAACTAACCTCCATGGGACTTTTTGAGTAAATCTCTTACTTTTGTGAACTAAATTTCCTCATCTGTGAAATGAAATGGTTGAGCAGAACACTTTCAAGAGTCTTTCAAACTCAGAATTCTATAATCTCAAAACTGAACATTAGTATAATTGTTGGAGATATGAGGAATCGTTAACCTAGAATATTCTAACGAGCATATTTGGATGCAAAAATTATTCTGGCATAAAGATTAGTAACTGTGAGATAACTGCCAGGTTATTTAGAGAATAGAAACATCAAAACAATTTAGGGAACAACTTACAGTCTAGAGATGCTAAAGCAGTCTTCGGCTGTCTGAATAGATGTCTTTCCCAAGAGATAAACAGTCTCACAGTGCTTGGCATTGGTGAGATACATCTTGAGCAGTGTCTTTCTCATAGGGCCATCCTTTCATGGAGGCATTAAAACATCAAAAATGTCATAATGAAAAATGATTGGGTGAACTGGGCTCTTTATCTTGGAGAAGAAAAGATTTAATGGGATGAGGACATGATAATTCTCTCAATACTTGAAGGTTTGTTTTATTCAGGTGGAACATAAAAGGTTTTCTGTGTTTTTTCCAGACAGAAAAACTACAACCAACTGGGTGGAGGTTATGGTATGGATATAAGGAAGAAACTTTACTCAAACATAATTGTGATAGCTGCTCTTACCAGCCCCTCTGTCAGGGACATCATCATGGATCTGTGACCTCAGAAAGATACCTAAGAATCAAGGTTTTTCCTAGGGTTTCAGTGCAATAGATTAGGCCTTGTTCTCCATGAAAACTCCATAGATGTTTTCAGGCCATCACTTCTCAAATGTTAATGTACATATAAATCACTGGGTATCTTGAGAAATTCAGTTTCTGATTTCGTAGGTTTGGGATGGGACCTGAGATTCTTCATTTCCAACCATCTCCCAGGTGTTTCTTGTGTATATAATCACCTGCCCAATCAGATGTTACATCCCCACATGACCAAAGGATACCATTCAGTATAAGCATTCATGTTACAACTAATACCCGTATGAAAGGAAGTAAAAAAGTGTTTTGCAATTCTATCAGCCTCATCTTCTCATGATGTTTAAATGTTTTCTTGTTTCTCATTTCCTTAAAGAGGTTACATATTTTCTGACCTTTTACTGTTTTTGATCACTTTGCATGATGGTACTGGCATGGCTCTGTCTACTTGTAGGTAACCAGGAAATATTCCCCCAGGACGTTATGAATTTTGCTTATTTTATGTCATTACTTCATTGACCACAACCATTTTGGGTAGGACACACAGGCATGCACACACAAACACACATACTATCTTGTGGTGCTTTTTATTGGATTTTATCTACAAAGCATGATGGTCTAGGAACCGGAGGCCTGTGTGTGCACAGGGACTCTGTGCCCACCTTCAGCCCCCCTTCACTCTAGGCTTTATCCATCTCCAAATAGGCATCTCACTCAGTGGGAACTGGCTAAATATCCAGGGTCTTCTTATTATCATTGCCTTGAGGAAATTTTTATTTCATCTTGATATCATACCTGTTTTAACCCTCAAGGCTATACAGAACAATTGTAGCCTCTTCCTAATAACCCTTCAAACATTTAGAAAGAGTCATTGTGGTCTCTTTGAGGCTTTACTTTCCAAGCTAAACAGCCCCAGTTCCTTCAGTCATCACTCATATGAAATGGTTTGAATTCCTCTACCATACTGTTGCTTTCAAAACTATATAATTTTTAAGAGGGTGTGTAGGAGTGGGAATTTTGTGGCCTCCTAAGTAGATTTCTGGCATCATAACACCAATCATCTTTTGGAATCTTCATGACTTATAGGTCACCATATGGCATTCTATTTGGGGGGCAAAAAAAAAAAGTTTTCACTACACCAAGTCCTACTTGCAGGGTTTTTCTGTTTTCTGGGTTTTTCCCCCCCAGAGGTATATACGCATGAGCAGGAGTTTGGGGAGTTCTTTATGCAACTTCAACGCAAACTCTTCCACCTGGCTCAGATTCACCCCATTTCAGAGCTGCTGGAAGGGTTCTATGTGTTTTTCTTGCATGAAATGGCAGATAAGTAGCATCTTCCTGTTTAAATGAGCTCATTATTTTTCATCTGTTCAATTTCTAACAGTGATTGTTTAACAAAATACATAGGAATGATCAGTTTAGTAAAATATCATATGAAGAATAATAATGGTCATTTATCTAATGAAGTTTTAATAGGAGAAGTAGTACATTGGTACTAGTAAAGATCAGTAAAAAATGACATAATAAGACAACAATAGCCGTGTGTTGTACTATATTCTGAGCTCTGAACAATCAGCAGTGGTCTGGATATTTACCCAATAGCGTATTAACTATCTTCCTATATATATTCTGTATAATACGCTAATTATAAGATAAAAAACCTTTCTTAATGGAATGAAGAAAGAAGTTTTCCATTTGACTTCCGTAGTAAAGGGAATGGCATAGGTGAGGATGGGTGGAAGTGGGGAAGGTGGAGATGAAGGTGATTAACAGAAACGTAACCCCTAATTCATAGCACTCTGGTGGTCTTGGTACCTGATACATGGGCTGTATGCTGTATAGTAAATAAATTATAAATTATAAAAGGTGACACATATTCAGAAATTTGGCAACCTCATTTTCTTTATCAGTGTATTTGAAATCACATCATGTTTAGATGTTCCCAAACACTCAGATTGGACTTAAGTCACTTAATAAGGAAACATTAGGCCAGGGCTGACCTTCACTTTTAATGCAGGAAATGCATACTAGCTGTTCTATAAGTGTATCAGGAAGTTAATTCTAAGAATATAAAACCTTTAAACAGCTCTAGCTTATGCCTCTGTTGGCAACATGTGATCTCAATGAAAAGTGTAAAACAGCAGACTGCCAGATGTTTTGACTACATGATACATCACATCTTAATGTTTCCTAGGTTGGCAGTAGTAATACTAGAGATTCAGGATTTTAAAATTAACAAGTTCTGTTCTAACCTTTTCTTAATCTTTACTTTAAAAATGTCTTATACTCAAAACATTCATATGTTGGAATTTTTTCTTCAAAACACATGTGTTTAGGAAGAATGTTTATAAACCATAAACAAAATCTAGGAAGAACATACCATGTTTCTTATATAAGTATATTATATAAACTACTGGCCAGGATGACCGGGGAATGATATTTTCAGGTTAATCAAATATTCTACAATATTATACCATTAGTATTATAAGTGTGAAGTGTTAGGAGCTCAGTATTACTCTCATATCAAGCATGATTTGCTTGTAAATATATCAGAGGGTACTTCAAAATCTTGCTGGAACTTGTGTCCTAATCTTGAGCACTAGACCCACTGTATATGAATTTCCTTCAGGAGAGTTCTAGTTAGTACCATTTCATTTAGACAATAAATTCATTCAGTAAATGAGTATTAATACTGATTATCATTCATAGGAAGACTTTGAGGAGACGAGGCAGGTGCCATTCGAGGTGGGGGAGCAGGGGGAAGGCAGCAGCTACACCTGACCAAAATAACCAGCCCCAGCCTCTCAGGCCAGCATTACCACATTCTCCTTAAAACATCTTCTCTACCAAACTAATCTTCAAAGAGTCTCCTCTGAAATGCAAATACCACTGCAGGGCATGTGCATGTGTATATGTGGTGCACTGGTATTAATTATATCTTTGTTAGCAAAAGGTTGAAAAAAGGAAATGACAGAAGACAGAAAATGGTGGCATCAAGGAGGAGAAAATGGATCTTTTAGAGAAGTGGAAATACCCATGACAAATATTACTTATTTTACAGTTTTGCTTTAGGGTCTCAATTATGACAAACTACTGTTATAGATGTTGAAACAACATTTTATAATCTTATCTTAGATTGGCTTCTTATATTTGTTGTTTCCAGTGAACCTAAATGAATCCCCAGTGGCCTGATATAATGTATTAACATAATTCATGTTACTCAAGCTGTTCCCTTTCATGAAGATTTTTTTTTTTAAGTGAAGATTTTTTTTAAAGCTAAGTAAAATAATAAAGACAAACACAAAATGCCTTTGGGGGAAGACAAATAAAATGGCTACTTTTAGAGCTGTTAATAATCTTACAATTTTTGTCACTTAAATTTTCTTTAGTTAATGTCTTATGAAGCCAGGGGGTGTGGAATGTTTCCCCAGCCAGGTTAAATAAATTGGAAAAGTCTGGTTTTGAATGCCCATAATGAAGATCAGTTACAATTATGAATAGATTTTTTTTGTTTGCCTTCTGAAGTAACTTTCTTTTATAACAAAAACCATTACTGAAGATGCTTCATTAAAAATAAAAAAAACAAATCTTAGTTCAAAACTGAAATTTCATTGCTCTATATTTATACCATTCCCAGAAAAAAAAGTTCAGCTAAGGAAATATTCAGACACCTAATTATTTTGCTCTAATTGGCATTGTTAATTCACATGCACATGATACAAACAAGCATTGCAGTACTGAGCATACAGAGGTATTAAAGGGATTAAAACTGCAGGTTATCTGATAGGAATAAAGAGTTTGGTCTGAACTGAATCTAAGAAATATTTAATCGTCATTGGCCTCCTTGGTCAAAAGGAAAAAAAGAAAAGTAAATCTAAAACAGTCACTAAAGAAACAACCTTTGCTTCAGTTGCTTGGGTGATAAATTCCCTTTGGAAATAAGTGGCAAGGCAGTTGAAAAACAGCACAACTCTAGGGCCCTGCTCCTAAGAAATATACCTGTGGCATTTACTCTGAAACCAAGAAATATATGTTCTATCTATCTGTAATGTCAAATTTCAAATGGACCAGCAGAATACGTTTTTGAAAGTCTGTGGCTTCTACAATGAATTCAGGTTCTACGGTAAACAGGATGAATTAGCTAGATGTAAAAGACTTAATAGACTTTATTTACAAAATCATTAAGTTGTGAAAACAAAGGCACTACAGGAGTTTTAAATTAGACTATTTTTTAAGGCTTCTTGTGAACACCTCCCCCACTCCAGACTGCCTATTTACAAAACATTTTATTTTAGAATCTCTTGGATACAGAAAAGAGAATTAGAAGGCATAGCAAATGACTGCAAATAATTTGTTTCATTCTCATTTTAAGGTATCAGCCAAGTAACACCAGTGTATCAAATGAACTCCAAAGTTGGCAGAAGTGTTAGTAAATCTGCTCATTCCTGGTCCATTCTACCAAATATGTATTCAGATTTTTAATAAATACTTTGGAATGTTTGGGCTATATATCTTCTCCTTCATGATTACAGTCAGGTATACACAGAAGGATGATGTTATTTCTGATAAGGAAGGATTCTTTATTTAACCTAAACATATCAACACAAGGAGATTTTGTCTATAGGCTAAATTCTATTTGGGAAAGAGACTGGGCTTTTCAAATGTAAGGAAATAGCTACATTATATATCAGGTTGTAATAGGCGTTATTTCTGGGAGAGGGGAAGTCCCACTGAGACGATGGTCATTTAATAGCTACTAACCTATTAAATCCTTAGAAGTTTTATGTTTAACGTTATGGTCAATAGTAAATGGGGGAAAAAAAAGTATTGTGCTCTGAAATTTTGGCAAGCATATTGATTACAGTCTTTATTTAGTAACGTTTTCAAGTTATGCCTGGCAGCAAAGATCTGTGAGCTTTACATATTTGGTTGTTACACTAGTGCACAAGCAAAAAACATTAAGTTGGGAACATATGCAGAATCTTACATTTTGTTTATTCTTTCAAAGTAAAATGGAACCCTTAGACATTGTTCTAGATGATCGATTTAAGTTTCAATAATATCCTCCCTTGAAATATTCAGAAAATTGGGTTAAAATTGTTCTTGGGTGCCTGAATTTATGAGATTGTTGCTTTAATTCTTCATTCACAAAAACATATTTGAACAAACAAAAAATAATGTGGAAAGTTTTTGTAAGTTGCCCAATCAACTATGAATTTTATGTGAATGAACAATTTTCTGAAGATTGACTTTATTCAGTAAAACCTTTCTATTTTACTTCCTATTTTACTTCTTCACTCCTGTGAAGAAACTGTGTAGGGATAATAAATAGATAATATATAAAATTTCAAGTATCATTCTTAGGTGCAGATGGAAACATTAAACTCTAGTAGTAATTCTTCATTTTTTTTCATCATTGTTGGAATGTTTCTTTGTGGCTAAACTTTCCAATTAACATAGCTTTAATAAGAAACATGCAGATCACATCTATTATATATATTTAGAAATGTACTTCAGTATATTTAGTGACTAATTATTCAGTATATTCAGTGACTAATTATTATCTATCAACTGTGATAGAATTCCAGTAATAATTTTCCAAACAAGATGATGTCAGAAACGGGAAATGTTTCTAGAATTCTGATAGTGCTGATTCAGAAATCTTACAAAACTTATGATATTGATTAATACCATTTTATATAAAAGTAAATTACAGTTTAAAAGAATTTCCTCACAGACTTAGAAACTAAATATTTGGTAATATTAAGTCATGAATGCAATAACATATTTATCTATTTTCAATTGCTCAAATGACACAAAAGCAACATTGTCAATATTCACACATGTTACACACTAGTGTGAAGACACCACATATGATGACTGTATTTGACCATCTTTGGAATGGAAAGGAAGCCCAAACATCAAACCTGATGACTAAAGCATTTAGGAACAGGAAAAAAAAATGCCCAGTTCATACTTTAGGAAGCTGAGTTAGTACTTTATTTTTTTCCCCCAAGAGTACACCTGGCCTTATAAGAACCAACCATGTGAATGAGAACTGGAGTCAAGGTTAAAATAATTTTTCCCAAGAGAGTAGAGTGCATCTGAGAGAAGCAGAGGCTTAGCTCAGAGGAGCATTAATAACAAGAGGCAGCACCTCCCCTGAAAAACATTAGAGACTCTTGGACATACATTTGAAATTCATCCCCCCAAGTCATCGTATGGCTGTAGGGATAGGTGACAATGTCCCACTATTTGAAGAGAGAAAATAAAGCACCGACCATTTAAAAAAATCATCACTTTAAAAAATAATACAAAAGTGTCAAAGTGTTCTAACTGTCAAGAAACCTTTGCAGATGATAAAAGAAAAGCTTTGTCTTTCCAATTATTGTTTGCCCTTCAGCTGACATACATGCGGAGTTGCATCAATAGGATTACAACGGAAACACAGTCATCTCCAGGTTTCCTCTGTTTGGATCCCTTGATATTCTTTAAAGAAACAGGCTCAGGGAATGCACAGAAAACAAACTTCCCCAATCGAAGTTCTGAGGTCTTCCCCCCAACCCCCCTCAGAAACCTGTCTAGTTTTACCAATAGCATCGGACAGAAATGTCGTGGTCATGTTGCACCACTTCACTTGTTGAATTGTATGAAGGCAGCGCTTGGTCACAATAACTTAGTGAACCACCTTGCTCTTAAATTAGCCCCCAAGATTTCTTTCCAGTTCGATGGTAATGTCTTACCTGCATGTGTCCCTGGTACATTCTGCTTGGGCTTCTTCAGGGCTCCCTGAGGCCGCCGGATGCTTTCCCCCGTGTTTATTTGCACACCAACAGAGGGGAGAAGGCGGCGTGCACACTGTTTTAGACAGTGCCTCTGAGCCCGGTGGAAGGCTCCAGGTAGCCCGGCCACGGTGGCCCCCTAGCCGCTCTGCGGGCTGCCGGGAACTGTTCTCAGCTCTGGGTGCTGAAAGCGGACACAGGAGAGCGCGCGGAGGAGACGAGGAGCCCAGGCGGCCACGCTCACCCACAGGCTCAGGTCCTGTTTCACCCGGCGACTCTAAAACTCACTCCTCCACCGAACTCTTTCTCGCTTCCTGCCGGGCTGCCTCATGTCTCTCTCACTATCTTCGTCGCGAACCCCCTCCTCCTCCCAACACTGACGTGAGCGCCCACACCAGCCGCCGCCGCAGCTGCCGAGCGGGGCGCGCGCCGCCCTCCCGGCAGCGTCGCTGCCGAGAGGCCGCGGGCCGGGCACGCGCGCGCGTCCTCGGCGGGCCCGAGAGCTGCCCGAAGGCGGTGCGCGCACGTGGCGGCAAAGTGCCCGCGAGCGGTGGTCGCGCAAGGCGTTCAGGTGCGGCAGCCGCAACCATGGAGATTCCAGCAGAGTCGATGGTCAGGTGCAAGAAAAGTGGGAGGAAAATGCATTGTCTCTTCAGGGGCCATCAATAAGGACAGCCTGTCATCCTACAGACATAATAGGCTTAGCGTGGGGGTTTCTGAAGAGTTTACTTCTGTTCTGATTCAGCTTTCACAAGTTACCTCCATGTCACTCGGTGAATAAAGACTCCCCACTCAGCCCACCCTCAATTCACTGTTGAGCACTCTATTTAAAATCCCAAACCCCAGTTCCTAAGGGCCTTCCATGATTTTTCTCCCTAGCACTTAACATCATCTAACATCTCATATGTTTTACGTATTTTATTTATTGCCTGTCTGTATATATGCAATGTTATTTCCATGGAATCAGGGATATTTGGGGAGGGGAGTGTATCTGTTTTTGCACGGATGTATCAGCATAATACAGTACCTCCTGCCACATGGTTGGTAATCTAAAAATATCTGTTGAATGAATGGGTCTTTAGTATATAATATAAAGGTAGAGTGCATTTAGATATCTCTTAAGTTAAAGAGACTGGATAATTTGATAGTCTTTACATTATAAATGTATATACATATACACCATGTGCTGGCATATATGTGTATACTGTGAATACTTCGTTTTGTTGGTAATTAGATATCCAATTACACAACAACATGCCTTCGAAGTTATACACAGCATGATATAATCCCCCCAATAGTGCATATAGAATGATATACCTTTCATAAAGTTAAAAAAATATCAGCTTTCTAAAAACATAAATACATATCAGTATGTAATTATATGAAAAGAAAAGCAGAAGAACAATGAATATAGTATTCAGAATGTTGGTAATTCTTGGTGAAGAGAGGGAGGGGGGAGGGATGGGGCATTTTATATGAAGGTTAATTGTCAATGTCTTAGCTATTAGCTTGGGTGGTGATTCGAGGATATGTATTACCCTGTAAAAATTGCTATATAACTAAATAAAACATAACTATGTATGAACTAGTGAGGAAAGGGTGAAATGAATCAAAGAAATGACTAATTCAATACATCTGTCGTCCCAAAACAAGTGAATGAACAACCAACCAAGCAATGAACCACAAAATGAGTTTAAGACCTGTCAAGGCAGGAGGTGTGGATTCCTATTAGATTCCACCAATAGTTAACCTTGGAAAATTTCCTTTGTCTTCTTTAGACTTCAGCTTTTCCATGTTCAAACCCTGCATGATAAACTCATTGTTTTATCCTGAAAATTGAGACACATTCATAGAAACTGTAAACTGTAAAGTATCACCCATTTTTCTTTTATTGTCCTTTATAGGACAGAGCATTGGAATGGGAGTCAGCAGGCAGAAGTGCTAATTCTGTCTCACTACCTCACAGCTCTTTTGATCAAGTATATGAAGTATATTTCCTCACTTTTGAAGTAAGGCAAATATCTTTTCAGTCTATAGCAAGGGCTGCTAAGGACTGAATGCACACAAAGGGAGTTGTAAATTATAAACCACCATATATGAGTATGTAAACAGACTTTTTTCCAGTCCAGAAAAGATGAGTGATCATTACCTGAGATGTCAAGCTCTACAAATTCAAAATAAGGGAAATATTTATGTAAAATACTAGCATAATGGTATAAAAATCTTGGAGAAATTCTAGTTTGATTTGAAAGTGCTAGAATTCTATGAAGTAACAGTGGGGCCAAACTTTTTCAATACGTTAAAAGTCTACCATTATCTAATGGCAGATTCAAGGAGCCATCAACCATAAAAGCACTTGACCCAGCATGGCAACTACGTAGAGTTGAAGATAAAACTCAGTATATCATTTTTTAAGAACTAGAGTAACTTGGGGCGCCTGGGTGGCTCAGTGGATTAAAGCCTCTGCCTTTGGCTCAGGTCACGATCTCAGGGTCCTGGGATCGAGCCCCACATGGGGCTCTCTGCTCAGCAGGGAGCCTGCTTCCCCTTCTCTCTTTGCCTGCCTCACTGCCTGATTGTGATTTCTCTCTCTCTGTCAAATAAATAAATAAAATCTTAAAAAAAAAAAAGAACTGGAGTAACTTGTTTAACTGCTCCCTACATTCAGAAAATCCCAGAAATGTAAGTGCATCTGTGAAGAGAACCCTGTCTTCAACCATATTAATTAAGAACTGAGTATGTGGAAGTGCTGTGCAAAGTGCTGAAATACATTGATAAATAAAACAAACATGGTCTCTATCTTCATCGAACCCATAGTTCAGCTTCTGAAAAGGAGTATATTTTACCATCCCAGAAAGCTAAATTTATCTAGACTTTCCATAAACAAACAAACAAATGTCTGTAGAGATTCTACAACTTCCCATTTCCTCTATCTAAAAGTTTACATCTAACCGCTTCTAGTCAAACATTTCCCCTTCAGTTTTGAACTTTAATCCTTTCCTAGCACAAATACTTACTTCAAAGCCTATAAATAAAAGCTTTGTGAGCAAAAACAATTGGCTGATTATTAATTCGAATATCAGTATCTTGGGATACTTTCGATTCACAGAACCATCTAGCAATTTATACATCTCATTTGGCTAGACCAAAAATTGTCATTCAAATCTAGCATTTTAGCTCAAGTAATATGGTGTTTGCAAAAAGAAACTTTTCACGTGCAAATAGATATACCAATAGAAAATCCATAAGATAAAGCAGGTATGAACTGTATTCTGGTGAACCCTAAGGATTTTATGATAGACATAACAAAAAACTGAATCATAATATAATTATATTTGTGGAAATCTTTTTTGAAAATTGCAAATAGGTTGTTTTTAAAAGATCTTGAAAGGAGAAAATGTGCATAACTTTCTCTATCCTCTGACTTCAGTAATGGTGAGAAGGCATCTCTTTGTGTAATTTCTGTTCTCCCCAGGGAATCATTAAGGTAAACTGACATAAGGCCAACAAATCAGAGATGCAGCAGTTTGGAAAAGGTGTGGTTCTTTTGGAACAAAGGCAAGTGGCAACAGCTAGCTTCTGCTTTTCTGACACCAGAATAAGAATGGAAATTACTGCCAAACATTTAAATGCTTTATTTGACTTTTCACAGTATTTTCTAGTTTTCATATTAATAATTGGAATCATGGAAAAACAACTTTGAAGATGAATTGGCAATATGTGTCATATTCAAACAATTACATCTATGGTAGGAAGCAAAAGAAGAATACAATGTATTCAAAAAAAAGAATACATTGTATTCTTCTGTATACACTGTGCAAGGAATGGTTACTTATGAATCTTTTCTAACCAGACCTGCGAGCCGGTATACAATTCACTGGCCGTAATACTACCATCAGCAACAGTCTGACTTGTAAGTGGCTGGGCTATGATCGCCCAGTTCAACTCAAAATAATTCATATTATTAAGGCATGCATTGCATCTGAGGAAAATAAAGATAATCTATATCTCATTCCTTTCACACTGTTGTTTTACAACCTAAAATGTGGCATGATTTAATACCAGGTCCTATCTCCAGAAAATATTTCTCATTTTAAATTCAAAGCCCCGTTACTCAAAGTGGTCTACTGACCAACAGCATCTGTCTCTTGGTTAGAAATGCTGACTCTCAGGCCCCATCCATGACCTATTGAATCAGAATCCACATTTTAACAAGATCCCCAAATGCTTTGTATTCACCATCAAATTTGAGCAGCAACTGTGGTCTAGGTGGTTTATTTACTCATGTAAATATGTGGCAAAGCTAGCTCTCGGCCTTTTGCAGTGGTAGGTACCTGAGCAACATTTGTACCAAGAGAAAAGCACAATGCATATTCTCTTCCATTTATAAGATAATCTCACTGTATTTTGAGTGGCCAGAGGACTTGACATAAAATCAGAGCACACTCAGCTTTCTTATAGCAGGAAATGTGCTAATATTGCTTTTAGTTTTAATCATTATAATTAAATCAAAGAGTTGAGTGGTAGCAAAATATATTTTGTATTGATCAAGTTAAATTTTATTAATAAATGAATCTTCCTGCACTTTAAATGGCTATTGAAAATTCAGGATTTATTAAATCTTTTAAAAAGCCGAGTAATAATGATGATGTCAGTATACTTGTGGATTTAAAAAAATCATTAATAATAGTCTTTTGGTGGTGATTCAACCATTCTTTTATAATCTGTACAATTCAAACCCTACTGCTCAAAAATGGTGTAGGAGAGAACAAAAGTCAAAAAACTGTAGACCCAAATTAAAATGACTAATTGGTTTTTATTGTTCAATGAGAGGGAGGAACATTTTGTTAAAGTTTGCCCACTTGCCCTTTTTGTGTCTTTGACACATTGAATGGGATTAACTGGTGTTCAGGGCATTAGATCTGGAAAGAATTTTGGAAACCCACACAGCAGACCCCAGGCTGTCAGGGGGAATTATGATTGAAGAAAAGTACATGGACGCTGGTGACTAGGAGATGGCAGCAATGTTCTTCCAAATGAATAAACAAGTTGGAGACTTCAGAGTTGGACCTCCTATTAAATCAATTTAAGAAATTACACTAAAATAATTTACATCTGTTTTTTTTCTTTATGACAATGTTCTTTCAGCAGTCCAATATTGCATTTAATATTAAATGTCCTTTCTACACTTTCTTAGTCCTGGTGAAAAAAATATTTGCAAACAAAAATACCTCTTGCTTTTGACTCTTCGTTACTACTCTTCCCATCACCATTCTACTAGACACTTTAAATCTGTTACCAATCTTAAAGCTAGTTTTATCACTTCCACCCATCTCCATGCCAAGCAATCATATTCACTGCAGCCAGATCGATTTCATGAAGATGAGCATTGATCATATTACTGCCCGGTTCAAAAACCTTAGTGGTTTCTTATTGCTTACTATATCCAAAATTTTTAGCTTTTTATTCATAGTCATGGAATACAGTCTGCCACTCAGAATGGTATCTTCCTCTACTGGCAGGAGAACTGTCTCTGGTTTGAGGAAGCATCTCTTCCCCACTTTTGTCCATTTGTGTGGTGGGAAACATTTTACTCTCAGACTTTGGGGGTGGAACATATGACCCCGGCTAAGCCAACAGTGCATTTAACCCCCTTTGATCACAGTTGGAGATTGGCATATGACTCAAGTCAGCCAACCAGGGCAAATGGATTCAGTTCCAGGACTATTCTGGAGCAGACTCATTCTTCTTCTGGACTGGGTGCACTAATGATATAAACTTGAAGCTGCCAGCATCTGGCACTCTAAAACTGGAAAGAAAATCAACATGGGGGGGGGGGGAATTGTCTAGTCAGGCTCCTAGGGACAAAATTTGAGCCATTATATAAACCATACTTGGGGCACCTGGATGGCTCAGTGGGTTAAGTCTCTGCCTTTGGCTCTGGTCATGATCTCAGGGTCCTAGGATCGAGCACTGCATCAGGCTCTCTGCTCGGCAGGGAGCCTGCTTTGCCTTCTCACTCTGCTTGCCTCTCTGCCTACTTGTGATCACTCTCTGCCAAACAAACAAACAAACAAACAAACAAACAAACAAACCATACTTAAAAGCTACCCTACTTCTGAATTTTAGTTATTTCAGTTAATACATTCTCTTTTTTGGTTGAGTTGAATTTTTCTGGCACTTGCAACCACGAGAATACTTAATATAATCATCTTCCACAAACTGGCCCCTGTCTTTTTTCATTTCTGCATATGACCTAACTTTTGTAATAACTCTACTTATATTAATCTCTAAATAATCCAAGTTATACTCATACTCTTTCTTTGTCTTACAATATACTCTCTGTCTCCCTACTCCTTTGGAATGAAAGCTCATTCATTTTTCAAGTTTGGTCTCAACTTCCATTACCTTCATAAAGCCTTAATTGATCCTCCACTTGAATACGACTCCATGGTGGCACCTCCTTTTAACACAAAATTCTTTTTTTTTTAAATATATATTTTTAAAGATTTTATTTATTTATTTGAGAGAGAGCCAGAGAGAGAACACGAGTGGAGGGGAGGGGCAGAGGCAGAAGCAGGTCCCCTGCTCAGCAGGGAGCCCGATGCGGGGCTTGATCCCAGGACCCCAGGATCATGACCCGAGCCAAAGGCAGATGCCCAATGACTGAGCCACCCAGGCGCCCCTATTTTTAAAATATTTTATTTATTTATTTGAGAGAGAGAGCATGAGCAGAGGTGAGGGGCAGAGGCAGACTCCCCACTGAGCAGGGAGCCCAATGTAGGGCTCCATCCCAGGACTCTGAGATAATGACCTAATTGAAGAGAGATGCTTAATTGAATGAGCCACCCGGGTGCCCTACAAAATTCTTTTAATTCATAAAGTTTTTCTCTTGTTTAACTATATCTGTGCTTCTTTACTCCTTATTAGATGTAGGCAGATAGAGAGAAGAACCTTGTTTTACTCTTTGTTTTGCTAAAATAACTTATAACATCTTATATGTAAAAAAGTCCCAATATTAATTGAGTAACATAAATTATTTTGGAAGTATTTGGAACAGTATAAAAGTTTTGAAAATAATTTTAAAATTACTTATTCTGAAGACACATTTCAGATATGTATTTTCTAAATAAAATATTAGAGTAACTGTTGATTTTATGTAGAATCATACAATACTAAGGCTGGAGAAAAGCTTATAGATTTTGTGGCCTGACTTCCTCCTTTTTCAAATAAAGATTGTGATGATCAACAAAGTCAAGAGCCTATTCTTGATATGCTTTTACTGATGTGAAACAAGTAATTCTATTTATGACCACTATAAAAGAATTTGGAGTATAATTACTCAAAGTACACTATAGTGATAACATTCAGTTCATGCCATAAAATGCTGCTATCTGAATTAAAAAAGAAATTAGTGTCCTAAGGGTGGAAATACAATGGATAAGTAGTTAGACTTAGGAAGAACTAGGTATCCTCACAAAGGTATTTTAGGAATGTGATAGAAGCAAAAATTTACCTTGTATCAATGAAAGAATCTTATTCTGTGCCCACAAAGACAGGGTATCTGATTTTTTAAAGAGTTCACTTTAGGAGATATGCAACATTGAACAATTATAGAGGTGATACAATCTACAAGAAAAACAGAGTTATTTCTAAGGTAAATCCATGGTTCTAATCCTGATTCAAACAATTCTCTTTTCTTAGACTACCTTATTCCCACTTACCTACTGTTACAACAGACAGTTGTATGGGGGAAAATGAAATCTTAAGGCTATTTTGAAAGAAGAAGTAAGATTTTAATGTAATATATAATACCTGTGGATAAATGCTTATAAAACTATAACTGTTTAAAAATGAAATAGTCTTGGTATTTATTAAAGCCCATGGCATTTTGTAGCAGGATGGCAGAAACTAATTGTTTTTTAATTCCATGAAGAGTGACTCACTAGGATCACTACAATATCATATATTTAGAGTGCCTTAGTTCAGACTATTATATTCCTTCTGGACTAATTTATAAGAGCCTACTAAATTTTTAAACATCCCCTCCTTCATTCTAATTCTCTATAATATAACAAGAATCAACATTTAAAAGTAAACATAAATTGAAGATGGCAGAATAGGAGGACCCTAAGCTCACCTTGTCCCATGGATACAACTAGAAAATACTCATATCAGTGTAAATAACCCAGAAAACAACTCAGAGACTGGCAGAATAAACTCCACAGCTAAGAGTAAAGAAGTGACCACACCAAAAGGGTAAAAGGGCAGAGACTCAGTCTGGAGCTAAACAGAATTGCAGGACTATTCACAGAAGAAAGGGATTCAGAGGATGCAGTGAGGGGTGAGAAACACCTCCTTTTCATACCAGGAAGCCCACATGGGTAAGATGAATTCTCATTAACATTTGGCTTTGAAAACCAGAGGGGCTGAATATTGTGAGTTCTTACAACCACTAGGACTTAAAACCTAGAATTTTAAAAAATCAGGCTTGGTTGGCTCTGGGAGAAACAGGAGTGTGAAAAGAAACTGAATCCCCACTCTTACAGAAATAGCACAACAAACAACCCACACCCAAGGGGAGACAGCATAGAAGCAGCAGTTGAAAAATCCTGGAGTATATGGGCGGGAGAATTATTTGCTGATCTTAGAGCATGTGCCAGAGGGACAGAGATCCTGGGAGCTATCTCCAGGAAAAAAGCTGGCAGGTGCTATTTCTCTCCCCCACATCCCATCATAAACACATAGCCACTTCTAGGAAAGAGCATGGAGTTGACACTCACTAGTTTGGGGAAGTAAACAGAAATCTAGATCCAGGAAGCAGATGAAGCAGCCCTCAACAAAACCAATCCAAGGAGGTCCACACCAAGATACTTAGAAGTTAAAATGGCAAAAAGTAGTGATCAAGAGAGAATTTTAAAACCAGCGAAAGAAAAAGGAAACAGTTACATACAAGGAAAATGTCATAATGCTATCAACTGATTTTTAAGCAGAAACTTTGCAGGCCAAAAGGGAGTGTCACAATATATTTAAAGTGCTAAAAGGAAAAAATATACAGCTAAGAATACTCTATGCAGCAAGGCTATCATTCAGAACAGAAGGACAGATAGAGTTTCCCAAACAAACAAAAGTTAAAAGAATTCATGACTAGTACACTAGACCTACAAGAAATGTTAAAGGAGACTCTGAGAGGAAAGAAAAGACCAAAAGTAAGAGTATGAAGAGTAGGAAGAACAAAAGCAGTGAAAATAAGTATATCTGTAAAAATCAGTCAAAAGACTCACAAAATAAAAATATGTAAAATATAACACCATATACCTAAAACTTGCATTGGGGGAGGGAGAGGAGTAAAGAATGGGTTCAAATTTAAGCAAACATTAACAATATAGACTGCTATATGCAGACATTGTCATATACAAACTGAATGGTAATCCAAAATAAAAAACCAGTGATAGATATGCAAAAAATAAAGAGAAATGACTCACATATTAGGCCACAAAACAAGTTTCAACAAATTCAAAGTATTGAAGTCCTACCATGCATTTTTTCTCACCACATCTTTTCTGAACTTCCAATTTCATTCTATGAGACCAGATTTACCAGCATTATTTCTATGAAACTAGAAATCAACCATAAGAAAAAAATCTAGAAAGAGCACAAATGCATAGAAGTTAAAGAACATGCTACTAAAAAATGAATGGGTCATCCAAGAAATCAAAGAGGAAATAAAAAATACATGGATACAAATGAAAATGAAAACACAATGGTCCAAACTCTTTGGGATGCAGCAAAACTGTTCTAAGAGGTAAGTTTATTGTGATATAGGCCTACCTCAAGAAGCAAGAAGAATCTCAAATAAACAACTTCAGCTTACACCAAAAAGGAGTTAGAAAAAGAAGAACAAATAAACCCCAAAACTGGTAGAAGAAAGTAAATAAATATTTGAACAGAAATAAATGAAATAGAACTTAAAATAAGCAATAGAACACATCATTGAAACCAAGAACTGGTTCTTTGAAAATACCAAAAAATTGATATGCCAGGCTTATCAAATAGAGAGAAGGAGAGGGAAAGAGAGAGAGAGAAGACATTCAAACAAAATCAGAAATGAAAATGGAGAAATAACAACTGACACCATAGAAATATAAAGGCTTCTAAGAGAATACTATTAAAGATTATATGCCAAAAAATTGAATAACCTAGAAGAAATGGATAAATTCTTATAATATATAACCTCCCAAAACTGCATCAAGAAGAAATAGAAAATTTGAACAGACCAATTACCAGCAATGAAATTAAATCAGTAATCAAAAAGTTCCCAACAGGAGCACCAGGTGACTCAGGTGGTTAAGTATCTGACTCTTGATTTTGGCTCGGGTCATGATCTCAGGGTTGGAGATTGAGCCCTGCATTGAGCTCTCTGCTTAGTGTGGAATCTGCTTGAGATTCTCTGTCTCCTTCTCCCTCTGCCCTTCCCCCTGCTTGTGTGCACTCTCTCTCCAAATAAAATCTTAAAAAAAAAGCCCCCAATAAACAAACTTTTTCCAAAATATAGAAGAGGAAAGAAAACTTCCAAATTCATTCTATGAGACCAGCATTACTGTGACTTCAAAACCAGATAAAGACACTACAAAAAAGAGAACTATAGGCCAATATCTCTGATGAACATAGATGTAAAAATCCTCTACAAAATATTAGCAAACTGAATCCAACAGTATATTAAAAAAAGCATTCACCACGATCAAGTGGGATTTATCCCTGGAATGCAAGGGTGGTTCAATAATCATGAATCAACTAGCATGATAAATCATATTAGTAAAAGAAAGAATAAGAACCATAGGATCATTTCAATAGATGCAGAAAAAGCATTTAATAAAGCACAATATCCATTCATGATAAGAACCTTAAACAAAGTAGGTTTAGAGGTAATATACCTCAACATAGTAAAAGCATATGTGAAAAACCCACAGCTATCACACTCAATGGTGAAACACTGAGAGCTTTTCCTCTAAGGTCAAGAATAAGGCAAGGATATCCATTCTCACCACTTTTATTCAACATAATACCAGAAGTCCTAGCCAGAGCAACCAGACAACAAAAAGAAAGAAAAAGCAACCAAATTGGTAAGGAATAAATAAAATGTTCACTATTTACAGATGATATGATACTACATATAGAAAACCCTAAAGATTCCACCAAAAACCTGCTTGAACTGATCAATTCAGTAAGGTCACGGGAAAAAAATCAATATACAGAAATCATTGCATTCTATATACTAACAATGAAGCAGCCAAAAGAGAAATTAACAAAGCAATCCCATTTACAATTGCATCAAAAATAATAAAATACCCAGGAATAAACTTAACTATGGAGGTGAAAGACTTGTATTCTAAAAACTATCAAACACTGATGAAAAAATTGAGGATGACACAAACAAATACAATGGAAGCACAGATGTTGTTAAAATGTCCCTATTTCCCAAAGCAATCTACACATTTAATGCAATCCTTATCAAAATACCAACAGCATTTTTCACAGAACTAGAACAAACAACCCTAAAATTTGTATGGAACCACAAAAGACCCTGAATAGCCAAAGCAGAAAAACAAAACTGGAGGCATCACAATTCCAGACTTCAAGGTATATTGCAAAGCTGTAAGGATCAAGATAGTATAGTACTGGCACAAAAATAGACACATAGATCGATAGAAGAGAATAGAAAGCCCAGAAATAAACCATGATTATATGGTCAATTAATCTTGAACAAAGCAGACAAGAATATCCAATGGGAAAAAGACAGTTTCACAACAGACGGTTTTGGCAAAACTGGACAGCTACATGAAAAGAATGAAACTGGACCACTTTCTTACACCATACACAAAGATAAAGTCAAAATGGATTAATAACCTAAATGTGAGGCCTCACACCATAAAAATCCTAAAAGTGAGCAAAGGCAGTAATTTCTCTGACATTGACCATAGCAACATCTTTCTAGATATGTCTCCTGAAGCAAGGGACACAAAGCAAAAATAAACTACTGGGACTTGATCAAAATAAACAGATTCTTCGTAGCAAAAGAAATAATCAAGAAAACAAAAAGACAGCTTACTGAATGGTAGAAGATATATGCCCATGATATATCTCATAAAGGGTTAGTATCCAAAATATACAGAGAAATCATACAACTCAAAACCAAAAAAGAAATAATCCAATTAAAAAAAGGGCAGAAGATGTGAAAAGACATTTCTCTAAAGAAGACATACAGATAGTCAACAGACACATGAAAAGATGTTCAGTGTCACTTGTCATCAGTGAAATGAAAATCAAAACCACAATGAGATATCACTTTACACTTGTCAGAATGGCTAAAATAAAAAACACAAGAAACACACCTTTTGAGGTGGAGGAAGGGTTGGTGGGAAATTTGATAGATTCTCTGCTGTCAGGAATTGATGAGGCTCATTTTATACCGGTAAGTACTCCCAAGAGTGTTGATTTAATCTGGTAAGGTGAGGACGTAGAGAGAAAGGAACCTTTGTGCACTCTTGGTAGGAAGGCAAACTGGTGCAACCACTGTGAAAAACAGTATGAAGTTTCCTTAAAAAATTAAAAATAGAACTTTCCTATGTTCCAGTAATTACAGCACTGGGTATTCACCCAAAGAGTACAAAGGACACATGCACCCTTATGTTTATTGCAACATTATTTACAATATCCAAAATATGGAAGCAGCCCAAGTATACACTAATAGATGAATGGATAAAGAAATATGATATATTTATACAATGAAGTATTATTTACTCATTAAAAGGAGTGAAATCTTGCCATTTGCAACAACATGGATGGCCCTAGATAGTATAATGTTAAGCAAAATAAGTCAGCTAGAGAAACATAAATACCATATGATTTCATTCACATATGGATTTTAAGAAAAAAAAAATGAACAAAGGAAAAAAAGACAGATTAAAAAACAGACTCTTGGGGCACCTGGGTGGCTCAGTCAGTTATGTGTCCAACTCCTGGTTTCAGCACAGGTTGTGGTTTCTGGGTCATGAGATTAAGCCCCAAGTCTGTGCTCAGTGTAGAGTCTGCTTGAGATTTTCTCTCCCTCTCCTTTTGTAACCCCCACTCCCATGCATGCTTTCTCTCAAATAAATAAATAAATCTTTAAAAAACAAAACAAAACAAAAACCAGACTCTTAACTATAGGGAACAGATAGTTACCAGAAATAAGGTCGGTGGGGGGAATGGGTGAAATATATGAAGAGGAGTTGAGAGTGTACTTATCTTGATGAGCACTGACTTATATATAGAATTGTTGAATCACTATATTGTATACCTGAAACTAATATAACACTACACGTTAGCTATCCTGGAATTAAAATAAAAATAAAATAAATAAATGTAAATTATTTTATTTTATTTTTTTAGAGAGAGAGAGTGTGTGTGTGGGAGGAGGAAGTGGGGAGGGCTAGAGGGAGAAGAAGAGAGAATCCTAAGCAGGCTCCATGCCCAGGCTCTGGCCCAACCCTGAGATCATGACCTAAGCTGAAATCAACAGTAGGCTGCCTGCCTAACCAAATGAGCCACCCAGGCACCCCAAATGTAAATTATTTTAAAAACAATCCTTCAAATTTCTCCACTAGCAAGAAGATAAAATCCATATTATTTTTAGCACAAGTAAAGCTCTTCATTATTTTTTGCATCCAACCTTCTTTTCCCACAAGTCCCCAGGTATAATTCAGGATTATCCAGCTCTTTGCTGTCCACAGAATATGCCATACTGGATTATACCTCCAGGCCTTTATGCATGCTGTTCCCTCCATGGGTAGCTATCTTGCTTCTTTCTTCTCCTTGATATGCTAGGGAATCCATATATTGCTTCTGTCCTTTGTTCAAGTATCAGCTTCACTATAAAGTTTTCTTTTACTCCTGCATGCCTTGTTTGTGACTGCATACTAGTTTTATATGCATGTCATCAGTGTTATTTTATAAGAATATAATTATTTATTTAAAAATATGCCTCTTCCACCAGGCTCTAAGGTCCTTGCAGGTAGAAATTATTCTTACCCATTACTGTTTCCTCACGGTTGAGCACAGTGCCTTGTACTCTGTGAGCTGAACTAAATGTTGTTCAATGAATAAATGTTCATCTTTTCATTAATAATATGCCTTTATTTTCCAAAGTGATGAAGTTAATTTTTTTTTGAGAAAAAGAGAGTATGTGGATGCTAGGGGGTTGGTCAGAGAGAGAGAGAGAGAGAGAGAGAGAGAGACAGAGAGAGAGAGAGAGAGAGAATCCTCAAGCAGACTCCCTACTGAGTGAGGAGCCCAATACCAGGCTCAATCTCACAATACTGAGATATGACTGAACTGAAACCAAGAGTCGGACACTCAACTGACTGAGCCACCCAGATGACCTGATGCAATTAATTCTCAGTGAGTAAATATGCAAGAAACATGTCAATACTAATAAAGAAAAGAAAGTGCAAGTTTTATCCATTTAGCAAAATAAAAAATTGGGCATTCAAAACATGGAGTCTTGAGTCATCTAATGAGAAGTTATTTTCAGGCACATGCAGTATTAACTAATTTAAGACCCACAGAAGGGTAGAGCTGAAAAGGATGCTGGAACTCACCTGGATCATGCACTTGATTTTACAGATGAAGAAACTGAGGCCTAGACAAATTAAGGGACTAACTTGATCAAGGTTTCAGCCCTGGCCAACCCTATCTGCCCAGCCCAAATGCAAATCTCAGGGCTTGATTGCTTCAGGAAAAAGAGTGTAAGAACTACCTAACCAACTTATTGGAACTTCTTGAAAATCAGGAAAAGCCTAGGGATATCCAGAGCAACTTTGAAGATGTGGTTCCCTACCCACTGTGAAGAAGAAAAGCTTTTGAGGTGGAGGAAGGGTTGGTGGGAAATTTGATAGATTCTCTGCTGTAATGAATTGATGAGGCTCATTTTATACCAGTGAGTACTCCTAAGAGTGGTTGATTTAATCTGGTAAATAAGAATATAGCTTGAGCTTTGGAATCTTTCAGACTTTGAAAAGATTTCCAACGTAAAAGACAGACAATGGGCAATTATACTTAATATATAAGAACCTTTGTGAATAAATTTACAAAATAAACAATCCAATAAGAACATGGCCAAAAGATGAATAGAAAATTTATAAAATAAAGAAGTATAAATGGTCAATAAATATAAATATAAGTGATCTACAAATAAAAAAGTTAGCAAAAATAGTAATAAAATGGTTACTTAAATACAAGAGCATCATTATCACTTATGTTGGCAATGCATTTCTCTTTTTAAAGAAAATGCTCAGTATTGTTTGGAGAGGTATTTGAAATGGATATGTTCTTATACTGAATTAGGGTCTGTCATTAGCACAACTTTCCCAGAGGATGGTTTGGCTATATGGATCAAGAACTTCAAAATGTTTATACCTGGAGACTTAGTATTTCCACTTTAAGTAATTTAAAATTAATCACAAATTTACACAGAGATTTATAAATGAAACATTGTTTATAATAATGGAAAATTAGAAACAACTTAAGTGGCTATAAATAGGAAAATGGTAAGTGATTAATTTGGATATGATGTAACACTTTTCATCATTAAAAACTGTGATTTGGAAACGATTGGTGTGGAAAATGTTTTAGTAAATATTAGTGAAAAAAGTGGTTATCTGTCATAATAGTGTGTAGAGCAGAATATGTATGTATATATGGAGTGTATGTGTTGTGTACATGTACATGTATATATGTATACATAAACGTATATATACATATATCTATAATTCCTTGCTATCTCACTCTCAGTATGTGAATATTTGTTGTAATCACTTGTAAAAAAAGTCACTTGTAAACAAAAATTGACTAACCAATTCACTGTCTAAACCCATTACCTAAATTAAAAACAAAACTATAAGGAATTTGTAAACATTGTCTAGAGAAGGCTCTTCAGTTGTCCTTGAGTCCTAGCAAGAAGATGATCAGAGTGCTTTAGGTTCATTGCACCTGCCTCATATAGGAGTGTAAATATGCTATGTTATCACTATAATTTTCCTTCTCTCCTCCTGCAGTCTAGGCATTCAACACTCCCAATGATAGCGTCTGTGAGGCACTACAGGGCTCAACCAGCTCAGGTACAATTCATATGTTACTTTTATTATCTAATTATTTTATTGTTTATGTTACAGTATATATTTACTGGGGAATGAAGGAAAAACGTAATTTTATTTGCTAATTACAGATTCCATGTGTATTGCTTATAAACATACCTACTAATGAGTTCATTAAGAGTTTAATAATTGAGTTGTTTTTTACGCATTATATTATGCAGAAATTCTTGGTGGGTTGTTACATTTGTATTTAAGAGTATTTTAATGATACTTGGAGAAATCATTTGGAAGGTTTTGATGGGATGAGAACATTTTTTTAATTTAAAGTAATGAAATATGGCTTCTGTTAATTAAAAATTTGCTATTCAACACTTTTTGAGAAGCAGATTATATTCAGATAATGAAGATAGTGAGAAATGCTTGAATGTGGGGGTGTGTAGTTTGACTTCTATTCTGTAATTAAATGTCCCAAAAATGTTAGTGTCTTCTCTGTGATACTGTGAATTTATGTTGAGTTTTACATTGTATTTCCATATTTCCTGAATTTTGTAAAATGGGATTTTCCATGAAGCTTTTCCAATAAAGCAAAAGAAGGAAGTGAAATAAATAAAGGTCTCAGAACTCCAGTAAATTCAGGTTGGGGAAGAAGTTGAACCATATTTGTATAAGGGGTGTGGGAAGAGTGATTTTTTTTTGGATAAATTTATCATGATTAGAACCTACATTTATGACATGGGTTCCGAGAAAAGAGTTTATAAATAAGTACTTAGCAGAAGTCTCTCTTTTTCTCTTTTGGATCTGAGTTCATTCTTGTGTCTCTTGAGTCACATTGTGAGCAAGAAGGTAGGAACCAGCAACTCTAGGTGACAAACATAAATTCTAGGCATTTAACATTAGGAAGGATACCTTCTAATTATATTATCTGTAAGAAAGGAACATAAATATTTAAAAGTACTATTAAAGCTGTATGGTAGGGAGAGCCAAACCATTTCTCAGCTATCCCCAAATTCTCCAGCCTTCAGGAGTTCCCTTCCTTAGTAAGCAGTGGAGGTTCTTTGTATCAACTGATTAGCAGGAAGTCCTATTCATACTTATATCCCTCCTTCTGAGACTTCCCAAGAGTACTTACAGGTCCCTTGTTTATCTAGCTGGCACTGTTTAATAATAAAACATATGAAAGTAAAAATCTCCCTGGAAAAGGTAAATATATAACAGATAGTGGATCAAGCACTTATAAAGCAAGCATGAAGGTTAAAAGACAAAAGTAGTAAAATTAACTAAAATTACAATAATTAACTAAGGGAAGTGTAAAATAAAAAGATGTGAAATGTGTCATTAAAAGTATAAAACATGAGGTGGGGAGTAAAAAGGTAAAGCTTTGGAATGCACATAAAATTAAATTGCTATCAACTTAAAACAGACTGCTGCTATTTACTAAGGATATTTTATATGAACCTCATGATAACTACTACAAGGAAAAAGCTTATAGTAAATACAAAAAATGAGAAAGGAATCTAAACAACACTAAGGAAAGCTATCAAACCACAAGGTAACAGAGAAAGAGAAAAACAGAGAGGGGTTATGAAAACAGCTAGAAAACAATTAACAAAATGGCAATAAGTATATCCTTATCAATAATTATTTTAAATGTATATGGACTAAATTTGCCAATCAACAGACATAGCATTGCTAAATGGATTAAAAAAAACAAGACCCATCTATATGTTCCCTACAAGAGACTCACTTCAGAAGTAAGGACACACAGGGAGCCTGGGTGGCTCAGATGGTAAGGCATCTGCCTTCAGCTCAGGTCATGATCCTGGGGTCCTGGGATTGAGTCCCATGTCGGACTCCTTCCTCAGTGGGGAGCCTGCTTCTCCCTCTGCCTCTCTCTTTCTTTGTCTCTCATGAATTAAGAAAAGAAGGAGAAGGAGAAGGAGAAGGAGAAGGAGAAGGAGAAGAAGAAGGAGAAGAAGAAGAAGAAGAAGAAGAAGAAGAAGAAGAAGAAGAAGAAGAAGAAGAAGAAGAAGAAGAAGAAGAAGAAGAAGAAGTAAGGACACACAGACTGAAAGTAAAGGGATAGAAAAAATATCCCATGCAGATGAAAATGAAAAAATCTGCAATAACTATACTCATATAAAAGAAAGTAGACTTTAACCAAAAACTGTAAAAAAGATAAGAAGGGCATTGCATAATGGTAAATGGGTCAATCTAGCAAGAAGATATAATATTCACCAATATATATGCACCCAACACAGGAGCACCAAAATATATAAAGTAAATATAAACAGATCTAAAGGGAGAAATTTAAAGCAATACAATAATATTAGGAGATTTTAATACCTCCTTTTCATCACTGGATAGATCATACAGACAAGAAATCAGTAAAGAAACATCAACCTTAAACAACACATTAGAACAAATGGACTTAAGAGATATATATAGAACATTCCAACCAAAAAAGAGAGAATACACATCCTTCTCACATGCACACAGAACATTCTCCAGGACAGGTCACATGCAGGCCACAAAACAAATCTCAATAAATTCAAGAAAACTGAAATCATATCAAGCATCTTTTCTAGCTACACTGATAAGAAACTAGAAATTAATTATAAGAAGAAAAGGGGAAAACTGCAAAAATGTGAAGATTAAACAACATGCTACTGAACAACCAATGAGTTATCAAAGAAATCAAAGAAGAAATAAAAAACACTAGACATAAAAGAAAACAGAAATACAAGATACCAAAATTTATGAGATGCAGCAAAAGTGGCAAATAACCTAACTTTATACCTGAAGGAACTAAAAAAAGAAGAACAAACAAAGCCCAAAATTAGTAGAAGGAAGAAAATAATAAAGATCAGAGCAGAAACAAATGAAATAGAGAATAAAAAGACAATAGAAAAGGTCAATGAAATTAAGAGTAGTTTCTTTGAAAAAATAAAATTGAAAACACTTTACATAGACTAACCAAGAAAAAACAGAAAGAACTCAAATAAATAAAATCAGAAATGAAAGAGGAGATTAATACTGATACCAAAGAAATACAAAAGATCATAAGAAACTACTATGACAATTATATGTCAACAGATTGGACAACCTAGAAGAAATGGATAAATTTAGAAATTTATAATCCTCTAAGACTGAGCCATGGAGAAACAGAAAATCTGAATAGACTGATTACTAATAAGAAGATTGAAATAGTAATCAAAAACCTCCCAGAAAACAAAAGTCCTGATCAAACCAAACATTCAAAGATTTAATACCTATCCTTTCAAATTCTTACAAACACATTTTATGAGGTCAGCATCCCCTTAATACCAAAACCAAAGAGGCCACACATAAAAAAAAAAAACAAAAAACTATAGGCTAGTATCCCTGATGAATATAGACACAAAATTTTTCAACAAAATATTAGCAAACTAAATCCAACAACACATTAACAGGATCCTATACCATGACTAAGCGGGATTTATTCCAGGGATGCCAGGATGGTTCAACATCCATAAATCAATCAACATGATATATTACCAGAATGAAGGATACAAATCATATGATCATCTCAATAGAAACAAAAAGCATTTGACAGAATTCAACATCCATTTATGAAGAAACTCTCAACAATGAGGGAAGGTACCTCAACATAATAAGGTCCATATATGACAATCCTATAGCTAATATTATACTCAATAATGAAAAGCTGAAAGCTTTTTCTCTAAGAATAGGAATAAGACAGGATGCCCACACTTACTTTTATTTAAAATAGTATTGGGAGTCCCAGCCACAGCAATTAGGCAAGAAAAAGAAATAAAAGACATCGAAACTGGAAAGCAAGAAGTAAAAGTATCACTATTTCAGATGACATATTATATGTAAAAAAAAACCCTCTAAAGAATACGCCAAAAAACTATTAGAACTAATAAATGAATTAAGTAAAGTTACAAGATACAAAATCAATCTATAAAATCTGAGGAATTTCCCATAAATAATGAAATATCAAAAAAGGGAAATTAAGAAAATAATCCCATTTACAGTTGCATCAGGAAGAGTAAACTATCTAAAAAGAAATTTAACCAAGGAAGTGAAAGACCTTGAAGGGGCACCTGGGTGGCTCAGTTGGTTAAGCCACTGCCTTTGGCTCAGGTCATGATCCCGGAGACCTGGAATCAACTCTCGCATGAGGCTTCCAGCTCCGTGGGGAGTCTGCTTCTTCCTCTGACCTTCTCCTCTCTCATGCCCTCTCTCACTCTCCCTCTCAAATAAGTAAATAAAATCTTAAAAAAAAAAGAAAGACCTTGAAAACTATACCCTGATACTATAATAAACTGATGAAAGAGACTGAAAAAGATGCGAATAAATGGAAAAAATATTCCATGCTCATAGATTGGAAGAATTAATTATGTTAAAATATTAAAATGTGCATACTGCCCAAAACAATCAACAAATTCAATACAATACCTATCAAAATTCCAATGACATACTTCACAGGACTAGAACAAATAATTCAAAGATTTGTATGGAACCATCAATAGATCCTGAATAGCCAATAGTCTTCTTGGGAAAGAAGACGGAGGTATGACATTCCCTGATTTCAAACTATAATACAAAGCTATAGTAATCAAAATGGTATGGTATTGTTACAAAAACAGACACATATATCAATGGGACAGAACTGAGAACCTAGAAATAAACCCATACATATATGGATAATTAATCTATGACAAAGGAAGCAAAAACATACAACAGGAAAAGAGCAATCTTTTCAATAAATAGTGCTAGGAAAACTGGACAGCCACATGCAAAAGGATGAAACTATACCACTCTTACACCACACATAAAAATTAACTTAAAATGGACTAAAGACTTGAATGTAAGATCTGAAACCATAAAATTACTGGAAGAAAACATAGACAGTAAACTCCTTGACATTGGTCTTAGCAACATCTTTTTGTGGATCTGACTCCAAAGACAAGGGAAACAAAATTGAAAATAAACAAATGTGACTATATCAAACTAAAAAGATTCTGCACAGCAAAGGAAACCATCATCAAAACAAAAAGTCAACCTACAGAATTGGAGAAGATATTTGCAAATCGTGTTACCTGACACAAGGCTAATACCCCAAATATATAAAGAACTACACTCAACAACAAAAACAAACAACCTAATTTAAAAATGGGCAGAGAATCTTAGTAGAGATTTCTCCAAAGAAGACATACAGATGGTCAACAGGTACATGAAAAGATGCTCAACATCACTAATTACATATCAAAGCACAATGATATATCACTTAACACCTGTTAGAATGGCCATTATTTTTTTTTTGTTTGTTTTTGTTTTTTTTTCTTTTTTTTTTCC
>CM052799.1:118564517-118611851 GCA_028533885.1 Nasua narica
TGTTACAAGATTGATTGTTCATGCACCACACCCAGTGCTCCATGCAGTACGTGCCCCTCTCGATACCCACCACCAGGCTAACCCCCCCCCTCCCCTCCAAAACCCTCAGTTTGTTGCTCAGAGTCCACAGTCTCTCCTGGTTCAACACCCCCTCCGATTTCCCCCCATTCGCCCTTCCCTTCCTTCTCACGATGCCCTCTATTAAAAAGACAAGAATAACAGTGTCAGAGAAGATATGGAGAAAAGGTAAGCCTCATACACTATTGATGGAATTACAAGTTGGTGCAACCACTATGAAAAACAGTATGGAGAGTCCTCAAAAAATTGAGAATAGAACTACCAAATGACCCAGAATCCCACTTCTGGGAATTTATCTGAAGAATACAAAAACACTAGTTTGAAACGATATATGCACATTTATGTTTATTGCAGAATTATTTATAATAATTAAGATATAGAAGCAACCAAAGTGTCCATTGACAGATGAATGGATGAAAAAGGTGTGGTATATTTATACAGTGAAATACTGCCCAGACATAAAGAATGAGATCTACCATTTGCAACAACACGGGTGGACCTTAAAGGTATTATGTTAAGTGAAATAAGTCAGATGAAGAAAAACAAATACTGTATGACTTCACTCATATGTGAAATCTAAAAAAAACCAACCACCCACAAAATCATATATGGGATCTAGAAAAAAAGAAAACAAAATAAAACAAAAACTCACAGATACAGAGAACAGACTGTTGGTTGCTAGAAGGGTTGAGGGTGAGGGGATATGTTACATGGATGAAGGGGGTTAACTGTATGGTGATGGATGGTAACTAGATTTGAGATGGTGATTATTTTGTAGTGCACATAGATGCCAAGTTATAAAGCTATATACCTGAAACTTATGTACTGATAGTAATAATAATAATAATAATAATAATAATAAAAGGTGTGTTGCAAACACTGTAGATAAATTCTGTAGAACACTGAGCATGGTGTCTTGCACATCAGAGATGATTAATAAATTTTGACTGTTATGATTATAATTATGATGACATGGATTACATCTTTAACTACCTTGCTCCTCTTTCCCTCTGTCACAATCACCTGGAAAACCCCAAGTCTGATTAAATCCAAAATTCTCCTATTTCCATACCCGCTAAACATTGCTGGCCTCATCTTAAATTCAGGACCACAAATCTCATGCTGGTCCCTGGTGCTGCCCAGCAATCCCGCTTCATTTCCTTAGTCAATCCATTGCTCATGCTCCTGATCCTCAATTCCTCTTTCCCTCAAATCACTCTCAGCTGGCTCCTTCAATTTTTTATTTAATTGGGTAAACAGGAAAACCCAAAAAGATAATTTCCACACTCTCCTACCACTTCATCTATTAGTTAACTTGCATCTGTCCCTGAATATATTTTTCTTCTGTTTCTAAAGACAAACTTATGTTCCTAAAGCCAAATTTTCCCTTTGTGAACTGGTCCCATTCTTTCTTGTCTCCTCAAGAACTTCATGCCTGCACTTTTTCCAACTATCTCTTATATTATAATTTTTTCCCACTCTACTGCTCATTTCCATTAGTTGCATCAACAACACCTGCCTGACTCCTCATTGTTCTCCAACTATCAATCATTTTCTTTGTTTCTTTACAGCTAACTTCCTCAAGAAATTTGCCTCTTCTAGATGTTTTTACTTCTCTTTCTTTAATTTCTCAGGAATCTAATCTATTTGTGCTTTTGACCATTTTGTACTACCAAAACTGCTTTGTCAAGTTCACTGATGACTTTTACATCATCAAATCCTATGGTCAATTCTCAGTTCCCATCTTATTTGAACTGTTGGCAGCATTTAATACAAATTGTCATTTGCCACTTTTTAAAACACTTCCTTCATTTTACCTCTGGGCTACCACTCTCCTTTGACTTTCTTCTACCTCACTGTCTGCTCCTTCTTCTTCTCCTTGACTGGTTCCTCCTCAGCTGAACAAGGTTGTACTCTGGTGCTCAGTCCTTGGGTCTTGTCTTTATCTCCATTCACTCTCTGAATGATCTCATCCAGTTTCATGGGTTCTTTACATTGATGATACATTTTTATCTCCAGCCCTGAAATTGTCCCTGAATTCTAGACTCATATCTCTAACTGCTTACCTGACATTTCCACTTAAATGTCTAATAAACATTTCAAAACTAACAGGTCCCCCAAATCAAACTCTTGTTTCCCATTTCCCTCTATATCTGTTCTTTTCACAGATTTCCCTTTGGCAATACCATTCTTCCAGTTGTTCAGAAACCTTGAATCACCCTTGACTCTTCTCTTTCTGTCATATTCCAAATCCAATTCATCAGCAAATCCTGTCCACCTTGAAGGAGGTGGGCTATGTCTTTCTACTTCTCTAGCTACCACTCTCATTTGGGTCATCATCATCTCTCATCTGGACATACAGTAGTCTCCCAACTGGACTTCCTGATTCCACCTTGTTCCTTGGCAGACTCCTGCACAGCAGCCAGAATAACTCTTTTAAAACGCTATTCTTTTTTTGTTTCTTTATTTGTCAGTGAAAGAGAGAGAGAGAGAGAGAGAGATAGAGAGAGAGAGAGAGAGAGAGAGCATGAGCAGGGGTAGCAGCAGGCAGAACAGGCAGAGCAGGCAAGCAAGCAGAGGGAGAAGCAGGCTCCCCGGGCAGCCAAAGAGCCCCACGTGGGACTTGATCTCAGGATCCTGAGATCAAGACCCAGGCCAAAGGGAGATATTTAACTGACTGAGCCATCCAGGTGTCCCAAAACTCAGATTTCTGTTGAAATCTGAGTCCTTAGGCATGCATCACTACGGTCTACCGTAGCAACTTCTCTGATCTTGCCTGCTCTTACACTTTGTTCAGTGGTTAACTCTAGGCACACTAGCCTACTTATTACCTCCACTACCCCAAGCATACTCTACCCTTGGAAATTTATACATAGACGTTTCTTCTGCTAGCTACATACATGGGTAACTTTCTCACTTCCTTTAAGTCTTTGCCTAAAGGTTGTTATTCATGATATCTCTCTAATCAAGCTATCTAAAATAGCATTCCAATTATGCTCTATGCCCTATATCCGGCTTTAATTTAAGTTTCTATTTTAATTTGAATTAGTTAACATACAGTGTTAAAGTAGTTTCAGGTGTACAATATAATGATTCAAATATTCCATATGTCATTTCGTGCCCACTACCACAAGTGCACTCCTTAATCCTCATCACCTATTTAGCCCATTCCCCCATCACCCTCCCCTCTGGTAACCATCAATTTGTTCTCTATAATTAACAGTCTGTTTCTTGATTTGTCTCAATCTCTTTTGCTCTTTTTTCCCCCTTTGCTCATTTGTTTTGTTTCTTAAATTCCACATATGAGTGAAATCATATAGTATTTATCATTCTCTGGCTGCCTTATTTTGCTTAGCATTATACTCTCTAGCTCTATCCATGTTGTTGCAAAAGGCAAAGTTTCTTTATAGCTAAATAATATTCCATTGTGTGTATATATATATATATATATATATATATATATATATCTCACATCTTTATGCATTTACTAATCAGTGGACACTTGGGCTGCTTCTAATAATTTGGATATTGTAAATAATGTTGCTATAAACATAGGGATCTATGTATCCCTTTGATTTAGTGTTCTGTATTCTTTGGGTAGATACCCAGTAGTGTGATTGCTAGATCATAGGTAGTTTTATTTTTAACTTTTTGAGGAATCTTCATACTGTTTTCCATAGAGTCTGCACCAATGTCCTGCTTTAATTTTTTTCATAGCTGCTAAATGGCTATATATTTTTCTATTTTGTTTATTTTTTATATCTCTGTGATATTGTGATCTATAATAAAAATATATATATTTAGTCTTCATTCCATTTCTGGCACAGAGCCCCTAAAACTATTGGAATTTCCAGTGATGAGAGTGATAAAGTCACTGTTTATCATGTTAATCAGGTGACTTCTGTTTTGTGCCTATGGATGAGGTTTGGTTGCCAGTAGAACCAACCACATGATTAGAAGGTTGGAACTTTCAGTTTCCTCCTGCCCCCCAACCCCCACTCAGGGTAAAGAAGAGGGGCTGGAAATGGAGTTTAATCACCCAACCATCAATGGCCAATGATTTAATTAATCATGTCTGTGTAATGAAGCCTCTATGATAAAACAAAGGACAGGGTTCAGAGATCTTCCAGGTTGGTGAACATATGAAGATTTGGAAAAAAGTGGCCTAGGAAAGGGCCAGGAAGCTCTGCACCCCTTCTCCACGCTTTGTCCTATGTATCTCTTCCACCTGGCTATAACTGAGTTATCTTTTTCTAATAAATCAGTAATCTAGTAAGTAAAATGTTTCTCTGTATTCTGTGAGTCATTCTAACACATTAATTGAATCTAAAAAAGGGGTTGTTGGAACCTCTCATATATAGCTAGTTGGTCAGAAGGATGGGTGAAAATTTGGACTTCTGATGGCATTTGAAGTGAAGGGTAGCCTTGTGGGACTGAGTTCTTAACTTTTGGAATTTAATGCTATCTCTAGTTTTAGACTGGTCTTTGAGTCTCATAATATCTTACCCATTGATTCTTTGGCTTCTGGAGAAATCATCACTTTCTAAATAGTCACTGAATGGAAGAGGCAGTCTCTTCCAAAGAAGCAGGAATTGGAAGCACAAAATCTTTGCAGGAATATTCATAGGTTCTTAGTGGGAGCAAACAATGTTATAATCCTAGAAGGCAATCTAGTAAAATGTATTACCTTAAAAAAATGTGCAAATGCTTTGGCCCAAAATTTCATTATGAGAAATTTACCATAAGGATATACTCATTAAAAGGTATCATGATATAAATTTAAGGGTAGCTGTTGTAGCACTCTTTCAAATAGAAAACATTTGGAAACCATCTAAACTTAGCAGGGCCTTGGTTAAAATGGACTTCAGGAAATGAATTTTTATGTAATTACAAAATATGAGATAATTTTATTATATGTTAAAGTGGAAAGATAGACACAATATACTAGTGATTAAAAAGCATTTTATAGAACATTATCTAAAATATGAATACATTAATTTAAAATGTTTATCTGTGAATATAAGTCCAGAAGGCTATGTTTAAACTGTTAACAGTAGGTAAATCTAGTATTGGATTATAGGGAAGACATGTATTGCAGGAATGGGAAGCAGAATATGTAGAGATAGAGGGGAACTCTCTTGGTCTACTTTTTTATTATTTCACATTTGAAGACAAAATTATAAAATAATTTATAATAAAAACAAATAAACATTTTAATTTTGAAAAAAATCTTCCTGGGATTATCTAAAATTTCTAATACAACAATATCTCTTGGGATTAATGTTACTGTTCATGCCAATCTTGTCACTTTATGTTTTCCAGCACCAAGAAACATTTGGGGTTAATAGAACCATTATTTCCTTGTCTTCTCATCACAGTGGGACCAGTATTTATCCTCAGGTATTCCTTCTTATAACTGGGTTTTCACAAAACATTTGCTAGAGTTTATTTACTTTTTAAAAAAGAGTTTATCTACTTTAATATATATCTAAGTATGTCTCTCTGTCTCTGTGTCTCTGTTTTTCCCATCTCAGTCTCTCTGCCTCTTTATATCATCTATCTATCACCTACCATCTAAATTCAGATACTAAAAAATAGCTCCAGGATCTTTAATTAGAAATGCAACTACTGGATTTGTTGATGTAAAACCCACAATGGAGGGTCTTTTGTCACTGATAAGAGATATGAGCCATATTCTCAGGTTCCATAGTGGCAGCAGTGTTTCTTGATGGCCTGTTTGCTGCTCATTTTCTCCCCATGCACCCAAAAGCTATCTCATTGCTGTGAAGTGTTCTTCAGATATTGACAGACAGAACAAGCATGAAAATAACATCTCAGAAGCTTGGGGGCAAATACTTCCTGCTGCAAAAGAAACAAACAAAAATCATATTTTATGATTTTTCTTTTTAAACAAGTAAAAAGGACCGAAGAAACTGGTGTTTCTTAATGTTTGCTAACCAAGTTCTTTGGATTGGAAAGAGATTGCCTTCTTTCATGCTGAGAGAGGCAGAAATGGAAATTATTCCCATCGTTGCTTAGCTCAAGCACTTGGGAATTTATTGACAGTTCAGCAAAAGCAATTAAAGAAAAGGAGAAAAGGCTAAGCAGCTTGTATTCAGCAAGTCTTCTTTCTTCAGATATAATCATATGAGGCCAGGTGCCCTTTAAGGCCATTAAAGGAACTCAGGGAAAAAGAAGAAGCTACTCAGATTAACCCCTAAACATATTTGGGTAATATCTATTTTCCTTTGGGACCTCCTGCTTTGGTTTGCATTTTCTCTTCTTCTTCACTCAGATGACCCATTCAGTCTGACTTTCTAGACCAGCCTTTCTGAATAATGGATCATCCCCATCCCTTTACCACTCCCAATCCTACAAAGCAAAATATACCTGTTCCATGTCTTATTCTCTTAGGGCCCAGATGTTGGGCACATGTGTAGTGGAAAGAACCCCTGACTCATTTTCAGGTGTTTTGGCTTTTAGAGTTTCCTTATGGGGTGCCTGGGTGGCTTAGTCATTTGAAGGTTCAACTCTTGGTTTTGGCTCAGGTCATAATTTCATGGGTCATGGGATCAAGCCCCACCTGGGCTCCACACTCATCAGGCTTCTGCTTGAAGACTCTCTTTGCCCTTCCCCCCATGCACACACACACTCTCTCTCAAATAAATTTAAAAAATCTTTAATAAAAAAAAAGGTCATGAGGATTAAGTGGCATAAAATAAGCATAAGAGATTTTTAGCCTATCAAGTATTATGTAGATACAAATTTGTTCTGTCATATTCTGCCCCTGTAACTGAGCTCTATGAACTAATGCAGATAATTTAACCTCCCTGGACTTTTGCTCCCTTGTCTATAGGTAAGGATACAGACACGACACTGGGGTCCTCTCCAGTATTAAAGTCCTATGTTAGCAACTAAAATGGCTAAGTACCATCTTAACAAAGGTTTCTCTAAAGCACCTCTTTAGTTCAAGAAAGTGACTAATAACACAATGAAGATAACAGCAGAACTATTTTTGGGCAGAAGAGAATGGGAGGAGCTTTTGGTTGCTCTCAAATCCTGGTGCTTTTGTTGACTGGAACTGGGAATGGCATGCCTGGCATTCCAGAAGAAACATTATGTTATAGAATCAATCCTGGGTGCATATTCCTCAGGCTAGTAACTCATTATGTGAAGTGAAGTTTTAATGGAGGCTTTCTTCTGTTAATGAATAAGCACAAAATCATTAGATTGTTTTAAAGAAAATAATATCTTTTCTCTTATGAACCAGCTACTTAAAAAAAATTACAGTATTCTCTCTCCCTAAAACACTGAGAGTCTTTCCAATCTTGGGAACTATTACTAATATAAATCAGGCCTGTGAATAACTTGCTGAGTAGACCAAGATAATTGTTATTGGCTAATGGTCTAAGAAGGCAAGGTTCACTATCCAGACACAGCTGGTATTCAGTATCAGATTTATCAGCTCTCTTAACACATAGGATTCTTGTTTTTCAAAGGAGTACCCATGAGGGTTCCAATCATCTGATTTACATAGCGCATTTATATATTTTCCTTGGCTTAAAGAATTAACTGTATCAGGGATTAGGCTTGGCCATAGTTAAAAGAGATTTTAGTAGGCATCCTAGATCTAATAGGCTATTTGTATTATTTGTACTTGTGGATATATATCATCTCATTCCATCTTTCCATGAACCTGGTAAAAGTCAGAGTAGCAGATTAAAGATGGCCACAATTTATAAACATTTCTCCTACGGAGTGGTAGGGTCTGTGTCCCTTTTTCTTGAATCTAGGTTAGCTCTGTGGCTGCTGTAACCAGTAGCATATGAAGGAGTAGCACTGTGTCCGTTTCTGCACCCAGGCCTAAAAGATTGGCAGTTTCCATTTCTTGCCTTAGAACAATTTCTTTACGAGCCCTGAGCGATCACGTTAAAAGTCAACTACTTTGAGCCTGTCATACCAGAGAGATCACATGTGGGTACGTTGAGCCATAGCCTGAACTGAACCTTGCCTTCCACATAATCCTACTAAGGCACAGATATGTGAGTGAAGGCATTTTGAATCTTCAGATCCTATCCCCAAGCTGACTACCACTGAGTGATCTCAGTCAATGCTGTATTGAGCACACAGATTATCCAGCTAAGGTCCATGGAATTTCCTGATCTGGGGTCACAAGCTATAACAAAATAGTTGTCAAAGCCACTAAGTTATTTTGTTACATAACCATAACTAGATGACTAGAATCTTATAGATAAACTTTGAACTGAGGTTCAGAGAGTTGCTGTGACTTACTTAAGGACTTGAATCCAAACATTCTTACTAGAAATATAGTCTATTATATCACATTTCTTCTTTATGATAATAATGCTTTTTTCATTCTAAGAAATAGCCTTCTTAATAGCAAGACATGTGATTTATCATGAATCATTGAATTGTTTTAGAATTTAGAACTAATTATGGCAAAATAACTTATGGTAAAATTTAAAGCTTAATTTTATTAATTATAGATTTTACTCATTCCTAGTTTTTTATTTCTAATTTACAAACGTATGTTGTGCTTTGTGCATTAAACTGGTATGAATCTTTTTTTGGGGAAAAGTGGGACATTAATAAATTTAGGAAAACACTTACCATTGCTAAACTTAATTGATGGCCCTGTTTTGGACTTGCCAGATAAAATATAGGACTTTTCTTTTCCTATAGAAAAGTATGGGACATATATATACTAAAATGTATTCATTGTTCATCTGAAATTAATTGGGTATCCCACATTTTTGTGTACTAAATCTGGCAAACCTCATCTGTGTCAACTTCAAAGAATGTTTCTTAACTATTAGCTTTGGTATTCAGGGATATCAGCTGACATTTGTAGTTCAAACCTACCTTGGGTGGGAAATGGCAAACAGGTAACCAGAGTTCAAGAAGATTTATATGAAGCCCGAAGGAGTGTCTTGACCAAACATTAGCCCTAGGTAGAAATCCAGCAAAAACAAATTGATTTATTTCCTGCCCTCTTTCTCCAGCATGTCTGCCTATCTGTTGTCTAATTCTGGGATCCATTTCATGAGGCCCTGCTCAAACTAGCTCTTATGGTCTAATTATTTGTGTATTAGATATATATTGAACATCGATATGCCAGGCATAGTAATCAACAGCTAAAGATTGAATTCAAAGAAGAAAGGCCTCAGGGCATAAGTGGAAGGAATTACCACATAGTCAGAAGCAATATTTTGCATTTTATCTTTTACCAAGTATAGCAAAGTTCTGTGGGGAGGCCTTATAAAGAACGTCCTATCTGAGCTGAGAGTTGACAGGTAAGTAAGAGTTATTTTATACTCTGGTCTAGTCTTTTATTTATGTATGTATGTATGTATTTTTTTTTTTTTTAAATTTTAGAGAGGGAGGGCATGCACAGGTGAGCAGGGGGAGGGACAGAGGGGGAGGGAGAGGGAGAGAACCCCAAGCAAACTTCATGCTGAGCGCAGGGCCCCATTCAGGGCTTGATCCCACAATCCTGAGATCACGGCCTGAGCCGAAAGCAAGAGTCAGTCACTTAACAGTCCAGATGCTCCTATTCTGGTTCAGTCTTAAGAATTTTCTGATTGCTATCTTTACAAAAAAACATTTTTTATGAAAATAAATTCTAAACAGACTTGTTTTACTACTCTTAAACTAGGTTTAGACAGTCAAAGTAAAATGGAGATCTGGAATAAATATCTAGATAATCTGAACAAACTTGCTGCTACTGAGGAAAAAGGAATAGGGAACCAGATATAAACAGATTGGAGTCAGAAAACCTAGATTTATGCCTTGACTGCCATTTATTAGTTATGTGATGATGACCAGCACTCTTAGACTCTATATCCTCAGTGTCCTCATCTGTAAAATGACAGACAAGATCTATCAGCCTAACAGAGTTATCATGGATACCAATTAAGATAATGATAATATAATACAAAATCACTATCAACATCTTGCAAAGTTAGCATAGTAATAGTGAATATTTACCCTGAAAAAACAAGTTCACTAAATTAGTTCTACGGGGGAGTATATAAGTAAGAAACTACCATTTGTTGAATGGATACTTACAAGTTAAGCCTAATCTCTAGCTAATAGCAGTATTCTTATTTTTTAAAATAATTCTTAGCCTCTTTTATGTTTATTCTAATGGGTCAATTTATGATCAATACTAAATTTCTCTATGGCTTCTGTACGTAGTCTGGAATTTTGAACATTTTAACTACAGGATGTAATAAAATAGCCTTTATGTGCAGAGTGGCCACCTGTACTACTGACTTTGAGCAAACATTTATTGATAACTTCATATTTACAAGATGATGTACTAGAATTATAATAATAGTTCCTAATTTATCATGTTGTCTTGCGTGACATAGTACAAACTGTTTTCAGATTCTATGATCCCCATTGATATGCACATACCCTCCCAACATAGCTAGGTAATATACCATCATCCTGATTTGACTTGACCACTACAGTTCTTACAGGTCCACTCCACTATAATAATCACAGTTTTATCAG
The DNA here is from genome assembly GCA_028533885.1 of Nasua narica. Classification (NCBI taxonomy): domain Eukaryota; kingdom Metazoa; phylum Chordata; class Mammalia; order Carnivora; family Procyonidae; genus Nasua; species Nasua narica. The sequence goes on from CM052799.1 coordinate 118,575,135, forward strand.
TTTAATGGCCATGACTTTGATAAGAGCAAAAGAGAATTAGAAACTAATCTAGTGAAATCAGTTATTCAATTTAAACTTAGCTACTGTTTTCTCTGATACTTGTTTTCTCTATTTTTACCCAGATATTAGAGGATCAGTTAATTTTTTAAGTTGAAGTATAATTGACATACAATATCTTATTAGTTTCAGGTATAAGTCATAGTGATTCAACATTTTCATATGATTCCCATGATAAGTCTAGTTACAATCTATCACAGATTATAGATTATATTCCCTATTCTGCACATTATATTCTCATACCTTATTTATTTTATAACTGTAATTCTGTTTCTTCTAATCGCTATTACCTATTTTCCTGCCTCCTAAACTCTCTCCCCTCTGGTAACCAACAGTTAGTTTTCTGTGTCTATGAGTCCGCTTCTGTTTTGTTTTGTTTGTTTATTTTTCAGATTCTACGTATAAGTGAAATTATATAGTATGTGGAAAAAGGGAACCCTCATACACTGTTGGCAGGAAAATAAATTGGTACAGTCACTATAGAAAAAAGCATGAAGTTCTTCAAAAATTTAAAAATAGAACTAACATATGATCCAGAAATTTCACTTCTGGGTATTTATCTGAAGAAAATGAACACACTAATTTGAAGAGTTATATGCATCCTTATGTTCACTAAAGTATTATTTACAATAGCCAAGGTATGGAAGCAACTGCAGTGTCTATAACAGATGAAAGATAAAGAAAATGTGGTATATATAAAATAGAAAATTATAGAGTCATAAAAAAGAAAATTTTGCCATTTGCAACAACATGGATGGACCTAGAGGATATCATGGTAACTCAAGTAAGCCAGAGAAAAATGAATGTCTTTTAATTATTTTTAATGAAACGGGTCAGAACAATATTCTAAAAATCATATTTCTGAAGAATACTTATGAAAATGGAGAATTCTTATGATGTAATTTTAGATATTCACACATTTGAATATGTAATATAATCTTAATTTTAAAATATCATATGCATGTATACAGACACACAGAAGAAAAGACTAAAAAGAATTATACCAAAATGTTGATGATAGTTGCGAGCTCAACGTCATTAGTCATCAGGAAAATATAAATGAAAATCACAAATTTTAATTGTTGTATATAAGCACAGAAAATATTGCAATAATTATATATATTTAGATAAGTAAATTTTCACAAACACACCTGTATAACCAGATTTCAGCTTCCCAGTCAAAAAATAGTGTCGGAATCCCCACTTCATGTGCCCTTTGTCACAACCTTCCACCAAAGATAATTACCATTATCCTTTTATTTTTTAAAAAATTTTATTTATTTATTTGAGAGAATGAGAAAGCACAAGCAGGCAGAGGGGAGAGTGGGACAGAGGGAGAAGCAGGCTCTCTGCTGAGCAGGGAGCCTGATGCAAGGCTTGATCCCAGAACCCTGGGATCATAACCTGAACTGAAGACAGACCCTACACCATCTGAGTCGCCCATGTGCCCTTTTAAAAAAAATGTTTGTAAAAGAATCTTTTCCTATATTGTTTCTTGAGAGGTGTTAATAATAATACTTTAAGCTCCATGAAAAATATTTTAAAATAAAAAGAAATCTTCCACATCTACCACCCTATAGTCCTATGAAGTGGTCAGGGCAGCCATCATTATTTCCTATTAGAATCTTTCTGAGTCAGATTCGGGAACTGAATATTTTTCAACATTCTTAGATTATTCTTATTTACAACTGATTTTGAGAACTAATTTACAACTGATTTTGAGTGCACACTGTTGCAAAGACAATGTCTTACAGAAGAAGGCAAAATGGAAAGAAGTTTGTTCTCTCTGCTACTCAAAGTCATTTGCCTGGTCAATGGTGTTATTATCTAAAAACTCGAAAATATTTTCACTTCTGTATTGCATAAGTGAATTTTGAGATATCCAAGAAAATCACACTATTCCAAAGGCCTGCTCTATTCTTATCTAAGGAGACTTCATAATATAAAATCATAAGTGAAAATGGTAAGTGGTAATGTGAACCAATTGCCCAAACTTGTCCAGTTTATAATTTATGTGAAGTTATGTCAGGATGATCCTAGTTACTGCATTGTACTCAGAGAAAGATTATTGACAATAAAACATTCATTTTAGTCTGAATTCTCATTACAGACATTATTGTTCAATATTTATTGAGTATTCATTATATACAGGGTATTGAAAAATAGAGCAAAATGTCAAATAACATGGCTATTTTCCCCTTTTAAACTCCACTGCTTGGAAGATAGTATATAACAATGGTACATGATGGCAGAGAAATTCAGATGCAAGAACATCTAACCATGGGCTCCTGGGTATAGAATAATGTAATTAGGCTGATAATTTTTTAAAAGATTTATTTATTTGACAGAGAGAGAGAGATTACAAGCAGGCAGAGAGGCAAGTAAGAGAGTGGGGGAAGCAGGCTCCCCGCTGAGCAGAGAGCCCAATGCAGGGCTTGATCCCAGGACCCTGAGATCATGACCTGTGCCAAAGGCAGAGGCTTTAACCCACTGAGCCACCCAGGTGCCCCTAGGCTGATAATTTTTTACCTTAAATAGTTCATAATTATAAAGCTAAGCTAAATTTGCATTATTCTCATATAGTAGTTTCCAGACTAAATTAATCCATAGTACATAATTGTGGAATTACTTCCAAATGAGAATTTTTGCTGTTTTCTTTTAATCAATGCCATCTGCCTTTCTATTAATAACCATAGTTGTTTATATTTTAATTTTTTCAACTTTGTGCTTATGTAAAATGCCCTTCACTTCAGAGGTTGGTGAAAGCAATTTGAAAGGATAGTTACGATTCTTCAGAAGGCACTTCCTGAATGTAAACTATGTTATAATGAGTTATTCCCAAAACAATATTAGTCATGACTATCTTGACTCAGTTTTTTAAATAAAATACAGTTTTGAATCAAAATTCATTCAAATAGAAATTTATAAAAAGATAAATGTTTTATCTGGGTGCAATTTTGAAATCTTTTCTTTTAGGTTCTGCTTAAAGAGTTTTGAATATGTTCAGTTAAGGTTTCCTAATTATTTTTTTGTGATTGTTGGAATGTGATATCATGGACACCAAAACTCTGAAGAAACATGCTAGGCAGAGATCAAATATATCTTCTGTAGGCAGGAACTTCACCTATACAGAAGTCGCCTTTCTATCATTTGTGCATTAATAAATGCAGCATGGAGTAATCCTAAAGAAAAGAATTTCACTGTCTAATTTGAGTGGCAATAAAGGAACCCTAGAGATGTCAGGGGCCTATCCAAGACACAGAGCTAGTTGTTTCTAGTTAAAAAAAAAAAAGTAAAAAATTGATATTCTATAAGACCTACTCCTTTGCTTTTTTTATTCCACAAAATAGGTTTTACTTTCTCCGTGTCTTTGACCACTCTTTATACTTTTCCTGTTCTTCAACTGGTTTATTTACCAGTTCTCACTTTTTGTTATAAATTGCTAAATTAAAACCTCACGTATTGATAGATTTTGGGGAAAGAGTGTAGAGTTAGGCCATTTTTGCATAATTTATACCTTTGCTGAAAGTTTATAGAAATGAATACAAAAATAGAGATAAAATATTATCTTTAGGAATACTAGAGGCATGACCACAAAGTCATATTACAAGCTCACCAGATTTGATGAGCTTGCCATACATTTGGATAAAAACAAATGAGGATACTAAGGTTTGGATCAGTAAGTGTGTGAAGAAGTTCAAGTGAAGAAAGAGAATCATGGGAGGAAAAATGGAAATGGTCCATTTGAGACTTATCCTTCCTTCACAAAATAAGACAGGAGCAGGTCTAAGAGAAAAACCACATTATGCTACCATTTTAACTCCTTAGTTGGGTTTTAACAGGAATCTGGTGCATGCCTGGAGGCAAGACTAAGTCTAAAGAGAGACTGTAAATAATACTTGGTGGTGGTGATAGTGGTAGTGGTGGGAGATTTGTGCTACTTACTGAAATCTACAAAAGATTGAAGAAGGAGACCAATGCTGGGGAACTTTTAGCTAAATAATAGCTAAATATTAGGTACTTTTTCCTTAGAGGCTATGGAAAACTCCCAGAATAAGATACTCAGATTTTTCAGAGAAGTAGGCAGATATAATTCACCTGAATTTTGGCTACCAGTTTCTGTAGCTTACTCTTCATACAGCCCCCAGTAACAGAATGACTAATTAAAAGCTGTGGGCTTGTACACTAGGTTTTTAGTTCAAAGTCTAAGTGAATATATAAACCACTACCAGGTAAATAAGGAATAGTGCAGTTCAGTGACAAAGAGACCTTCAGCTAGACTGACAAAGTAGGATATTCAGCAAGAGGTAGAAATCAGTATGTGGTTTCAGAATTACTAACTTCACTAGAGGTAGAAGATATGGAACAATAATAAAAGGTTTTGAGGAAAATGAATATTGTTAGTTTTCAAGGAGGAGTTTAAGGCCTTTCTTCATCATTTCTTCTGTTCCAATAAGGAGAAGAATTGCTCTTCGATCCTACAGGAACATGTTGCGTAAGCTTACTACTGGGGAGAGTCCTTGTGTAATAAAAGTTAAAAGATCATTGCAAGTGGATATATCTCTTTCTTTTGTATTTCCTTTCCATTATCCCGAGGTGGATCAGAATCATGGAAGGAAAATAAACCCAGCTCAGCATTCAAGATTAAGGAAAAATCATTATCTTTGTTTACATTGCATCTGATGCTGTTATGTGTGTAATTTTATCAACCTGGAAAAAAGAAGTAAGGCCTATATTAACCTGATTTTGTCAAAAGTTATTTAAACCTAACTTCTTTATAGCCTAGGAATAGTTCAAGGCCAACAGAGTTCTCTGAATTTGGCTGTGGAAACAGTGTTAGCAGTAGTTAACTAGGAATGACGCACAAAGGTTTCAAGTTGAAAGTAATCAGGGTTTCCCTTCAAGATAGGTTTGTGATTTCATGTTTGAGTCCTCACATGCCACCCTAAATATATAACAATTATAAACTCTAAAGTGAAAAATTAAAAAAACATGGCTGAACTAAAAATTTACCTATGCCTGCAAAAATGCAAGGGAAAACCAAAAAATAGTATAAGTATACTCCATATTCCCTACTGAAATTTGGATGAGAATTAAGCAAAGCTGAGGTAAAGAAACAGAGATTAAATGTGGCCCATCTAAAGTAGGAGACTAGGATCAGCCTTACTGCTTTTAAAAGTGGCCATGTTAGAGCTCCATCACCTATGAAAGGAAATTGTAAAAATCTGTGACCAACAATTTCCTTGATTACAGATTGTGCATACTGAGAGACAGGAGTAAACAGGCACAGATTCAAAGCTAGAACTTGGGCCAACTCACCAGCTGATTCATTGACTATATATCATCAGGACACTGGGATAAGATGGAGTTTAAGACAACCATAAAGCAAGTAGGCAAGGGGGAATGGGATAGAGGAAAAAACAAATTTCCACAGAAGGTAGAAGTTCAAAGTAAAAATTCAAACACCCTAAGAAAACCAATAAAATTAAAATGGGAGAGTGAATTAACTTCAGGTTAACTTTAGGTTATTTAACTTGCAGGTTAATCCTGAAAATGAGAAATGAAAATACTGTAATAAAAATAAGAAAGTCGGGCGCCTGGGTGGCTCAGTGGTTGAGCAACTGCCTTCGGCTCAGGTCATGATCCTGGAGTCCTGGGATCGAGTCCCACATCGGGCTCCCAGCTCCATGGGGAGTCCGCTTCTCACTCTGACCTTCTCCCTTCTCATGCTCTCTCACTCTCTCTCTCCTAATAAATAAATAAAATCTTTAAAAAAAAATAAGAAAGTCAATATTTGGGTAAACTGTAAACTAAAAAAAGTCAATGGGAGAATTAGAAAATTGGATTATAGCACAGGAATTCAACTAAAACTCATAGAAAATTTAAAAAAAATATGGAGGATAAATTGAGCTGTTCCAATATAAAGTTAATAAAAATCCAGAAATAAGGATAGAAAGAATAGTACAAAAGAAATATTCAAAGATATGATGATTAAGAATATTCTTAAAGAAACACATAAGTCTCATTTGAAAATGTCCACTGTATTAGTTTCCTAGGGCTACTGTAGTAAAGTGCCCCAGACTGAGTGACTTAAAATAATAGAAATTTATTATTTCACAGTTCTGGAGGCTAGGAGTCCAAAATCAAGATGTTAGTAACATGATTCCTTCTGAAAGCTCTGAGGAAGAATTTGTTTCCTGGCCTGCTCTTATCTTCTGGTGGTTTGTTGACAATTTCGGTGTTCCTTGGCTTGTAGATGTATCCCCTCAATCTCAGCCTTGATTTTTACATGGCATTCTCTTTGTGTCTCTGTCTCTTCTATATATATGTCTCTATGTTCAAATTTCCCCCTATTTATAAGGACACCAATTATATTTAATTAAGGTCCACTCCAATGACCTTAATCTAACTTAATTATCCATGTTAGGATCCAAATAAAGTCATATTCTGAGGTACTGGGGTTAGAACTTTAGCATATCTTTCTTAGAGGGAACATTTCAACTCACAACATTCTCCAAACACTTAACAGGAAAACTAAGGTGAAACTTCAGCAAATCAAAAAGCAAGATAACCAGAAAGAAGAGGCAGATTGGCAGTAAAATTTTCATTAGAAGCAACAGTTGGCAGAAGACAAAGGAAGAATGCCTTCAAAGAGCTAGGAAAATAACTGTTAAGCTAGAATTCTATACCTAATTAATATGTCCTTCCAGAGTAAGGGTGAAATAAATCATTGTTTTCAAACACAGGAAGTTCTAGAAGTTTGCCACTCATTGATTCTTGCATAAAAACCTACTAAAATTAAACCTACAGGGAATGGGATAACTGGGTGATGGACATGGGAAGGGTATGTGCTATAATGAGCACTGAGTATTATATAAGACTGATGAATCACAGACCATTTCCCCTGAAACAAATAATACATTACATGTTAATTGAATTTAAATTTTTTAAAAAATCCAGAAAAAATCCCCCCAAATATAATTTAAAAAATGAAATTAAACCTAAACATGAGTAGGATGCAAGGACTTATAGTGAGGTCAGAAATTGGAAATACATCTTGGAATAACAATTAACTACTAAATGCAAGAAATATATTTTATGTGGGTATTTTTTTAAGATTTTACTTATTTATTTGAGAGAGAGAGTGAGTGAGAGAGGGAGAGAGAGAGAAGGAGCAGGGAGCAGAGGGAAGCAGAGAAGGAACAGAGGGAGAGGGAGAAGCAGACTCCTTGTTGAGCAGGGAGCCCAATGTGGGGCTTCATCTGGGCACTCCAGGATTATGACTTGAGTCAAAGGCAGTCACTTAACTGACTAAGCCACCTAGATGCCCCTATGTGCATTCTTTTAAAAAGGAACAAAAGAATCTTGTTAACTATATTAAGGACACTAGGATAATAAGGGTAAATATATACTAAGGACTTATTTGAGAGGAAAGAAAAGCTTAATAGCTTTAGAGTTTGCTAGAGAAATGTATCTATGTATGTATGTATGTCAAACGTCAAATGTATGTCAAAAATGTATCTGACAAACAGAGACAAAAAATAGGCAATGATAATAATATGAGACAAATATTTGTGCTACAAACATTATAATTTACAAATCAGGAGAAAAAATAAGATCCACAATGAGAAAAGAACAATCAATTGTCCAGTTATAAAACAGACTACAGTCATACAAAGGTGACTACTTTAGAAATACGAACAACCAAGAAACATGAAATTATATCTAATTTCATTAATAATCAGATAAGTGAAAATAGTAATGACAAAATATATTTTGGATTTTTGATGAGTAAAGATTAAAAATATAGATAAAATCCATTATTAATGAAGGTATAAGGAAAGAATCACTCATGTTTTATTGATAAGAGTTAACTGGGTAGTTCTTTCTGCAAATAATTTGGTATATCGATCAAATTGTAAGTTGAATAAATTTTTTTGACCCAGGATATAATCCCACTTTTTGAAATTTAATCCAGGGAGACAATTACGAAGGTGTTCTTCACATTGTTTATAATACAACCTTGAGAATTCAATAGGATAAAGTAGTAATTTTAAAGATGACAAAGCAGAGCAGCATAAAACAGGAATGCCCTTGGACATCCTTCATTGTTCTCTCTTAACTTTTATCTAAATGACTTTAAGCCACTTTTGCCACTCCACCATAGAATACAAAAACATTAGATTTCCCTTTTAAATTGGGAGAATGATTTTATTGTCATAAATTACAAGTGGCCTTAATAAACAATAAGCAAGTAGACATATTACCTAATTATCATCAGAAGGATGGACCTAAGATCATTGGTTCCAAGCCAAAGCCATCCTTCTTGGCAGACATCCTCCATTATATCAACTCATTAAGATACCTGCAGTTAATTTATTTTGAAGGATTTCATTAGATAGTTCAATTTTATGGCTATGGTTTTAACACCGTCCCCGAAAAACACCCAGGCTAAAGTCATTGAGCCCTTCTGTGGTGGAGTCACAAACACAGATGCACAGATGTCTACAAGTGCTAAAGAGGTAAAGTAATTGAGTAGAGTGGATAAGAAATGCAGTCAGCTGGGGAGTACAGGATATTTGGGGATAATCTTTGTTTTCCTTAGTTAGGCAATTTGGTGGACAGTTTTTTGAATTGTTTCAATCAGTGAATGGGTCCAGTCTTTGTGAGGAATCCTTTGGCAGTGGACAATGAAAGCTATAGGATTGAGACATTCTGTTTAATCTTCTATATCACCTGGCTCTTATTCATTTTGAAGGAAGCAGCTATCTTTTTCAGAAATTCTTTACCAGCTTTTTCAGAAATTCTGCATCAGCTGACATTGGCGTGCAATCTTTCAGGGCCTCTTGCTCAGTTATTTCACATAGAACTAGTATTATAGTGTATGTGTCTAGGCTACCATAGAAGGATGGCATCATTTTACTGACTAGTTCAGAATAGTACTTTCCCCCACAGGTTCTAGTCCAGCCAATGAGGTATCTTCTACCATCACCTTCTTTAAGAATCAATACTATTCAGGATTAATAATCTCCATTTTAAAAAATCACCTTTCTGGTAATTTACTGAATTTATAAGAGAAAGATAAAACTGAATTTACTCTGGTTCATGGGAGCTACTTTGTGGTACAGGTATGGCTACATCAGAATTTAAATAACCCCATAAGGTAGTCCAAACAACAACAACCACAACCACCACAATACTATCACTGTGGATGCAAGTAAAATGAAATTAGTTTTTCTGCCCCCAAAGCTGCTTCTCCTTCCATGTTCCCTATTTCAATAAATAGAATTATCATTCATCTAATTTTTCAGGTCAAAAACATAAGCATGTCCTTGATTCCTATTCCTTCCCAACTACCTCTCTTCTAACATTCCCAACTACCATATCCCGTCAATTTTATTTCAATTGACTCCAATTCATCCAGTGCCTTTACTATAGTTAAGTATACAATCATTTTATTTTATTTTAAAGATTTTATTTATTTATTTGACAGAGAGAGAGAGAGAACACAAGTAGGGGGAGCAGGAGAGGGAGAAGGCGGCTCCACACTGAGCGGGGAGCCCAATGCAGAGCTTGATCCCAGGACCCAGGAATCATGACCTTAGCCAAAGAGAGATAGTCAATTAAAGCCACCCAGGTGCCCCAGGATACCATCATTTTAAAAAGGCTCCCAATTGTTCTCCTCCAGTCCATCCTTGCCTCTTGTAATTTGCTTCCTATGCTGCGAAGTGACCTTTCCAAGATGTAAATCTAATCGTCTCACTTCACTACTTAAACCTTCTCAGTTGCCTTTAGGTAAAGACTCTATGGCTTAACATGGAGCTTATAAGGCTGATAAGGTCCTTTAGTATAATACCTGCCTGTCTTCCAATTTCATTTCTTACCACTCTTTTGGACTATTCTGAACTATATTCAGCTTTTAGAATAATGTCTTTGTCTTTGCTTAATCTTTGGCTCTTTGAAACAATTCTTCCCTCTGGAATCCTCTTCCATCTGTTCTTTACCTGGCTAATTTATGAGAACATTTTAAATCTCACTGGGATATTATTACTTTGTGTAGGATGACTTGTCTGATCCCTAATCCTAGTTCAGATGCTCCCTCTGGAGTAGTACTAATCCCACTTATTAGTAGTACTTATTAAATCAAAATGTAATTGCTTACATATCTATATGTTGAACTCTAGTGCATTAGATGATACATTCCTAAGGCTGAAATTATCTTTGTTCTATTTGCCTAGCACTTAGTACACTGACAGGCAAATAACATGCCGAAATATTCACTAAATGCTAAACATTCACTGACTGATTGACCGACTGACTGAATGAATGAATAAACTGGAATAGATCTTGGCAAGGTATATTTACTAGAAGTGCAGTCTATCTGGAAGAAGACTTTACAAAACTGGGGCTATCATGGGCTAATATTAATATAAATCAACTTTTATATATATTAAGAATATCAGAATATTTTCAACAGATAGGATTGTTAAATATATATTTGAACTAATAGCAAAGAAATATCAATGGCAAAGTTCCTTGTACTAAACAGATGCCATTCATATTGTTATGAACAGTTACTGAGTGTCAGCGAAGTGTGAACCTCTAGGCAGAATGTTGTGTTAGATGAAGTTTCTGCTTGGGAAATAATTTTAATACACAGACAATGTGCAAACACAGTAGAAGACTGGACTATGCTCATCAGAAGGAAGAGCAACAAGATTCTTTAGTTTTCATGGAAGCTTTGCCCCAATTGGATGTTAAATTTAATATTTTAAAGAAAAATGTTTAGGAATATGTTTTGCTTGAAATTATGGGGATTACCAGCCTGTTCCCAGGAGTCAGACAGATTTAAGTCCAATGGTGACTTTTCTATTTACCACTTTGAAGAGAACTTTAATGATGTCGAACCTCAGTTTTCAAGGATATAATGGGATAGTAATAATAATATCTGTCTCAGTGATGGTTAATTTTATGTGTCACTTGACTAGACTAAGGGATGCCAAGATAACTAACTGGTCATTATTTCTGAGTATATCTGTGATGAGATTAGCATTTCAATAAGTAGACTGCGTAAAGCAAATTGTCCTCTCCAATGCAGGTGGGCATCATCCGCCTGAACAGAACAAAAAGGTGGAGGAAGGGCTAATTTACTCTCTCTCTGATTGACTTGGGATATTCATATTCTCCTGCCCTTAGACATTGGAAGTCCTGGTTCTTGGGCCTGTGAATTCTGGGACTTACACTAGCAGCCTTGCCCCCGGCCCCAGTTCCCAAAGCCTATGGTGTTGTTCTGAATTTACCACAAGCTCTCCTGGTTTTCTAGCTTACAAATGGTGTATCATGGAACTACTTGGCCTCCATAACCACAAGAGCAAATTCTCATGCTAAATCTCTTGTATGTCTATGCATATATCCTATCGGTTTTTTTCTTTGGATACCTTCGTAAAAGAGTCTCATAGAGTTATTATTGTGAAGATTAAGTAACATTAAATATATAATGTTCCTCGCATAATAACCAGTACATAGAGAAAGCGCTTAGTAAATATTAGATACTATAATTCTTTTGTCCAATCTCATCAATTTCCAGATGATGAAACCAAGGCACCAGAGATATTAAATGAAATTACCTATGATCTCACAGCTACTTAGAAAAGGTAGAGAATTGGAAGCAAGATCTTCAGATTCCTCATTCTCCCTCCTGATTGTTTGAATTATATGTATGCAAACTGAGGAGGCATCACAATACATGGTATCCATGGTGACAGTGTTCTTATGAAATATAAGAATTGTTTAATTTTTAGCCACTCTGCTATTAATTAAAATTAAACTCTGTTTAATTTCTAGCCACTCTCCATTAGGTTATGAACAGGAATAAGGCGAAAAGAATATGAACAATTATGTACAAAAATAAAATTCCATTATCAGAAGAAAAAAGTGATGGGATTATAAAGAGTGTTAGCTGCATAGATTTGTTCTTTTGTGCTATAAGTGCAGTATCAAGGCAGTAAGTATGTATTTGATAAAGTGTAGTGCCAAGGTGGTATGTATATATTTGATAGGAATTAATTTACCATGGGCAAAGTGTATGGCAATTTCTGAATGAACCCAAACAGAAACTAGAAGTCTGCTTCTTATGAGACAGTGATCATAGTTTAGCATTGCAGAAATGGCTGGAATTTGTGTAGCTGGGTTCGAGGTGGGTATGTGGGTTATGCTCATGACTTTGAATAAGGGCTGGTCTGGACTCCTCAAGGTAAAACTCAATGGAGCAGTGCACCACAACTTGTGCAAAGGGTTGAGAAGCAAACTGATATAAGAGAGGTCACAGAATACTGGGAGGAAGTCAAGCCATCTAAATTAGAGAGAAATTAATGCCTACCTCAAAACCCAGTGGAAATCCATAAGGGCACACTTGAAGAGAAAAACACACTCTAGAGTAAGTAAGTGCCATTAACTAGGACTAGGGATAAAACCCAAATAAACTCATCTTAACAAAGCATCAATAGAAATTATCCAAACAAAAGCAGATAAAGAAAAAAGATTGTTGAAGGGCATCTCGGCTCTTTCCATAGTTTGGCTATTGCGGACATTGCTGCTATGAACGTTGGAGTGCCTACGTACCTTCTTTTCACTATACCTGTATCTTTGGGGTAAATACCCAGTAGTGCAATTGCTCATCATAGGGTAGCTCTATTTTTAACTTTTTGAGGAACCTCCATACTGTTTTCCAAAGTGGCTGTACCAAATTACATTCCCCCCAACAGTGTAAGTGGGTTCCCCTTTCTCCACAGCCTCTCCAACGTTCGTTGTTTCTTGCCTTGTCAATTTTTGCCATTCTAGCTAGTGTAAGGTATTATCTCAATGGGATTTTGATTTGAATTTCCCTGATGGCTAATGATGATAAACTTTATTCCATGTGTCTGTTAGCCATTTGTATGCCTTATTTTGAGAAGTGTCTGTTCATGTCTTCCGATCATTTTTTTACTTGATTATTTGTTTTTTGGGCATTGAGTTTGAGAAGTTCTTTTTAGATCTTGGATATCAGCGATTTGTCTGTAGGGTCATTAGGCAAATGGATAAAGAAGATGTGGTTAATATATACAATGGAATATTACTCAGCCATCAGAAAGGATGAATACCCAACTTTTGCATCAACATGGATGGGACTGGAAGAGATTATGTTGAATGAAATAAGTTAAGCAGAGGAAGTCAATTATCAAATGGTTCATTTATTTGTGGACTATAAGGAATAGCATGGATGACATTAGGAGAAAAAAGTGAAAAATGAAGGTGGGGAATCAGAGGAAGAGATGAACCATGAGAGACTATGGACTCTGAGTAACAAACTGAGGATTTTAGAGGGGAGAAGCATGGGGGGATGGGTGAGCCTGGTGGGTATTAAGGAGGGCACGTACTGCATGGAGTACTGGGTGTTATACACCCATGGAACACTACATCAAAACTAATGATGTACTATATGGTGACTAACATAACATAACATAACATAACATAACATAACATAACATAATAAAAAAAAAAGAGTGTAAAAAATGTACAGAGACCCAGTAACTCGTGGGACAATAACAAGTGAGCTAATACATTGTAATAGGAGCCTCAATGTGAGAAGAGATGGAGAATGAGCAAAATATATTTTAAGAAATAATGGCCCCAAATTTTCTAAATTTGTCAAAAAACATTCAACCTAGAGATTCAGGAAGTGAATCCAAGTAGGATAAATACAAAAAAAAAGTTACACTAGTTACATAATTGTTAAAATGCTGAAAAATCAAAGATAAAAAATCCGGCAGCTAGGGGAAAAGAAAACAATCATGTATGGGAACAATGATGAGAATGGTGGCACCTTTCTTATCAGAAACAATAGAGGCCAAAAATAAGAGCATGGTATCTTCAAAGTAACTAAACAACAACAAAATTCCAACCAGAAAACTATCTACCATAAAAAGTGAAAGAATATTTTGCTGGAAGTTTTGTGCCACAAAAAAATGTTGAGTTTTTTCAGGTTGAAGAAAAATAAAACAATGTAATATGGGAACTGGAATTTACAGAAAGGAATGGAATGCACTGGAAATAATTATTTAGATGAATATAAACTACCTTTCCCATTTCTTGATTTCTTTAAAAGACAACTGAGGGTATAAGTTGAGAATATCACATTTTCTGTGTAGTTTATAATATATGTAGAAGGAAAATGTATGACAATAATAGCACAAAAGATAGGAGAGGAATAAATAGAATTATAGGATATGCTATTCCTAATTTCTTATATTTCATTTGAAGTGCAATATTATTTTTAAGCAGACAACAATAAGTAAAGGATAGATATTGTAATTACTAGGATGACTACCAGAAATTTATATTAAGAGATAATTAATTAACAAGTCAATAGCCAAAATTAGATGGAATACTAAAAATATTTAGCTAATCCTTCCAAAAGCAGGGAGACATGAAAAAGAAAGGGACAAAAATCACACTGAACAATTAGAAACCAAATAGACTTAAAACAAACCATGTCAATGACTATACTAAATGGATGAACCGAGAGGGCATTAAGCTAACTGAAATAAGTAAACAGAGAAAGACAAATATCATATAATTTCACTTATACATGGACTCTAAAAGAAAAGTCCCAAAACAAATGAAAAAAACAAACATAAGCAGAACCATACCTACAAATGCAAAGAGAAGACTAGTGGTTGACAGAGTTGGGGGATAGGTGAGGTTGGTGAGAGGGAATAGGACATACAGGCTTCTAGTTGTGGAATTAATGGGTCATGGGAATGGGGGCTGCAGCATTGTATTGTGGTGGCATTGTGTGGTGACAGATGGTGGTTACACTTATGGTGAGTATGGCATAGTGTGTGGAATTGAGTTCCTTTGTTGTATACCTAAGCCTAGTGTAACATTGTGTGTCAACTGCACTTAGATTAAAAAAGATAATTATACTACAAGAAAATGAACTGAACACTACACTTTAAAGACAGCAATTGTTAGACTGTATATAAAAACATAAGACCCAACTATGTGCTATCTGAAAAAAGATGTGCTCCAAATATAAACTTAGAATTAAAAGGTGAAAAAATATGCTATACAAACACTGTTAATAATTAAAAACTTAGAAAACCAGGAATAGATGAGAACTTCCTAATCTCATAAAAGACATTCACTAAAAGCAAATATACTTAACGGTGATATACTGAGTACAAAGAAAGGGTATTTGTTCTCACTCCTTTTTAACATTGTACCAGATATACTATTCAGTGCAAGGCAAGAATAAAAGGCATGAGTCTGTTGGCCATCTACATGTCTTCTTAAGAAAAAATGTGTATTTATGTCTTCTGCACATTTTTCACTTTTTGATGTTTCACTTTTTGGATGTTAACTTTTATAAGGTTTTTTTATGTATTTTAGATACTAACCCTTTAACAGATATGTCATTTGCAAATATCTTCTCCCATTCCATAGGTTACCTTTTAGTTTGATTGATTGTTTCTTTCACTGTGCAGAAGACTTTTATTTTGACAAAATAGAAATAACTTATTCTTGCCTTTGTTCCCCTTGCATCAGGAGACATATCTAGTAAGAAATTGTTATGGTCGATGTCAAAGAGGTTACTGCCTGTGTTCTTCTCTAGGATTTTTTTTTTTTTTTTAAGATTTATCTATCTTAGAGAGAGAGAGCCTGGGGGAGGGGCAGAGGAAGATGGAGAGAGAGAATCTCAAGCAGACTCTCTGCTGAGCATGGAGCTTACCACAGGGTTCAACTCCATGACTCTGAATTTATGACCTGAGTCAAAATCAAGAGTCAGATGCTTAACTGACTCAGCCACCCAGGTGCCCCTTCTTTTCCAGGATTTTAATGGTGTCATATCTCACATTTAGGTCTTTAATCCATTTTGAATTTATTTTTGTGTATGGTGTAAGAAAGTGGTCCAGTTTCATTCTTTTGCATGTAGCTGCCCAGGTTTCCCAACACCATTTGTTGAAGAGACTGTCTTTTTCCCATTGGATGTGGTATATATACAATGGAATATTACTCAGATATAAAAAAGAATGAAATCTTGCCATTTGCAATGACATGGATGGAGCTAGAGAATATCTTACTAAGTCAGTCAGAAAAACAAGTATCGTATGATTTCACTCGTATGTGGAATTTAAGAAACAAAACGAGCATAGAGACAAAGACAGAGAGGCAAACCAAGAAACTGACTCTTAACTATAGAGAACAAACTGATGGCTATGAGAAGAGATGTGAGAAGGTGGAGGGGTTAAAGGAGCACACTTGTTGTGATGAGCATTTGGTGTTGTATGGAAGTGTTGAATCACTAAACTGTACACCTGAAACAAATATTACATTGTATGTTAACTAACTGGAATTTAAATAAAAACTTAAAACAATAAAAGGGATGCAAAGGAAAGGAAGAAGTAAATGTATGTTTAGTTGCCAATGACATCATTGGATTTTTAGGAAATCCTAAGAAATCCATAAAACGACTACTAGAACTAATATTTTTTGGAAGATTTCAGAATTCAATCTTGTTAAATGTAGAAAAATCTTGAAAAGGGAGAATTGAGTTGAAGCACTTTAAGCTACCTGATTTTAAAACAATGAAAACTACGGTACTAGGATATTTAGGACAATTAGATTATATGACTAGCAGATAGTGCAGGAAAAAAAATCACATGTATACAATAATTATATTTTGAAAAAGGTGCCAAGATAATTTAATGGTGAAAGGATGATGCCAGAAGAATTGTGTAAATCAGTGGTTCTCAACCTGAGGCAATGCCCACCAACTCTTGGTGGGTGGGGGTAGGGTGGGGATAAGAGACATTTGGCAATATCTGGAAACATTTTTGATTGCCACAATTGAGTAGGGGCACTACTGGCATCTAGCTGATGGAGGCCAGAAATGCTGCTAAACATCATACAATGAATAGGACAGCCTCTCACAAAAAAGTATTTTCTGACCCAAAATGTCAGACATCCTGGAATAAAGAATGGAAAGAAAAATGAGCCTCCATTCCTACTTCAAACTATGTATAAAAATAATCTGAAATGACTCATAGACCTAAATGTGACAGCTAATGTATAAACTTATGGAATAAAACATAGGAGAATATCTTTATATTAAAACAGGCAGATTTCTTAGGCAGGGCAAAAGAAAATTGATCAATTAGTCTTCATCAAAATTTAAAAGTTCTGCTCATCAAAAGATATTAGTAAGAAGATGAAATAAAGCTCAGGTTGCAAGAAAATATTTGCAATACATATGTACAACAAAGGACAAGTTTCCATAAGATAAAAAAAATCAATAAATATGAAAACCCATTAAAGACGTCCAAGTATGTAAAAAGACACTTCATAAAAGAACATAATGAATGGGGGCGCCTGGGTGGCTCAGTGGGTTAAAGCCTCTGCCTTTGGTTCAGGTCGTGATCTCAGGGTCCTGGGATCGAGCCCCACATCGGGCTCTCTGCTCAGCAGGGAGCCTGCTTCTCTCTCTCTCTCTGCCTGCCTCTCTGCCTACTTGTGATCTCTCTCTCTGTGTCAAATAAATAAAATCTTAAAAAAAAAAAAGAACATAATGAATGGATAGTAAGCATGTAAATGCAATTGTCATCAGTGAAATGCAATTAAAACCACAATAAGATATCACTATATGACCACCAAAATAGCTAAAATTAAAAAGATTAGTAGCATCATGGCAAAGTTGTCATGATCTATGACAAATGGAACACTTGACAATAATGTTAGGAGTATAAAATGGCACAACCACTTTGGAAGCTGATTGGTATTTTTAATAAACATCTACCTAGCCATTTTACTCACATGTTTTTGCTAAAGCCAAAAGATATGTACAGGAATGTTTATAGAAGGTTTATTCATCATTGCTAAAAACTGAAGATCATCAAAATATCCATCAATAGGAATTTGTAAATATTCATACAAGGGAATAAAACTTTAAGAATAAACAGTGAACTTCCGGTGCACACAAAAATAGGGACACATTTCAAAATCATATTAAGTGAAAGAATGTAGAGAAGTACATATTGTGTAATTCCAATTATATAAGTCTTAAGGGAGTTAAAAGCAATGTATGGGGACAGAAATAAAAACAGTGGTTGCCAATGCGAATGGGTAATGACTGGAAGTAGGTACTAAGAACTTTATAGGGTAATGAAAGTATTCTATATCTTAATAGATTATTGGTTACATGGCATATACATTTATCAAAACTCATAGAACTGTACATTTATAATCTGTGCATTTCACTCTGTGTAAATTTTACCTCTATAAAGAAAAACAAGTTCAGGGAAAACATTACTGATATACTACTATGTTCCATGGACCCTTGTAGGTAGTAGTGATACAGCATGACTTAAACAGGTAAAATTCTGACTTAATTAAGCATATATTTATATTCACAGCATGACAGGAAAACTAAAATCAAAGTGCAATATGGCTTATGGTAGTGAAAAGGGTAGGTGATAAAATCAAATCAAGCAGGATACGGGGATAGAAAGTAACAGAGGGGATCAGGAAGTACTACTTTGGTTTGGGAAACCAGAGACTATGGTAAAGCTTTATAATATCCAATGCTGGTGTAGTTATCATAAAATGGTATATCCATATTTCAAGTAAATTATTAGAATCATTTTTAAAATCGGCACAAAATGTGCAAGAATCGTGTCATTAAATTTGCTCATATGTTTAACACAACAATTTCTTGGAATATAAGGAAAAAGTTTAAAAAGAATATAAAACTTCATGCATGAAATATGTTTATTGCAATGTTACTTATATTAAAAATGAAAAGTAACTTCATATTAAGCATTAGGAATTGGTTAAGTGAAAGAGTGAATATTTAATCAATAAATATTATGTAGGCATTATAATTATGATTATAAAGATTATACAGCAACATGGAAATCTTTATGATACATTGTGTTTGAAACAAAAATGTGAAATTCTATATAAATTTTGATTAGACTTCAATAATAGTATGCATGGACAAAGACTGAAGTGAAATAAAAATAAATCAAAATTTTCCTGTTTGAATTAAGGATTTTCCTTGTGGGGTTAAGATTATCAGCAGGTATTTCCTTTATTTTTATTTAGTGTTAGGTTTGTGTTTCTATGATGTTTGTTTAATACATATATGTGTATCATAAATATATGTGCTTTGAAAAGAAATAAAATATTCTAAAGGCATGTTGATTTTGCAAACCATCACAGAACTGGTACTCAGAGAGGAATTTAAAGGATAAAAAGAATCAAAAGCCAATAATGTGATTATTTAGCTTCAGTTTTTGATGCCCTTTATGTTTTCCTTGGTCTTTTTCTTGATTGCATTACCTCTATCATTTAGTGGCAAGTTATTAAAATTATTTTTTTAACTAAAATTCTCTTTCTCATTTGCTCTTGATAATTTTAAATGGAAACACTTGTTTTAGATGTACATTATGATAGAGATACAGTGTTCCCTCCACTTCGTAAGATTGTCAACTACAATCCTTGATTCTTGTTAATAGGCATCTAATCTAGGTTGGCCAATTATTGGGGTATCCATTGACGTTGCACTACACACAGACTGTATGTGCTCTAAGGAGGGCCAAACTTTTTTTTTTTTTAAGATTTTATTTATTTATTTGACAGAGAGAAAGAGATCACAAGTAGGCAGAGAGGCAGGCAGAGAGAGGGGGGAAGCGGGCTCCTTGCTGAGCAGAGAGCCCAATGTGGGGCTTGATCCCAGGACCCTGAAACCATGACCTGAGTCGAAGGCAGAGGCTTTAACCCACTGAGCCACACAGGCGCCCCAGGGCCAAACTTTTTACAGAGATTGATGCAGGTGCTAGGACAGAGAGGACCTCTTTCCTTTTGATCTCATGCAAGAACAATGTGAGCCTGGAGCTGGGGAAGAGCAGACATCTTTGCCTCCACTTGGAGGGAGCCTGTGGTGAATAAAGTTAACATAGAGGAAAGTATAGCTGAGAGAATGAAAGACATGCTTGATGACATCTTGCATCCAACCTGCTTCTAAACTTTTTGTTATATGAGCTATTAATTAGTGCCTATCATAATTTTTTTTTTGTTTATCCATAAAGTAGTTTAAGGTGTTACTGCCATCTGCAACCCAAGGAGACCTAATATAACAGGACTGCTGTTTTAAGGAGCTTCCCAAAGTTCCGGAAGGAGCCTGCAGAAGGTATTCAATGACCTTACAAAGCAATAGGAGTTTGATTGACTTTTTGGAAGGATGAAATATTGAACATACACATTCTAATCTTCACATCTATTGGGGAAAAGCAGATGGTTTCAGCAATCTCCTGTAATTGCTTACTTGGCTAAATCACTAAGGACTACAGGGATTTGCTATTTTATGAAATTAAAAGAAGGAACAACAGGGGCTGTTAGATAACTTCTGAAAAATAAGAATGCCTTTAGGTTCTTAGCACAGCAGGAAAGAAGTTATAATCAGTCTATTAGTCTTGCAGTAGTTAAAAGCTGCATGCTTTGTGCCTTGCTAAGGTTGGCATCAGCTATTTTCTAGTTTCCACACAAGAATTTTCCACATTCTGTGGGAAAAGAGTTTAGGATCCCAAATGTTCATCTTTTAATTTAGGCCTCTTCAGGGAAGAAAAATAGCTATTTTATAACAGTGATTCCAAAGAAATGTTGGATCTGAAACTTCTGATTTGGGAAATCTGAAAGACTAAAAGTCATGGTAAAGTGTAAAGGTTAGAAGCACACATCCTGCAGGGAAAGCCTTAAGTTAGGCCATCCAATTTTTCAGGGTTTTCTTTTTAAGATTTTATTTATTTATTTGACACAGAGATAGATCACAAGTAGGCAAAGAGGCAGGCAGAGAGAGAGGGGGAAGCAGGCTCCCCACTGAGCAGAGAGCCTGATGCAGGGCTCTATCCTAGGACCCTGAGATCATGACCTGGGCCAAAGGCAGAGGCTTTAACCAACTGAGCCACCCAGTTGCCCCTCATTTTTTAGTTTTAACAAGACAGCATTGAACAATGACTCAGTGACATATTGAGTCTGATAGTGAACTATCAGGACATTAAGTATATTGTGGGGCTCCACAGGAAGGCAATCTACTAGAGTCTTCTTACCCATTGGGTGTCCTTCAAAGGCACCCCCCAAATATGAATCCAAAAATTTAGAAAATAAAGAAAGAAAATACTCATGAGTTACTAAAACCTCTCTTGGTAACATTTTGTCAAACTTTCAGTATTTTTACCTTTATATATGTTCTTCAGGTAGTTATAATAATCACAGTATACATACAGTTTAGCATTTTACTTTTCCCCAATAGTACAGGTATTTTACCACATTGTTCATAATCTTTGTAGTAAGCATTTTTTAATGACTGCATACTATTTTTATCCATAAAAGTATTTCTTATATTTTAGATGAAAAAGCCTTTGAGAATTTAAGTGATGATGCTTCTGCTCTGGTGGGTCTCATCCCTCAGTGTGTTCCAGAGTAACACAGGGGCTTGCTTGAAAGAGACTGCTGTCCCAACCTCATCCTCAGAAATTCGTATTTGCTTAATCAAGAGTGGGGCCACATCATCAGTATTAAAAAAAAATAAAAACTCCAGATAATTCTAATGTGTACAGGACTGAGAACCAGTGAATGTCCCCAAATATATATGTCCTCAAAATTTACTGTATAGCAGTGAGGTTCATGGATTCAATCAAACCCCAGATTGTCATCTATCTTATACAACACAGCTTACACAATTATTACCTAATTTTTAGACCTATTTTCAGTGTTTTTCCATTAAAAATCATGTAGCTGTGGACATGTGGATGTATAGGACATTTTTCAGAAGTAGGATTCCATGACAATTTCATGACTCTTTCTAATATCCTGTCAAGTCGTCTCATCTTAGGGATCCTCTTAAAACACTCTTTTTCCCTCTCACATATGTGCATATTAGTACTCAACCAAAAACTCAGAGAGCCCCTCTGCAGATCTCTGGATCTCTCTCTCTCTTCTATCTAGTTCCCTCATTTATAGTTCTCTTTCCTACAGATTCTAGCTACTCTGGCCTCTCCAAGCTTCAACTTCTGCCTCCCCAACTCAGCAGGACTAAAAGTATCTGTTTGGATTTCCCTTTCTTGGTGAAACATGCAGTATGAAAACTGTCTCCAGACAGTAATCTGATGCAATAGTGCACGTCTCTCTCCTCTTGGGATCATAGTCCTGTGTTGCTTCTTGTCCAGTCTGAAACCACATTTCATGTATTTTTTCTGGTTTTCTAGTGTTTAAAATGAATAAAGTAAACCTTTTCCTTCTCTTGCTTTGTCTTCTAGAAACAAAAACTAGTCCATTTATATTTAATGTCATTACTAATATATTTGGATTTATTTCTACCAATTTGTTCTGTACTTTCATTACTTCTCTTTATTGTTTTTTTTCCCCTTTCTCTCTTTCTTGATAGTGTGTTTCACACTATCTTCTAGGAAGCCCTATAAGAAGTTCTCAGAGGGGGCACTTGGATGGCTCAGATGGTTAGGCATCTGCCTTTGGCTTGGGTCATGATCCCAGGGTCCTGGGATGGAGCCCCACATCAGGCTCCTTGCTCAGCAGGGATTCTGCTCCTCCCTCTCCCTCTGCTGCTCCCCCTGCCTGTGTTTTCTCTCTAATAAATAAACAAAACCTTAAAAAAAAAAGAAGTCCTCAGAGATCATTTTTAGCTGTGTGTAAAGGGGTTATGAATACCTGTAGGTAGGTGGCCCCATGGTTTATAAAAAGAGTACATTGCAAATAAAAAAAATTGAAAATGAATTACCACAATTATCACAAAAATAATTTATGATGAATTATCTAGTTAATTAAATAGCCAGTTCTACTTATCCATTTAGTATTTACTGAACACATAGATACCAGGGACAATGACAATTTGTTACTTCTTTCAGGGAGTTCATTTCTGAAGTAGGCTTCAAGGACTTAATCTGACAATTGAAATTTTTGGACATTTTCTTTAGTCTATTATATTGGTTTTCAGTATCATATCTCCTCTGTACTGAAGTTATATATATATATCTTCTTTACTAGGTTTGATGGATGAAAGGGCAGAGATTTAAGTACCACCATGTGTTAAGTGTTAAAGAAGTATTTAATTAAGTAAATTGTACAGAACTGTGGAAGTCAAGTTGTAGAACTATTGTCAAAAGGGAAAACTTAGTTTCCTTCCCCAATTTTCCAGGCAAAAAGTTGACCCTGTTTTTGTTTCATGATTTCATGATTTGTGGGCCCATTGAAATCTAGAGGTTTACAAATATTAATATGACTGCATCCATGTCATCTCTGTTGAATGTAATTTTGTACTATTTACAAATCTGTTGTTATTTAGATGACATTGACTTCTCTTTTTATAGGTTTGGCCTGTTATTATCAAGCGCAGCTCAAGCACCTACATCAGTACCAACTGCAGGCTTTTTAAAATCAGATTTTTCTGGTCTACACCAAAGAACTATGCAATCAGAATCTTTAGGGATGGCTAGCCAGAATTTACATTTCAAACAAGTATCCCAGGTGATTCTTGGTTTAACAAATATTAGCATAGGCTTTTGATCCTGATTTATCAAGGAAAATGACTCAATTTTTTGCTGGAGAAGAAGTTCCCATCAACTCTGTTCTGTGTCCTGGTCCTTCTACCTCAGCCATACAGATTGGTAGAAGGCTCTCCTAGAATACTAATGACTTATCCATTTATGAGTAAGTACATTAGGAACCCACTCCCTGTATACTACTAGCAAATCAATCTTAAGAATGTTGAATGAAAATGAGGAGTAGTTGTGGGTTCAGCAGCTAAGTACTTTTCTTATGAAGACTAAACTCTCAGGTGTTTTACAGGACTCTTTAGCATAAAATACATGAGTCAGAAGTCTTTGTTTGCCACAACCATATCTCATTTCAGTCCTCAGAGATAGCTTACAAGGCAGCCAGAAACTAAAGAACACCTCTCCTTTGCTTTATTTCTGTGGGCCAACCTGGGGCAACTCTGTGGATGAAGCCCTAGATTTAGTCTGAATAGGTCCTGTGTAAAATGAAGGCTAGCTGTGTGTTAAACTGGAATTTGCACTGGATTCATATCTTGGCTACATCATTTACTGGCTTTATGACCTTGGGCAAGTTTGTTTCCTTCACTTGGTTTTAACTTCTCTGAAAAATAAATTTAATCATGCTTTACCTGTTTTACCAGATTATTATCACAATCCAGGAGAAAATATCTCATTGTGCTTCCTGGTATTTCAGGGTTCAAGCACTGAAAATTTCTTCCTATGATCTTGATGTCTTCTATCCCTAAATATATCCATCCCTATCCTATGCTCCTACTGCTCTACATCTTACCATGTGTGGGTTAAAGCAAGGGGGAAAAGAATGATTTAAATAGATATGATGCATGATGAAGTCTTAGTCACCCCATTAAGCTAAATTCATTAAGCCAACAATGATTCACTTATGCATTTGTTCATTAATTTTATAAATATTTATTGACTACCTACTGGTAATATATATGTATATAATTTTGTGTATATAGGTATATACACATATGTGTATGTGTATTTGGTATGAGTGAGTAAAAAATTTTTGATGAAGCATAAATCCAATCTGTCAAGAGCTGAGGTGTTAGCAATGACTTCATGGCTGAGTGAGGACATGTGGAAATGCTACAGAAGTTGGCCTGAGGAAAGGTTATGTACAGCAAGAACGATAAAGCATTTGTTAGAATAACAAAGCATTCATCAAATGCAAGTTATGCTCAAGGTAAAATCATGCTTGAGTGATGAATGATAGCCTATCGATCAAAGTAAGTTCCAATGTCCAGGATAGGAAAGATGGAAATTTTCAGCACCTTCTCTCCACATCAGACTCGCCTCTTCTATCCACCCTCTTCTTTGCTAAATTACCCGCTTGCCTCTTAAGAAATGAAGAGTTGTGATCTAATTCATGGTGGTGTTTCGAGGGATGGACCTTTGTTCTACTTTCTGTTTCCTGCTTTGAAGTGATAAGCAGGTCTAAACAGAGCCTGCTTCTTGGGCCTGGCTAGGCAAACTAAACTCTCATTTCTATCTCTGCCATACATGCAGCTATTTGGATAAGTTAAAGCAGAGTCTGATTTGCAGACCTAGTCATTTCCTTTCCCTTTAGTTCCTCAACTTCATAATTCATGGTGTGCTAGAGGTGGTGAGATATCAAGATTTAGATTTGGGTAAATTAGTACCTTACAATCTTCGAGCCTAAGTAATGTGGAATCTACCTTTTACAAGTGCTTGTACAAATTCAGGTGTGTGGGATAATAGGAAATCTTATTAATAACTGGAAGCCAAGTGCCAAAAGGCTCTAAATTATGTAATATCTGGGTTATAAAATTCCTTAGTAAGGAACAAAAAATACAGTATATATTGACTGACAAAACATTTGAAGTGGATGTTATCTAGGCTATTGCTCTTCACTCCTTTGGGCCTCAAATCCTTTGAAAATCCTTTGAATTTAGGCTATTCCCCTAAAATTTTTTATGTAGTATCAGGACATTCCTATATCCCTCAAACTGTATACACAGATCCATGAACACACCTCCTACTCTTGTTCAATCTCACCATTTCATGAAAAAAGTGATTCCGGATTCAAACATTCACAAATATTTATTGATCATCACCTATGTGTCCACTATTTTGCTAGTTGCAACAAATATCAGCATAAATAATTTCTACTTCTTTCCTCAGGAAATTCTTCAAAGTTTAAGTAAATTGTCTAAGATGATAAAGACACATGGTAACATGAAGTCTTCTAACTCTAAATTCAACCTCAAAGTTAAACAAGACTGGGAGGAAGGAGAGTTCTAGCAGATAGTATTTTACTAGATAGAGTAAAAATTTGGAGAAAATCAGCAAAGGCATTTAGGTCTGGACATGCAGGAGGATTTCTATGAGGGGGTTAGAATTATCAAAAGTATATTCCCCAATTGGGAGATGAATATATTCTAAAATTGATTTATGATGATGGCAGTACCCTCAGTAAAGTTGCTAAAAGTCATTCAATTGTATACTTGAAATAGGTGAATTTTATAATATGTGAAATATAATTCAATAAAGGTGTTAAAATATGTTTTTTGAGCTCTGACAAGTAAAGAGCTTGGAAATTTTCACTCCCATGCTTACAACAAGAAAAACACTGTGCAAGCTGAAAAAAAATTACTTTTCTTAGATCCATCAAAGAACTGAAGTTACAGAGCAAATTGCCACACCCAAATCTGTAAAGACTGGTAAATACAAAGAATCAAAGCTGAAATCAGTTTATGTGAGGCAGAAAGCACTAGAGTCATAAATGGGTAGAACACTCACGCAATAATTTTGATGAATTTCTGGAGACTGAGTATGGACCAGCTTGAGAGTTAAAAACTCCTCCGGGTCCAGTGTTAGGGAGACTCCTCACATATTCATGGGTTTTACCTCTAGCAATCTCATCAGATTCCTGCCTTGAAGATGAGAGAAAAATTCCCTTCTGTGTTTAGAGCAGGGGGAAAGAAGAAGTAACTATTTTGAAATATTCCCAGAGCTTCTCTGTAACAAAAGCCCACCCTTCTAGGAAACCACTTTACCAGAGTCTTCTCTGACCTAAAGAAGGGGCACTTGGCCATATCCAGCTCCCTCTAGCCTTATTACTGGTAAGGGGGAAAGGAAAAAAAAAAAAAGGTAAGGTACATGATTGAAGCCCAGAGGCTTAGGCCTCTGGGATTCTGGGAAAAATGAGATTTCATCATAAGATTATAGAAAATGTTTTCTCCACAATACCTTACCATCATCAATAGGACTCCAGTATAATATCAGTAGATTATAACTGAGAGACCTATAAGACACAGACTCAATTTAGGAAGACCTTACTTAAACACAAAGACAAGGGGGAATAAAAACAAAACAAAACTAAACAAACAAACAACAACAAAAACACATGATAACTAAAGGAAACTGAAACCTATGGCAGCTACAGCTACAGCAAACATTAAATATAGCCTAGCTTCTAGGAGGCAGATTATCATAAAACCTTACCAAAAGCTAAATTATCTGCTCCTATCACCCAATATATCATACCTGGCTTTCACCAAAAACTTACCAGGTGTTTTAAAAAATAAGGAAAATCACATTCTGAAAAGAAAAGCAAATATCAGAAACAGACTCAGATATGGCACAGATTTTGTAATTATTAGGTAGGGAATTTCAAATAACTATAGTTAATATATTAAAAACTCCAAGGCAAAAAAGTAGATAACATATAAGAACAGATGAATAATGTAAGCAAAGAGATGGAAACTGTAAGAAAGAATCAAAAGTAAAAGCTAGAAAACAAAATCTATGAAAGAAATGAAAAATGCCTTTAATGGGCTTATTAAAAGACTGGACACTGCTAAAGAAGGAATCTGTGACCTTGAAGGTATGTCAGCAGAAATATTCCAAACTGAAAGGCAGAAAGAAAAGAATAATTTTTTTTAAAGATTTATTTATTTGAGAGCGAGAGAAAGAGAGAGACAGAGAGAGGCAGAGGGAGAAGCAGACAACTCACTGAGCCAGAAGCCCAACGCAGGAGCCGATCCCAGGACCCCGGGATCATGACCTGAGCCGAAGGAAGATGCTTAACTGACTGAGCCACCCAGGCGCCCCAGAAAAGAATAATTTTTTAAAAAAGAAACATTGGGGTACCTGGGTGGTTCAGTCAGTTAAGTGTCTGCCTTCAGCTCAGGTCAAAACCTTGGGGTCCTGGGATCGAGCCCTGTATCAGGCTTCCTCTCCTTCTGCCCCTCCCCTCCACTTGTGCTATCTCTCTCTCTCAAATAAATAAATAAGTAAACAAACAAACAAATAAACAAATAAATAAATAAAGTTTTTTAAAAAATAAAATAAATAAAAAAATAAACATAATATCCAAGAACTGTGGGACAATTAGAGAAGGGGTAACACAGATATAACTGGAATATGGCAAAGAGAAGAAAGAAAGGAATAGAAGAAATGTTTGAAATGACAATGGCTATACATTTTTTAAAAATTAATAATAGATACCAAACCATAGATCCAAGAAGCTCATAGAATAGCAAATAATATTAATATCAAAAAATAACTACATTTATACATATCATATTCAAATTTCAGAACCCCAAAATAGAAAATTTTGAAAGAAGCCAAAGGAAAAAAATAACATTTTATCTATGAGGAACAAATATAAGAGTGACAGGCTTCTAGTCAAGAACCATGCAAATAAAATAGGAGTAAAGTGATATATTTAAAGTTTTTAAAGAAAAACTACCAACACAAAATAAAAAAAAATTGTATCCATGAAATCATCATTCAACTGTGAAGGAGAAATAAAGACTTTCTCAGACAAACAAAAGCTGAGGGACTCACCATTACACCTATCCTATCAGATTTATTAAGAGCTCTTCAGAGAAAAACAAAATGATACAGGTCCAAAACTCAGATCTACATAAAGGAAAAACATTTGAGAAGAAATAAATGAAGGTAAAGGAAAATATTTTCTTTTTCTAATTCCTTTTTTATTATTGAAGTATAATTGACATACAACTTTCTAATTCTTAATTGATCTAATAGATTATTATTTATTCAAAGCAATGATAGCAACAAAGTTTTGGGTGATTATAGGATATGGATAGGTGAAATGAATGACAGCAATGTTATAAGGGATAGGAGGGAAGAGTTGGAAATGCCTTGTTATAAGGTAGCTGCACTATCTGTGAAGTAATATAGTATTACTTGAAAGTAGAATTAGATTATTTGTAAATGTATATTGCAAACTCTGGGGTAACTTCTAAAAAAATATAATACATAATAATTGATATGCTAAAAAAGTAGAGAAAATGGAATTAAAATGTTCTATTAAAACCACAGAGAGCAGACAAAGAGGGGAAAACAAGAAATAAACAAGAGTGGAAAGAATAGAAAAGTTATAAATATAGCTATTAATCCAACTATATCGATAACTACTTAAAATGTGAATATACAAATTAAAAGACAGAAATTGTTAAAACAGATGAAAAAATACCCAACTATATATTTACTATAAGAAGCTCATTGTAGATATCAATATGTAGACAGGTTAAAACACATCTTAACAAATTTAAAATAGAAGTCAGATAAAGTATGCTCTCAGACCACAGTGTACAGAAAGATAGCTGAAAAATCCCATAATAATTGGAGCTTAACCAACACATTTCTAAATAACAAGTGGATGAAAGAAGTCACAAAAGAAAATTTTTTTTAAAGATTTTATTTATTTATTTGACAGAGAGATAGATCACAAGTAGGCAGAGAGGCAGGCGGAGGGAAAGAAGGAAGCAGGCCCCCTGCTGAGCAGAGAGCCCAATGTGGGCCAATCCTAGGACCCTGAGATCATGACCTGAGCTGAAGGTTGAAGGCTTAACTCACTAAGCCATCCAGGTGCCCCACAAAAGAAATTTTTAAAATATTTCATATTAATATCAAAATTTATAGGATATAGGAAAAGCAATGCTTACAGGGAAATTTATGGCATTGAATAATTATACTAAAAAAGAAGAAAGATTTAAATTGAGTAAGTTTCCACCAAGGAAACTAGAGCAGCTTAAGTAAAGCAAGGAGTTGGGGGAAAAAAATGATAAATCAACGAGTTTGAAAACCAGAAATCAAAGAAACCAAAAGTTGCTTCTTTGAAAGGATCAACAAAATAAGAAAACTTAGTTAATCTAACCAACAACAAAAAAAAAGAGAGAAGACACAAATAAGCATACAAAAAGGTATTCAGCACATGTGATCAGTGAATTTTAAATTGAAACAATAATGGGATACCACCTCTAATTCCAAAACAGTGACAGCATCAAATGCTGGGAAGGATGGGAAACAACTCTCATTCATTGTTGAAGGGACTGGAAAGTGGTTCAGCACTTGGGAAGGCAGTTTGGCATTTTCGTATAAAGCTTAACATAGGCCTACTATATGATCCAACAATTGCACTTGCAGGTATTTGCTGAAATAAGCTGAACACACGTGTACACAAAATCCTGTACATAATTTTTTTAGCAGCTTTATGTATAATTCCCCAAATCAGAAACAACCAAGATCTCCTTCAATAGGTGAAGAGGTAAATGGACATTGTGGTATATCCATACAATGAAATCTTATTTAGTGGTAAAAATAAATGAACTACCAAGCTACAAAGAAACACAGAGCAATCTTTTTTTTTTTTTTAAGATTTTATTTATTTAGTCATGAGAGACAGAGAGAGGCAGAGGCAGAGGGAGAAGCAGGCTCCCAGTGGTGCAGGAAGCCCAACGGGGGACTCGATCCGAGGACCCTGGGATCATGACCTGAGCTGAAGGCAGATGCTTAACTGACTGAGCCCCTAAAATAAAATTCTTAAGTGAAGTGGAAATATTTGGAAATGCTTAGAGGTATTTTGTTTTGTTTTTTGTCTTGGTTGTCATAGGGATGGGTGTGGTGAGGGCACTCCTGACAGTTAATGGATGTGACCAGGATAAAAGGTCCTGCAAAGGCATGGGACAATTCTACACATTACAGAAGTGTCCTCAAAATGCCAATAGTCTTCTCCTCTAAAGCCCTCTTTTCCACAAAAATCATCATGTTATTCCTCTCAAATTCATTCAGTGGGCTCATGAGAAAGTGCCATGTGACATTCAAAGCTTAAAAAAAAAAAAGACAAAACCCAAGTGGAAACAGTATTCTGGTCACATGGAACTATTTGTTGTCTCTCTACTGACCTTTCTCAATCCTGCTGCTGCACTTCTGCTCTCACAGGCTCTTGACACAGAGCAATCTTGAATGCATATTACAGAGTGAGAGAAGTCCATCTGGAAAAAACATACCTCTGTGATCCCAATTACATGACAATCCAAAAGCATGGGTGAATGCATTAAAAACAACAACAACAACAACAACAACACAAGAATAAAAGAGGACTCAAATAGATAAGAAATGAAAGAAGAGATATTAAAACTTATACCACAGAAATACAAAGGATCATAAAAGATGACTATGAATAATTACATGCCAACCTAGAAAAAATGTACATGTATCACAATGCCAGTAAAATTGAGATTCCAATGCTCCCAATAGTGAACTCGACAAAACACTCTTATATTGACTTTTTCTCTTCCCTACTTCACTCTCACCACTCCCTCATTCCTGATTCTTAAGATCACGTCCTAAATAAACTACTGGAACTCTGGAATTTCTGGCTCTGCTTCCAGAGGCAATTATACTAAATAACATTTGTTTCACTAAGATATCTTCAAGACACATGGCAATAGTTATGTTTCTGAAAATTATTACCCATTACAACCATATCACAGAAGATTCTTTAGGGACATAGGAACACAAATTGGGGCCATGTCCTAATACATTCTAGAGGAATATTTTTCAGGTTTTGTTTTATAAACATTTCAATAAACACTTCATGCAAAGCAGTACTTAATAAACACTCATGTCCTAACCAAATAGTTTTCTCCTTCTGTTGTGGGATCTGTAAAGGCAAGAGGCAAGAAAGAAAATCAGCAAAGCACTTTATGACAACCATACCAGTGAGCCAGTAATTCAAAGAAAGGTAATTATTAGAATCATCAGAAAGTGTTCTCAGCCCTCATGAAAGCTTTTCCTTGGGGAAGTTCCCGATGGTAGTTATTCACACATATCATTTCTCAGGAGCCCACAGCAGATTGACTAGACTAATTTTCAATTAAACTGCAGTGCTATCCAAGTGGTGGAAAAGCGAAAGACATTTTTTAAAGAGAGCAGTTTTTTATCTGATAAGTAACTACCTGCCATGAAAGTTGATAGTAAGTAGTTGCAAAAATAAATTGCAGTGGATGAACTTAACAAATTCTCAGTGTGGATGCTCCCAACTTACTCTTTTCTAGAAGCACCAAGCAGTGGCGGATCATGAAGAAAACACTACATGAGCTGTTAATTCCATTTTAATTTATGGATACATCTAAATTAAGGCTAGTTGTCTTAGCAAGAATTATGAGTGAGGTCTCTGTTTTGGCTTTCTCTACACTTATGTGTAGAGAACCAGTAACCACATGTTACTGGTGGCCTGATGAACATTAAAATTAAATTTAATAACAAAATAATAGGCAAAGCATCCATGGATATAACTGATACACTTAATATGTACTTTCTTTTTTTTTATTGTGTTGTTACTCACCATACAATAAATCATTAGTTTTTGATGTAGTGTTCCAAGATTCTTTGTTTACATATAACACCTAGTGCTCCATGCAATATGCACCTTCCTTAATACCCACTACCAGGCTCACCCATCCCTTCATCCCCCTCCCCTCTAAAACCCTCAGTTTGTTTCTCAGAGTCCACAATCTCTCATAGTTCATCTGCCCCTCTGATTTCCCCCCCCTTCACTTCTCCTTTCCTTCTTCTAATGTCCTCCATGTTATTCTTTATGTTCCGTAAGTAAGTGAAACTGTATGATAATTGACTTTCTCTGCTTGACTTATTTCATTCAGCAAAATCTCCTCCAGTCCCATCCATGTTGATGCAAAAGTTAGGTATTCATCCTTTCTGATGGCTGAGTAATATTCCACTGTATGTATTTTCATAGTTTATTTTGTTTGTGTACCTTTATTGGAACCTAATAATCATAATAACATATTGATATGATTATTTCAAAAAGCTGTGATTTCCTTGAGGGCAGACTATTCTTTCATATTTCTTGTTCTCTTAACGTTTGAATGAATGAATGAAATAATGGAATATGCTTCATCACATTTTTTATCATATATGGTAAATATATATGTTGTTGCTTGCCTAGCATCCCTTCCCTTTTCTTCTGGTAATGCCACTTTTATTATTTGATAGAAAATATCCCTTCTTTCCTCTATGTTTACTTAGTTTTGGGCAAGGAGTGGGGTGAAGTAGAGTGGAAACATGACTTTAACTCCAATTCCAAGACCTGGCAAAACTGTATATTTCCTTCTTTGGGACCAGTGATTCAAGGATAGGTATGTAAACAAAGCTGGTTTAATTAGAGTGAATCTTGGGACTTTTGCTGGACTCACTGGAAAAGTGGTACCTAGTCTAGAAATTGGTACTTATTCTGCTCTCTTGTAGACTTCTCATTTATGTGAGCCAGTAAGTTCCCAGTTACTTGACCAGTTTGAGTTGAATTTGTATATTTGACTCCTTCTGTCCTATTTCTTCAAGATTTTATAAAAATCTTCCAGATAAGAATCCAGTGGTGTCCTGTGATGCTGAAGTAGTCAGTTGGGACTAATTAGTCTTAGCCATATTTTCCCCAGAAATTTGGTGGAATGGAACACTGCAAAACATCCTGAAACATGAACCCTAAAAAACTGATCATTTAATCATATGTTCCTACATCTATCATTTCACATAGAGCTCTTAGAGTCCAGGTCATCTTCTTATGCTTAACATAGATCAGAAATGCTAAGTCAGTTTCTTGAACTATTTCAGAAGGTTAAATTACTTTGGCCCAGCATTTTCTAGGTCAACAAGCTAAGTTATGTTTTCTGCAGGCTAGAAAATGGAAAGCTGACACTTTCCAGAACTTATCTCAACTCCACCTTGGACAAGAGCTTAGAGAAATTAGTCATTTTTGATGCTGAATTTCCTCATCTACAAAGGGGAAGATTTATTTGTTGTGCGTATAACAAGGAATACAAGGCTAAATAAGACAGTCCTTTTGTTGTTTAAAATCTAGTAGTGATTTCATTTTCATTACTTTATTAAGGAGTGTGAACAAATAAAAAAAATACTAAAGACCTTAGTATAAAGCCTGAGGACTTTGCCTCAAAATTGACTACATATCCTAAAATACAATTACAACTAGTGGTATTATGTTTCACTGTTTAGAGAGAGTAACTGAGGATATATAATAAAGTACTGAGGGAAGGGAATATAGGTCAGTTTTAAATGTGACAAAGGATTCTGGGTCAGTGAAGTCAGTCAATCTTGCCTGGAGAAGTAATCAATAGAAGAGGCACAAGAAAAGTTGGAAGATATCTACATTGGTCAGTATTAGATTTAGAAAACATAATTTTAGGATTTAGAGCCACAGACAGTTGGCTTTTTTGGAATGTACTCAAAACAGGGTTAAAATCTCACCCTTCCTCAAGTAACAGCCTAGCTATGGAAATAGGGAAAGACATAAAATCTTGGTTTCTGTAAAGAGAGAATAAAAATAAATTTTCATCATATAGTTGTTAAAATAAATGATATGATGATCATCATTATAGTTAACAGTAACTTTGTTTAGTATGTAATATGGGACATACACTGGGTTAAGTGCCAGCATATGATCTTATTTAGTTCTCAAGACAACCCGATGAAGCAGGGCTATTTACATTTTACAGATAGGGAAATGGGGTAGGAGGAGGGAGCTGCACAGAGAGTTAAGGTACCTGGCTTAAGTCCCACAACTAGTAAGTGACAAAACAGGATTTTCACGAGACAATTTATTCCAGGGTTTTATAAGGATTTTAAGAGTGTCTCTATATTATTTTTTCCCCAGAGTAGACAGTAACAACTTAACAAAGCAGAGTTGAAGCTGAATCATGCACATACTCAAACTAGGAAAGATGACTGAAGATTACCCAAATAGGCATAAAATGTAGTAGATAGGTAACTTGTCTCTGGCTCTGTTTTCATAAATATAGTGTTGATTCAAGATCTTGGTGCCTTTCTCTAGATCCAATGCTAGATCTATTTTTCTTCCTTTATCTATGCTGTCTTTTCTGCCTGACTCTCTGAAATGGTAATTCCTTCATCTCTTGCTTTAGTTTGAGGCAGAATAGGGAACAAATTTACACAGCAACATTTATTTAACATTCTCTAAATTTCTTAAATGATGATGACTACAAAGTCACCATCTTAAATCACCAGTTTACTGGGATTTTCTCTGCATCCAGCAAAAAAAGCCTGGACATTGGATACTGATGTCATGCTTGCATGGACTATGACTCATCCAATGCCTTTCCTGTTAAATGGATATAAAAAAGATGGCCTAGATCTGCAGTTTCAAAACCTCTTGAGGTCCTGATGCCTTTAAAGTACTAAAGATAAGATTAACAAGGGAGAGACAGTCTTACCAGATAGTAAATATATTCTAAAGTAATAATAGTTACATCAAAAGGCATAGGAATAGACACAGATCAATGGAACAGAATACAAAGCCCAGAAATGCTTATCTTCATTTATAATAAAAATTTCTTTCATCACACTGATATGACAGTTTTTTCACCTGGCAAAGATCAAAAGCTTATCACACCATGATGTTGAGATTGTGAGAAATAGATACTCTCATACATTGATGATGGGAGTGTAAATTGTCCTATGGAGGATGATTTGGCAATACCCATTAGAATTCTAAAAGGTATAACCTTTAATCTGGTAATTCCCTTTTGAGGAATTTATCTTATGCATGGGGAGATTAACATTTATTTATGTACTGATATGAAGGATCTCCAATTTATATTGTTAAGTGAAAAAAACAAGAGGCAAAACAGAATATATGGGTATACCATCATGCATAAAATATATTTGGAAAAATACACAAAAGCTGAATCTGAGGAAAGGAACTGAATGGTTGAAGGACACAGATAGAAAGGAGGCTTTTAACTATTTACCATAATTATAGTTTGTATTTTTAACCATATGAAGTTATTACCTTTTCAATAAATAAATAAAATTTATTAAAGAAATTTATTGTATTATTTAATTTATTAAATAAAATTTCTAAAACAAATATTAGTACATCATATAGGTAGAAACATTTTTAAATAAATTTTAAAGCTGTTTACAACTAATGAAGCATGTAAGGGCAAGTGCTGAAATAGTAATTATAGGACAGGTATATTTTTCAGCAGGGTTATCTTATAACTACAGGTCCCAAACTTCTCCTCTTTAATTCCTGTTTAAAAAAGCTAAAAATAAATAAATAAATAAAGTATACAGATGGAGAAACTTTTTTAGAAGCCTTGGAAAACAAAGCTAAGTATCATCTATTTACCAGGCATTTGGAGAAATGTCTATAAGGTAAAACATTGATTAGATCAAGGGAAAATGATGGGAGACCTATGGTGTTGTTCCAGGTAACTGAGTAGAAACAAGTCCACTCACTGACACATTTATATAAGAGACAAAGTTTTTGGACCTGCATATAGATACAAAGATAGTGTGAGGAATTTGAGGGTTTGTTTCCGGCTTCCCCTCATGTTTACACATGGGCTGCAGTAAGAGTATACTCATTACCTGGAAAGGCCCCAAACTGGATCCAGACCCAAAATATCATTTAACAGAGATCCACTATGGTGGAAGGTTTTCCTTAGAGATCTTATCTATGATGTTTTATGGATCTGAAGCTACCACAAAAGGCCATGGCTTTGGTTTCTTTTGGTGGCCCAGATAGTTTGATCTAAAAATTGGTCTGATGTCATTACTTACATAGTTTTAATTTTATACCATTCCTTTGAAACTAAAGTTTTCTCTAATTTCTGAATTAAATTTAACTCTTATTTCACTATAAGATCATGATGAGCAGACACAAATGTTATGCCCAGATTTTGAGATCCCCAAAGAC
>CM052799.1:118611951-118671535 GCA_028533885.1 Nasua narica
TTGAGCTCCCTCTCACACTCACCGACACAGCGGCGTGGTGTAGAGAAAGAGAGCGAGTTCCAAAAAGTGCAACAGTTTTAGAGGGGCCAGTGGCCAATGAGATTGTAACACACAGAATGTTGCTTAGTAACTGTTTGAACTAGCCTATCACCCTGGCCAGAATTGGTGCACAAGTTTGGCGGGCAAAAGGCGGGGTTTATATTCTTTCTGGGTCAGGGGTTCCACATTCCTATTGGCTAACCCAAACCCAACCCACAGGCCGTCTGGGCCAATTAGCTCAAGGGAGGGCTGAGCCACACTCTAACCCTCCCAGAGGCAGGTCCTGCAGGGGCCACACACAAGAAGGCGGGTATAAGCAAAAGGAGCCAGCCCTGCTCTGCTCCTTCAATAAAACTTCCTATTTATGCAATAGTAAGCAAGGAAAATCATAGGACTTAAAAAAAAATCTGCAGCTGCATGTATTAGTGAACGCTTCGAGGAGTTGGCTCCCTCTGCAATAATGGATTTACTAAAAGAAGCATGTGTGGTCACTCGTCCATCTGCTGTCGGCTTCATTTCTGCATTGTCATGCTTTGCTGTATGTTGCAGGAAGACAGAAGCCTGAAAACTACATTTCACAGAACCCCCCTTGCCATTGTGGTCCTTCTGGTTTCAGTTCTATCAATGCAAAGCACTGTAGGAGACTAGGCAGAGAAGCAGGAGGAAAAGAAGTCATTTCTCTTCCTATTTAAGGATTTTGGTAGCTTCTCTGGCAATGACAGCTGCACAGAGTAAATGCAGGCTCATGGTTCCTCTGAGACAATTCAGTGGGGCAGCAGTGGCAAAGGGAGTGCTTTATCATCCTCATCAGCATATTGCTAAGGTACTCTGGTTCCAACAGCAATATTGACATAAGTCTTTTGAGTTACTGCAGCATAAGTGGCAATGTGAGTTCCAGGCTTCCTACCGTGGTGATAATAGCAGTGGTTCCAATGTCAGTTGCAAGTGCTCCAGTGGCCTTAGTGATAACATTATTGTGGGGCCTGAATACCACCACTTTCCTTTTGTCCTTCAGCCTACATGGGTGGTAGTTCTTGCTGTTACTAATATCTTCCCCTTTGTATTTCTTTAGACCTCCCACCACTTTTGTAACCAGTGTTCTAGATTACATTTCCACTGATTGAAAAAGCTAGCATGGCTCCTTTTCCTTCCTGACTCATACAAAGCAGAAGAATTTTTAGGAGATTTCACGACTTATGGACTCAAGAAGATTTAAAACTTAAGAGAATGCTCCATTTTGAAATCAGACTGAGATGTCATAGAAAAGAATCATGTAAGATAAGGAAGTGCTACATAAAAATGAAAAATAATATTGTGATACTTTAAACCACCATGGAGACCCAGCAGAAAAGCAAGATAGGGCACCAACTCATTATTCTGAAAATTGATAAATAAAGGTAGAAGATCAAGCACTTATTCCTTTCTTGTATTAACTGTATTTCGGGGCACCAAATAGCTGGTGAAGGAAAATCCTTCCTTCCTAAAAGTATCACAGCTAATAAGTGCAAGGCAAATGATAGAATTAGAAAATAACTATTTTGTAATACCTAATGAAATAATGAATCTAGGTTACAATCAACAGTGTCTGCTAAAACCATTAGGTGAATGATTAATGGAAAATTATAATGAATGGATCTAAACTGGCACTACCTGAGCCTTGTAATTAATTTCAATGTCACCAAATATAAACCAAACAGATATTATGTGCCATGATGTAAAGCCTTAGAAACTACACAGCACCCCCTATATGATATCCCTGAAAAAAGGACCTGATCTAATTAAGTCTGGAGATATAAGTACTAGTTTAAAACTAGTACTTAGTTTTAAGGGAAAAAAAAGGAAATGGAATACTGTATGCTAATTTACACTGCAAAGATATAATAAGCCAAATCCAGAATATAAGAAATTCTAGTTTTGGGGTGCTTGGGTGGCTCAGTCTATTAAGCATCTGACTCTTGATTTTGGCTCAGGTCATGATCTCAGGGTCCTGGGATCAAGCCCTATGTTGGGCTCCACCCAGCGTGTAGCCTGCTTAAGATTCTCTCTCCCCCTGCCCCTTCCCCCACCCTGCTAACATAAGCAAGCTCTCCCTCTCTCTAAAAAATAAAATAAATTAAAAAAATTAGATATTCCACAGTTTTTCTCCAAAATAAATGATATTTAGAAAAGGGGAAAAGTATGTGGATACCCATTAAAAGAGACTTAATAGAACAATCTACCAGTTGCAAGGTATGGCCCTTATTAAGTGTAAAAAGACAGTTTTTGAGACAGTAGAGGAAAATTAAACATAGGATAGGTATTAGAATTATTGTTAATTGTGTTGAGTGTGTTAATGTTATTTTTTTCTGCATGTGTTTTAAGAAAAATCTGTCTAGGGGTGCTTGGGCATTTCAGTCCATTAGATATCTGACTCTTGGTTTTGACTCAGGTCATGATCTCATGGTCGTGAAATTGAGCCCCAGGTCAGGTGCACTCAGGGCAGAGTCTGCTTAAGACTCTCTTCCTCTGCTCCTCTCCCTCTATGCTCAAGCACATGAGTGTGCATTCTCTCTCTCTCAAATAAATAAATAACTCTTTAAAAAAAGAAAAATAATTCTATTAAGGTAAGAAGTTTTTGTGGGAGAAATGATATAATGTGGATTGCTTTGAAATGCTTTAGCATTTTCCACTAAAAAAAAAAAAGAAAAAAGAAAACGAAGATGAAACAAGAATAGCAGACTGGTTATAATTGTTGCTGAGCAATGGATACATGGAGACTCATTACAGTGTTTTTGCATGAAATTATTTTAATAAACAATTTAAAATTATTTTCTTTTCTTTTTTTTTAAAGATTTTATTTATTTATTTGACAGAGACTGAGAGATCACAAGCAGGCAGAAAGGCAGGCAGAGAGAGAGGGGGAAGCAGGCTCCCTGCTGAACAGAGAGCCCCATGCAGGGCTCGATCCCAGGACCCTGAGATCATGACCTGAGTCGAAGGCAGAGGCTTCAACCCACTGAGCCACCCAGGCGCCCCTAAAATTATTTTCTTTATAAATATTTTTTAAAACTAAGAGGCTCATGTTTATTTTTAATTTTCAATTAACAGTAATTACCACATTTTATAAAATATTTATGACCATAGTAAATTTGGGGACTTCTTCTTCCAATTACTTTGAGTTTTAAATTTAAGCTGAGAAGGCCTGCACTGCTCTAAGCACACCTCATGATAGATCATTCACACACAGAACAGTTGGAAGATGTAATTGTTTTCAAGCAAGATAAACACCTCAATGGACCTTAGAAGGGGAACATAACACAAAGAGTAATGTGAGAGGGTGGAAACTGTAGGTCTTTGGGGGTATGGACTATTTAGGAATATAAAGACAAATATTTGTTTACTAATCTGTCACTTTTATAAGACAATGAGCTGCTTGAAGACAGGCACCATATTTCTTCATCTTAATATGCCTAAAAAAGTGCCTGGAACACATTAGGCAATAATGGAGTAAAATATGAACAAGGAATAACCTTGAGGAAAATGACAGTAAACAAGACCAGAAATATGTTTGATCAGAAGAAAAATGTAAGCTTGAATTTGTAGAAGCACTAAATGGACATGTGTTATATAAGATCGGTGCAAAAGAACTCCATGGGACTTAAGAGCTCCTCCATGATTTTTTTCAGCCACTTTTTATGTAACTGTCCTACAGTTTTTCTTGCAGAGACTTATGCTCACCCTTTTTGCCACAAAAGTTATATCACTTCCAGGGGTCAGGATTGTTTGGGCTACCAAAGAAGGCTTTGGAAGTCTGTGATCATTGTAGAAAAATCTAGAGATTGCTTGCATAATATGGGATAGAGCGTAAAGAGAGTAAAATTCTTTTTATTTAATTTTCAATGCAGAAGGTCAAATTATGGTCTAGCCAGAGAGGACAGACAGCCTAGTAATGACAGGCCCTACTGAACCACCTCAAAATGAAAAGCTAGATTGCCCAAATGTCGTAAATCTGGGTAAAATTCAGCCCTCACACATCACATAAGTGGTCGATTGCTGGGTAATATGCAGGAAAAGTCATAACGCCTTAGAAGAAAACTTCCGACTTACGTTGAGAGAAGAATCATGGCATTCTGTATTTACTACTAAATGTTAATTAATGAAAAATACTAGCATCTACATTTATGGTATTTATATAAGTAAGGTGG
Source organism: Nasua narica (assembly GCA_028533885.1). Classification (NCBI taxonomy): domain Eukaryota; kingdom Metazoa; phylum Chordata; class Mammalia; order Carnivora; family Procyonidae; genus Nasua; species Nasua narica. The sequence continues at coordinate 118,616,175 of CM052799.1, forward strand.
AAAAATCCTTGAATTAAAAGCTAAGTTCTTGTGCTGATTCTGACTGGCTAGCTATGTAATCTTGGGAAAGTCGCTTCTTTGAGCCTTAGTTATCTTTATAAAATGAGGGGACTTGGGTCAAGGCTCAATCAGATAGTCTCTAAAGAAAGTCCCTGTCAGTCTATCATGTGAATTTAGGCTCTGTAACATATGTGTGTAACTATATAAATATTTAAGAAGGCACAGAAACATTCAGAGAAGTTGATAAGTAATAATATTGAGAACTTTTGGCACCAGTATTGTGTAAGATGATACAGCAAGAAGGAGAGACAAAGAGAAAAGTAAATAGTGTTTTTTTCTTTTTCTTTTCACTCAAGTTGATAAAATGGTCCAATTTAAAAGCTGTGGACGATAGAAAATGAATTAAAATAATAAGTAATAAGTGTATATGAAACACTTAAGTCTTCTAAATATAAAGTACAAAGTAGCCAGATTTTTAACTAAAAGTCATTTCACTAGCATGAACTTTTCTGAACAAAAATAACCACACTAAAAAAAATAATAATAATAAAAAAATAACCACACTACTACCTATATCTATATTTGTAATCAACTCTTACTCTTTCTTTATAGAGGAGATATGATAGCTGCCAAAACTAAGTATAATTGTGTGTATGTGTATGTCTATATGTCTTTTTTTTTTTAAAGATTTTATTTATTTATTTGAGAGAGGGAGTGAGCAAGAGAGACAGCAAGAGCTGGGGGAGGGTCAGAGGGAGAGGGAAAAGCAGACTCCCTGCTGAGCAAGGAGCCAGATGCAGGGCTCAATTCCAGGACCCTGGGATCATGACCTGAGCTGAAGGCAGACATTTAACTGACTGAGCCACCCAGGTGCCCCACATCTGTGTGTTCTTAATCTCTTTCCTACATTTCAGCACTCAGAAATAACAACCCAAAATCTGGATGTTATTGGCACTAAATGGTCTTAAGAAATTGCTACCAAAATTTCTAGAGTCTGTAGATATTGTCCTGATATATGAATAAATGATACCCATACATAACCTGTCACTTCCTTTTGGCACTTCATAATTTTATCTTCAAAGTCTAGTAACATGGGCTAACTATTTTCTGTCCCTGCAAAGTTGTGCATTGAAGTAGGAGCAGCAGGGGCGAGAAGCAAGAGATAGTGATTGACATGGCATATAATTACTCTAGGTATCAAGAATTTGATATGTTATTTATGGGAAATTCTAACCCCTCATTAGACAAGTATCCAGGGATGTATTGGTGGGATTGCACCAAAGTAACTGATGTCTCAAAGGTAACCTTTGTTATAAATAGGATATTTTTTATTAATTAATTTTTAAAAGACTTTATTTTTACTTAAAAATAAGATTTTATTTTTAAGATTTTTAAGATTTTTATTCTTAAAAATAAAAATCTTTATTTTTATTTAAAATAAAAAAATCTTTATTTTATTAGAATAAAATAAAATCTTTTTTTAAAAAATATTTTTATAATTTTATATTCTTATATCATATATTATATTTCATTATAATTATTTTATTTTTATATACAATTATATATAAATAAATATAATATTCATATACAATAAATACATGTGAATATATTATATAAATAATTATTATATATTAATTATATATGATTATATTTATTATATTTTATGATTTTTATATTATATTTATATATTTTTATACTTTTTAAAAAATAATTTTAAAAATAATTATTTATTTAAAAAATAAAATCTTTAAGATTTTTAAGATTTTTATTTTTACTTAAAAATAAGATTTTGTTTTTATTTTTACTTTATATATTTACTTGACAGCAATAGACACAGCGAGAGATGGAACACAAGCTGAGGGAGTGGGAGAGGAAGAAGTAGGCTCCTTGCTGAGCAGGGAGCCCAACACAGGACTCAATCCCCAGGATCCGGGGTTCATGATGTGACCCGAAGGCAGCTGCTTAATGGCTGAGCCACCAGGTGCCCCGAAATAGGATATTTTTAAATTACTATTTGAAAATTGTTTTATGATAGATGAAGGTCATAGAAAAAGAACATACAGTTCTAAAATTTATTAATTTAAAAAATTTAGGAATAATAATAGGCAGTGTGGTATGGTGTTGAGGATGCTGGGCTGAGTCACATGAACTATTATGCTTTTCGTGTTTTCCTACTTTTAGCTGAATGAGCTTGTGCAAACCACTTACTTTTCCTAGCTTTGTTTTCCTCATCTGTAAGTTGAGGATAATATAATTAGCCTTACCCATCTCATAGGGCTGCATACCTAAGGTATTAGATATAAATGCACTTTTGCCTATGGTAAAAAAATTAACTAATATAAAAGATCCTTCCTCATTACTATAAACAATGTTATTGGTAGTACTTATTACTACAACCATAGAGGTGTTTAGAAAAGTCAAATTCCCTTTTCCTGGTATCTGTTCATGAAATGTGGACTCTGTTAACTTTGTCAACAGTCACAATTCCCATGGATTTTTTAAATTTTATTTATTATTATTATTATTATTTTTTAGAAAGAAAGTGGGGAGGGGCAGAGGGAGAGGAAGAGAATGTGAAGCAGACTCTGCGCTGAGCAAGGAGCCTGTCTCAGCTGGATCTCACTGGATCTCAGTGCACTTCACAGCTTTTCTACTTCAAATGGCATTTCTTAGCACAGTAGGTTTCCCATATGTATTGCCACAAATAGTAATTCTTCCTCAGAGTTCAGGAAGATTTTCAGAAACATCTCATGACCCTAAGAACATGAACCAAGCTGAAATCAAGAGTCGGTTACTTAACTGACTGAGCTACACAGGAGCCCACAACTCCCCTGGATTCCATATACAATATGAAAAATGTTAATTTTATGTGTCACCTTGACTGGGCCACAGATATCCAGATATTTGGTTAAACATTATTTCTGCATATATATGTGAGGGTGTTTCTGGAAGAGAATAGCATTTGAATCTGTAGACTGAGTCAAGTAGATTGTCCTCCCCAATGTGAGTGGAATCATCTAATCCATTGAGGACTAAACAGAACAAACTGTGAAGGAAGAGGAAAATTCTCTTTCTGCCTGACTGATTGAGTTGGGAGGGACATCAGCCTCCTCCTGCCTTCAGATCACTGGTGTCCCTGGTTAACAGGCCTTCATACTTAGATGGGAATTTACACCATTGGCTCTCCAGTTCTCAGGCCTTCAGACCTCGACTAGAACTTGCACCATTGATTCTCCTGGTTTTCAGAATTTTAGACTCGGACTGGAACTATACCACCAGCCTGCTTGGGTCTCTAGATTGCAGATATCTGATCATGGGACTTCTCAGCTTCCATGACTTTTTTCTGAAGAACCCTGACTTCTATACAATTCCTCCATGTTTTTCAAGTATTTATTAGGGAATAGAATAGATCTACTGGATTTCTTCTTGTTAAAAGTATTTGGCTGATTTAAGGATCTGCTTTATCTAACTCCTGATAATAGCTTTCATCTCAAAGACTAAAGAAATGTGTGTTCCAGTTCAGTGGTCCTATATGCACCCGGAATTTTATGTGTTTGAAACTGATGTCAAATCCTCATTTCCCATGAGAACATTCTCTGCCTGTCCCATCAGAATCACATTTGCTCTCACTGAAATCATTTCTAGATACTGCTTCCTTACCACTTCCATTCACTCCACAAACAATACAACAACCAAATCAAGAAACAAGAGAGCTGCCATTTATTGACCTCTTACCTAGGAGAAATTTACATATTTTATCCCATTTAATCCTCATGGCCATCCAACAGTATCATTTTCTCATTTTACAGATGAGGAAACTAAGGCTTATGATGGGTTATTAACTTACTCAAGGATATATAATAAACCGTAGAACTAAGAATTAGATTCAAAGTCACCCAACAGCAAAGTCTGTGTGGGCTCAATTACCAACTTATCTTCTGCTCCCATATCCCGTTCTCTTTCTTTCTTCAGTCGCATTTTTTTTTTTTTTGTCCATCTAAGTTACTTAGGCTCAAAACAGCTTATTATAACTTGGGTATATATTTTCTTCCAGTATTTTATGCTGGAAGTTTCAAAACAGCCCCAAAATGCATGATGACCACATTTTTGTCTGTCAGCAATCTTTTTTTCTTTTGAAAGGATTCAAATTTGATAAGGTTGATATGTTTTGTGAATCCCTACTGCCTCCTTTAATGTAATTGTAACTTCCTGGGGGCTGGCTCCCAGGGACAAAGCTTTATAGTGCATAACTTTTCAGTGAAAGATTTACTATGTGGTGAAATTAATAGGTACAGTGCATTTCACAGCTTTTCCACCTCAAATGGCATTTCTTAGTCAGCAGAGTAGGTTTCCCATATGTATTGCCACAAATAGTAATTCTTCCTCAGAGTTCAGGAAGATTTTCGGAAACAAGTATTTCCAAATTAAATCTTATTCACAGTTTCTGCTCAGCATAAACCAGCCTAACTTGATGAGTGCCTTTGACATGTTGAGGAATAATTAAATTTAATTTTCATGTACAAAATAGAAATAAAAAAAATTTCTGCAGCTCTGCAGTGGCTGACACTATGCTATTGCCTTTGTGTTCTCAAAAGGGAAGGGAAATGGAATTCTAAGAGAATAGTGCATTCCACCAAGTTTTAGGAGAAAACATTCTAGAATAACACAATCTCTGCTGATATGGCAGCTTTTATGTTAGCCCTTAGGAATGAAAGTGGGAAGGTACTCAGTTGAATTTTTTTTCTTTTGAAAAGGTAGAAAGGTAATTTGACCTATTTATTATCAAAATGTTCTTTAAAAATTCACTGTCTTTTAAAGGACAGACCTGAGAGGGAAGCCATAAAATCACATGTACCAAACTGTCAGCAAGCTACCAGAATGGAATGGGCTCTTTACTATTATTGGGCTCTTTAATATTATTAATAACAACTAAAACAATAGCTCAATGTATTTGAATCCTTTATGAATCAGTGTCTATGCTAAATTGTTTTTAGACTTCCCAATAATCCTTTGAGATGTCTTGTTATTATATTTACAGTTGAGGAATTCGAACCTCAGAATGGCGAAGCAATTATCCGGATGTCACACAGCTAGGAAATGATGAAGCTGGGATTTGGCTCTAGGGTCTTAATATCTCCAAAGCCTATACTCCTTCTAATATAATATATCATAATTAAGAGCACAGTTTCAAAAAGCAGACTCGGGCTTTCAAACTCTGGCACTGTGGTTGTGGAAATTCAACTTACTTAACATTTTTGAAGCTCAGATTCTTCATGTGTAAATGATAATAATAACAATAATAATAAAATCTTCAGTTGGAATATTGTGGGGATTAAATGAGGTAATATATAGAGAATGCTTTTTACTTTCCGCCTGGCCTATGCACAGCACTCAATGAGTGTTAGCTATTTTTTATGCTCCCATACCAGGTAGGCCCTCTTTAGAGATATTAAGGCATAGATAGAGGTTTGGGGAATCAATAGGGCTACTTCCTTTATACATGGTTAAATTGGTTTTTAAGTCAATAAAAGATACATTGATAATGTAGAAGAAAGCAAAATGATCTTGGCCCACAAAGCCCAAACTATATTGTCAAACGTTTTTCAATTTGAACATAAGCAATAATGATGGAAAGAGATTTTTAATTTATTCATTCATTCATTCATTCGACAGATTCAACTCTTTCATTTGCTTTTTTTTTCTTCTCTAGAGTATGACAGTATGTGTTAAATTCACCTCTGGGTACAGGTGGCCCTGTCTGAAAATTTTAATTTGTGTCAGAGTCATAAACAAAGGGATGAGCTTTATAAAACTTGAGACAACTTGCTTTCTTTAAACTTATAACCTCTATACTACTCATTTATCTCAAAAGATATTTTTAAGATGAGGCAGCTTCTGAAAGAAATACAGAGTGACTTTCCTTATTGTCTAATTAATTTGGTTCTTTTTATTCAGGGTTCTCTTTACTTTCTTTAAATTTTCCTGGTTGTTTGAATGGAGACACTAAAGGTAAAGGGAGAACAGCTCTGAGAGACATGGTGCTAAAGCCCAAAAGTCCCTGCTCACATCTGCTTCCCTGAAACAGCTTTGCGCTTATACACAGCTGTATAAATTACACTGATTTGAAAGAAAATACCTTTTGTGCTTGTCTTACTCTGGGTTGTTTTTCATCTATGCCAGAATTCTTTCTCTGTAAGAATAATAGCAAAGATTTGCTTTGCAAAACTCTGCTCAGAGCTGGAAGTGGGGTTTGGGGAGAAAGGAGGAATTTGATTCTTCTTCTTCTTCTTTTTAAATCATGTAGTAGGCTGAGATTCCCTCCGGTGTGATAAAAAATAAAATGAGGCCAGATGGTAGGAGTTGTTTATGGGTTCTGAAGTAAAAGTATTAAGTCATTAAAATTTGGAGGTTTCTCTCATTTATTCCAGCTTCCTCTTCTCATTAAATCCCTGTTTTATGTGGTTGGAGGTGTAGGGAGAAGATATCTGGATACCAGATGTGAATTCTCTCTTGCACTGAGCCTCAGTTAAAGCATTTCTTTGCTTCTCTCAGATCTCCAGCCTGGGGCAAATGTAAAGGAGTATGCTTCCCTGATAGGAGTCTAGCAAGGTCCATGGCAGACCCTATATTGGAGATAGGGAAGGGTTATCTACCCTAACTTTTAAGGTGTTTAAAATCTGAGTAAACTTTGAAGCCCATTTTTTGACACAGGCTTTTCTGAGGGCTCCTTAGGGAAGAATTTATCCTTATTGATGAATATAAGAGTGAGGTTTTCCAGCATAATAAATCCTGAATGGATATGCTCTAAGTTGATTTTAAACCTATTGGCTGGTGTTACCTATAAAATGGGAAAGATGACATGGTCTTGCTGTCAGATTTTTTAAGAATGATATTGGTCAATGGGTGCCTGGGTTGCTCAAGTTGGTTAAGCAGCTGACTCGTGGTTTCAGCTGAGGTCATGATATCAGGGTCCTGGGATCAAGCCTTGCATTGGGCTCTGTCCTCAGCGAAGAGTCTGCTTGAGGACTTTCTGTCTCTCCCTCTGGCCCTTTCCCCCACTTGTGCTCTCTCTCTCTCTCAAATAAATAAAATCTTAAAAAAGAAAAAGAATGAAATCAGTTAAGTCCACTCATACTGCTGGACATGATCTTGATATTTCATGTCATTCCTGTCATATAAATATCCTCAGAAGTAAGCAAATAGATTACATTAAAAAGTTGTAAGCCATACGTTGCATTTTGGGGAGTAATAGTGTTTCCTTGTTGAGCCCATATGAAGGCTTATGTGGTAGTTAAGTCTCCAGGGTTAGGGATTGGACTGACTGGGTTTGAATTTGGGGTTAAAGCTTAACTCAACAACTCACTAACCAAGTGAATCTGGACAATTACTCAACACCTTTAAGCTACTATTTGTTTACTCACCGGTAAAATGAGCATATTAATAACTCTTATTTCATAATTAACTTAGGAAGCTAAATTGAGCAATGCATACACATGCTTTTGTACAATTTCTGGGCCACAGTTCCTGGCCTCTCATAAACAGAACTACCCAGCAACTAAATGATATATCACCTTTACTGTTCCTGATAAAGAATCATTGGCAGGAAAACTTACTAAAACAGATGAGTAGCCTTAAAAAAGTATATATACAATTGAGAGTCTCCTTGGGGGGCACTCAATGACTTTTATATATGTAAGAAACAGGGTGTCTGTCTCAGGCTGCTGGGCTCTTCTCCATGGTATGGTATGGCTGCTGATTGTGGGGCTGCCATGTTAAGAGCCATTGGGCTCCAACACTAAGTAAGTAGAGCCTGGTGAAGACTGGGCAAAAATTTGGATCAGGATGGATTGTGGGAGATTTTCATTGCTTTGTTTTTATCCCTTCTCAGGACTATCTCATTCTTGATCAGTGCTCTGAGGACAACCAGGGAAAAAGGGAGAAAAGAACAGGAAATATAAGTACACAAAAGCCCTGGAAAGCATCTTCTATTTTTGAGGTAAGGAAAGACTACGGACATATCCTCCACTACAGAGTTTTACTGGAGTCTTCATTCAGGCCTTTCTTGATTCTGAAATGAATATTTTGAGCTTTTAGAGCCTCTGAATTTCAAAGCCTCTGAGTCTTCTATGTTTCCTTATTTAAAATTTTACTTCTAAAAATACACAAGTGTTTGCATTCTATATATTCTAAAAATGCAATATACATACAATATATGAATACATTCTTAGAGAAAATCATGTCTGGAAAAAAAGCTTCCCTTTATGACCACTCAGAAACAAATCAAATATGACTTTTCTGTAATTTTACTGTAATTTTTTGTTATAGGAATGGGATCATAATATAGATGTTTTTCTGCAATTTTTTTTTAATTACTAACCTGTCTATGAGATTTTTATGATAGTACACATACACTTAGTTCATTATTTTTAATTGTTGCATGGTATTCCATAGTATTAACAACTGATAATTTAAGAATTTCTCCATTGATGATTGTTTGGTTTTCAATAGTTTATTATTACAATCATATTTTAGTAAGCATTTTTTTAAATATATGTCAGATGAATTCTTATAAATAATTGTGGGTCATAGGATATGCCAATTTTAAATACTGATCAAGCTTATGATTGCCCTTCAAAAATTTTGTACCAATTTATATTTCCTGCACCATGATGAGGAACTTGCCAACTCTGGATATTATTTCTTTGAAATTTTTGCAAATCTAATAGGTAAAAATGATTCTATTCTAAGCCCCACTATTATACTTTCTGTGTTTCTTAATTTGACTACTTTGGGTACCTCATATAACTGGAATCATATAGTATTTGGCTTTTGTGTCTTGCTTATTTCACTTTTGACTGTTGTGAATAAATCTAAAGAACACGAACGTGCACAAACATCTACTCAAGTAGGAATACTTAAGCCCATAAATTAAAAAAATTTAGATGGAATGGACCAATTTCTTGAAAGACACAAGCTGCCAAGGAAGTTATTAAATTTTTTGAAATTTGAGAAGGTCATAAGTACTTCTGAGAAAGGTATTTGTCTCTCTGTATCAAAGAATCTAGCACAGTACTTGCTTCATGGTGGATGCTTGATAAATTGTGGTTACTATTATAACAATATTATGTAAAGTGAAGACTGAATGAAGAAAAGAATGACATACTAAATTGGATTTGGATATGACTTGCTTAGAAGAGTTGTATTGCTTGCATACTTTTTGTGTCAAATTATTCATTTATTCACTAGTCTGTCATTTTTTTATGTTCTTTAGAATGCTTATTGGATGAATGAATGAGTTTGTGATACTTCGTACTAGGAATATGCAAATAAAAATGATGACACCCATCCCTGAGCAGCTCATAATCTAGCAAGACCTAATTGGGAATATGTAGTGAGATATGAGTCCAAGACATTCCCAAACAGAATAATATAAAGTGGTTTATATGGAAAAGAAACAATACCCAGTACAGTGGAGTTCAGCCTAAGAAGTTAGAGAAGTCTTTCTAGAGCTAATATTTGAGTTATGCTCTGAAAGGTTTATGCTTTGTGTGAATTCACTGTGTAGTAATATAGGCAGATAAATGAGCAGAGCGCATTTCAGGAAAGGGTTTTAGTGTAGGTCCACACAAATGAAATGCTGAGGAATGTCAAGCAGTCCTGTGGGTTACAGCACAAGGTATGGAGGGATTAGCTAGAAAAGGCAGACACAGAAGAAAATGCAAGGCCAGAGGTGAAGGATTGGATTTTTTACAGAGTTACAATTAACCAAGTTTAAGTCTGTATTAATATTAAAAGGGGAACTATCTTGTGGTTTTAGTAGAGGGAAGGATATTCTTCATTATGTCTCAAACCCTATATAAGGAGTAACACATTTGTTATTAGATAAAGATACCATTGATTTCATTAACTACACATTTATCTTGAATTATTCTTTTATAGGGGCGCCTGTGTGGCTCAGTGGGTTAAAGCCTCTGCCTTCAGCTCAGGTCGTGATCTCGGGGTCCTGGCATTGAGCCCCACATCGGGCTCTCTGCTCAGCTGGGAGCCTGCTTCCTCCTCTCTTTCCGCCTGCCTCTCTGCCTACTTGTGATCTCTCTCTCTGTGTCTGTCAAATAAATAAATAAAATCTTTAAAAAAATAAAAAAATAATAAAAAAGAATTATGCTTTTATAGTATTTTTAGATATGAAAGCTCCACATTATTAAATCAGAAAATGTGTTTATATTTTCTAATTTCACATCAAAGCTGTTCCATAATTACTTTTAATAGGAGTTAAATATATTTTCTCAATTTATAGAGATCAGGAGCTTAACTGCAAATCACATTTGTGTTAGAAATCATGTGGCAATTTAAGGCTTTCAATCTATAGGAATATGATTCTGAGAATCGAAGAAGGAAGAAAGAAAGAGGCCCAGAGTGAAGGCCATACACCAAAGAAGTCATTTCAGAAAGACAACCTCATAGAGTAAAAAGAAATTGATCTTGAAGAACTTGGAGACAAGTTGCTGAAATATAGTCACTCTAGGTATCACAATGATAAAACATTTGCAGGAAATCTCACTTTCATGACCTATAGGATCTATATTTATTATTTTCCCACAGCCAGGTTTAAAAAAAATCCTTAATAATATATGCAATAAATTTAAGTTTATCTGGGAGGCTGAAAGTTATCCTGTAGTGATGCCTCCTGTAAAGACCACCATAACTTCTTAAATCTACTTCTAACCTCTCGAGGCATCAAACCTAGATAGTGTTCCATTAAGATTAAATACTATGAGGAACATATAATGCATAATTAAGCAGTTGGATAGAATAATAAGCCATTACGTCTACAGATATTTATTGAAAACCTATGATGTTCCACAGATACTGTTTTGGGTGCTTGGGATACATCTGTGCAAAACAATTCCTGTTTATGTTGAGTAGGAAAAACTTTTCCTCTACTCTCTTATATTCAATAGTAACTGGGGGCATGCAAATTAAACTAACAATAGACAAAATAATAGGAGAAAAAGCACATAATTTTTGTTAATATTCATATGCATAGGCGTTCACAGAGAAGAAGTAAAATTCAAAGAAATAGTTAGGCTCTGGGCTTATATACCCTTTTAACAAATACAAGAGGATTGGGGCATCAAAGTTATGGGGAAATGACTAAGAAAAATTTTAGTAAGGTCTGTTTATGCAAACTTATCTTGGTGTCAACTCTCCATCTTTGATGGTAAGAATCTCTCTTCTCTACCTGGTCTGGAAGGTGGGCACCTTCTTCAAAGGAAAATTTATGCCCTGCTTTTAGGAACATAAAGGGAGGGCATCTGTTGATTTTCAATTACCTTCAGCTAAAAATAATACTTATGTTAAATTGACATATTATGGGGTGGCATTTTCTGATCCCCTTCACTTACATTACAGAAAGATGACAATGCAGTATGCTTATCTAAACATAAGTATTGTTCATTGTGGACACAGAATTACCCTCTAACTCAGGGGTTCTCAAACTTGGATATGCAAAATATCATCACTCTGGGAATCTTGCAGATGCTAGTTCAGTAAGCCTGGGTGGTGCCTGAGATTCAGCCTTTCTAATATAGAAGGTAATCCCAATCTGCTGGTCTACTGACCACATTTGAATAGCAAGATTTCTCTATGTTTGCTATCCAGAAAACTACTCAAGGAAGATTCTCTAAGAAAAAAAATAGGTATTTTTAATCAGGTAAGTTTCAGAAGGGCTATGTAATATATTTTACTCTCAAAGATCCATAGTGCACATAACTATATGGAAAGCTCTGAGAATTTCTTAAGTAAAAAAACTGCTTAACTTTGTTTTGCCTATGTTGTTATAGATTAACACCAAAACTGTCCAAAAGATACCTGCCCAAGAGACAATTTAAAATTTCCACCTGAGGAATATTTCATGTTTGCCATTAGCCATTCTATATACTTTTCTTTTACCTAGCTGCTATTCAATAATCTTCTGTTTTGGAGTCAAAATCATAAGTCTCAAAACTGAAATTAGTCTTGGTTAAAATTAAATAACTTATAGATCATAAATGACATTTGATGAGAAACCCTTAGAGAAAATAATCTTGTTGACAAAAAAAATAACTCTTTGAAAATTCAAAACCTGTGCTCTTTACTGTCCTTTGTGGTAAGATAAAGAAGGGAAGGATAACAAATATTAACATTCTAGGAACCATAAAAGTACAATGAATGAAGAGATGAGATTGGATAATTGCGGCAAACGTTTTATATAATTTCTATTCATCTTGTTTCTTGTTATCATGATCACAGTTTCTATTTTTTCCATAGTCAAAGGAAGAAGAACAAGAAGCTCTGTGATATTCAACTGTTCAACTATATAGTTAAAAAAAATCTCTTAGAGAAGAAATATTTAGTTGTGAGGTTTGCAATAGCCACAAATACTGCACAATTTATTGCTATGAGCAATCTTATTTGTTCACTTAAGCTATAGGTGAACTCTTTAGATTTGTGTTAATTTTAGCCAATTCCTGTAAGTGAACTCTTCAAAGGTCTTATGTAAAGTAGCCCACTACATTATATTATGTGGATTCTTTTGTTAAAAGTACTAGACTACAGGTAACCTCCTCCTTGAAGGCCTGATGGACATAAAAGGTGCCGCTAATAGAGTCTCATCTGAACACAGTGAAAAGCTACCTCTTTTCACCCTTTGTATTCTACCATTTTGTGGGTATTTGAGACTGATCTCCATAATCTGTATTAGAAGGTACAAATGTAGTAATGTGATCTGCATAGCAGTACCAGTTTACCTCTAGCTCTGAAGTGTTATGGACAGAAAAAATAAAAATACTGTTAATATTCCTTTACTACCTACAGAGATTGGAGGGGGTAGGGCTCATCCTCATGAAGCAAAATCCTTCACTTTTAAAGCTTCTATTTGTGTGTGACTCAGAGTTGCCATCAGGATGATTCTGTTGTTTGGCAGGACTCTACAATGTGCCGCCTTTTTTTTAAGGTATCTGTGCAACGTGCATAAAAATGTATACTGATCTCTCTCCTTTTGTAGAACAATTTCTACAGATTTTGTGAAATTTAGGAAAACTGTTTCTCTTCTTGAATATAAATTTAAGCTGTATCATTAAAAAAAATCATTGTCCATGAGGATCATGTGTGTATGTCTGCACTGTTGGTAATTATTCTGGGCAAAAATTACACTCTGAAAAACAGTACTATAAGTGGAATAAAGGGGGCAGAACAAAGCACTGGTGAACAGATTTCAAAGAGGACCAAATCCTAAATTCAAATTCTAAGTGTCAAACCCATCTGGGATTCTTGTGCCAGGCCTATAATTCCAAAATTCGCCTGGACTGTCACATGCACACTCTGGCCTACCCTCTGTGCAATTCTGGTAGGTGGTCCTTCACAACCCACGGTGCACATTGGAAACACCTGAGCCGTTTTAAGAACCTACCCATGCTGACAGCCCACCCCAGATATTCTGAGTTAGTTGACTGGGAGTGAGTCTAGGGCATAGTCTTATTTGAAACACTTTTTAAAACTTAAGTTAGAGCTACAATAACCGCAGTTCATCCCATGATTACAGCCAGTTATCCATGGTCCAAGAGTTGCTGACACTGAGTTGGAAAGGAGCACAGGCCTGAAGAGGCAACTGCTGAAGAATGACTTAGGAGTCATTTGACAGGGGCCAAATCTCCACTCTCCTACCCTGTTCTAAAGATCCCTTGAAGATGGGGAGAGGCTGATGCTGGGCTATAGTTTGAAGGTTTTGAAATTTTCACTCCAGGAAGTCTTTATTATTTTCTTTGTTCTTAATTAGAGATTTGATAGGATCATGAAACAGAAAACTGTAAATAATTGTTTGCTATCATTGCTCCTACCCAGGAAAAGCAAGAGCAAACTGCACCTGTCATAAAACTGGTAGCTCTCAAGATCTACGATGGTTTCCTTTATTTTCCCAACTTCATCTACAACAGACTGCATATAGCATGTGTTCAATACGGGGGTTTTCTTTTTTCTGTTTTTAATTTTTCTTTTTTTTTTTTCTTTTTTAAGTGACATTTGAAGGCTTGAAGACCTCTATAAAGGAGCAAAAGCTAGCTCTCCTTCCCTTGACTGTTATATAAATGAGGTATCCAAGAGTAGTGGTTTAATTTTGATGTTTTTTTTTCCTTTGAGTTTCTATAGGGTGTTTTGTTACTTTTAGATCCCTGTAATTGTGCACTGTAATGATTTCAAATGGTGCTGGCAAAGAGGTTCTTGCTCCACTAAAAGACTTCTCTTGAAACATCTTTACTTAATCTGATATACCATTACAAAAATCATTTACTTAAATAATGTAGCGACATACAGCCTTTCAACCCAGCAAAATAAGGAGGAATCAATCAGTGAACTCTCATATTTTAAGTACATTTTTACCTGGATTTTCATATATAAAAACCTTTCTTCCAATTTTATACAGTTAATGTCTAAAATGTGAAAATTATTGTGCTTTTTGTCAACTGTCATTTGTAAAGATAATCTCTCAAAAAGTCACTTTAAACTAGTGTAAAGACAATTATCTTGAAAGTGTTCTATTTGTTGCTCATTTTTCTACTCTTGAAAACATGAAGAATGAAGTTTCCCCCACCCCATCTCCTCTTTCTAAAAGGCATACATAAGCAGAACTTGACATTGTAAGAAGCAAATGTTCCAACTGTGATACTGTGATGCAGACCTGGGTTCTAAAGCAAATTATTTGGTTTTACAAGATCATTTAACAGGAGTGGGCTATCTTTGTAAAGGTAATTTCTGTGAACTACATAGAATTTTCTCTGAACTAAATAGAAGATCTTTCGCTTATCATAAAGGTGGACAGGTCCAAATAAATATTAAGATATAGAACAGAAAGTCTTCTTAGAGGGTCTCCTGCAGTCTATTATTAAACATATGATCTACAGTTGATATTACTCCATGGAAAAGTATAATTCAAGAGGATGTGCTACTTTTCATAAAATAGAAAGTACAAATATTCAGAGACAATATACTAGAGAAACTGAAGAAGTCACAATGGTTACTAAATCACTTTAGCCATTAGGATTCACTAGATATTCTTTATGTTTTATTTGTTGAGGTACCATACATAGTTTTTAGTTTGCTGCTTTATTTCATTTTGCCACTTAGTTAATTTATCTTCAACTCCACAGTTAGCCACTTTTAGGTTCTGCCTGATAAAATATTCCCCAAAGGGTAGTTTTGATGAGAGAACAGAAAGGTAGCTGAGGACAAAACAGAAGTTGACACCCTGCAACCTCCCCCCACCCCACTCCTGGGTGGGACATATGTGACATTCTTCCAGGAATCTCTCAACTATCTTAATGTTAATATCTTGCTAGAGGGGAAAACAACCTTAACCTGACAATGGCAAGGCCTCTGGTATCTTTAAGTCCTCTTTAGCACATGAAAGTTCTTTTGAAACCTCCTTTTTTCTTACCTCCCCCAACCCCATATAGTATAGTATATAATGAGCCACACCTCACAACCCCAGGGCAGCAGCTCTTTTTGCCCAGTGGTTTAGTAAACCACCATTTCATGCCAAAGACTTCTCAAGAATTCAAACATCTCAAGAATTCAGACCTCTCAAGAATTCTTTCTTGGTCTTCGGTTTCCAACTCCATCCCACTGCACCTTACTTATATTCTTTTTTTTTTTTTCACCTTACTTATATTCTAAAACTTCATCAGTTTTACTTCTTCCAACACTTCCATTTAGAAGACTTGAGATGTAAATGTATCAAATATAGGAACCTTAGTGTTTTAGCATTATTTCTCATTGGTTTATAATTAATTATCTTACGATATTTTTAAAAGCAGAACATTGGTTTTTAAAGCATTAAATAATTTATTTTGATAATTCCCAAAACTCATTTTAAAAACAGAGTATTGTAGGTGCAACCATGGGGGCTAAGTTTTAAGTACATAACTTCTTTTTATAGCAGAATCAGTGGTTATCATTTCTTCTCTATGTCCCAGGTTCTAGAGTGTTTGTCTACCTGTTTAGCTAGCTAGCTGGCTAGCTATAGATAGATACAGAGAGAGTATGTTTTATATTTATATATATACTGCCTCATTTAATCTTCATAATAAGCCAGCTCTCTGAGACTTGATTATGGACACCGACAAAAGAGGAAACTGAGTTTGAAACGACTTTCTCAAGATTATACAGCCTAATAAAAAACAAAGCCAAAAGTTTGACCCCACTCTGGCCAACTATATATAATTCCTATGCTCTGCCCTTACACTTCAAAACTCCCTCTTCCTTCATGCTGTGAGAGATTAACTTTGAGGCAAAAGAAACCAGAACATTTTTTACAACTCATTCTGCTAACAGCCCCCAACCCACATAGGATTTGAATGAAGGAAAGAGGACATATTTTAGTAAGTCAGTCCTGAGATGTTCTCTGGTATAACTGATGTGACTGTTACTTTTTTTTTCTAATTACTTTATCACGGACACCAGTGTCTGAAAATTATGAGAGATGATCACATGTACAGTCTTTATTTTGTTCTCTGTGATTTCTTTTTTCATGTTTTCCAGAGGAAAAAAATCCATACCAAATAGAAGAGCTTAAAAGCCAGAGATTAGGGGCATCAGGAATTTCTAACTTGCTAAATGTCCATCTCATTCTGACGGATCTCATTCTAACTTAAAACTGACGCAAAAATAGAAGGTATTTTAATGTAGAATGACTCCAACTCTTAGTGTCACATGCTTAGGACTGAAGATTCAGGGGTTACTTAGAAACAACAACAACAACAACAACAAAATCCTGCCACTTTTATAACAAACACAATGAGTGGAGACTGACCACAGCTGAGTGTCTCTGAGAGAAGCACCAAGTGTGCTCTTTAGGTACCAACCATAAGACCCAAAGAGACTATCTTGTTGAAGGTAAACTTTTAGAAAAGATGAGGATGGGAAACAAGGGATTTAGTCAACCAATCAACAGATATTTGTTGGTAGTTGTATCAGCTTTGAATGTATTCAGTGGCAAGTAATAGAACATCAAAATAATATTGGCTTAAGCAGATAGGGCATTATTTGTCTCTAGAAGAATCAGTCTAGAGCTGGCTGGTATGGATGGCTCAACAGTGCAACAAGGACCCAAATTCTTTCTATTTTTAATAGGTAGGCATGTATTTACTTGTTTTTTGTCTCACAATCTCCAAAGCTTTCTTAGCTCTGTAAGTCTTATGTCCCTATTCCAGGCAGATAGAAAGCAGAACACAGGAGCAAAAAAATGCTTTTACCCAATGATTCAATTATCTATTAATATAAAACAAACTACCCACAAATTTAATGGCTTTAATCAACAAATTAAAAATATTATATGTCATGATTCTGTGGAGCAGAGAACTAAAACTACTGACGGTTGGCCATGCATCTCTCTTTCACCCTTGACATAGCCTCTCCACATAGCTAGTAGGGGCTTCCCCACACCACAGTCCCCTCAGAGTAATCAGATCTCTTGCAGAGTAGCTCAGGACTCCCCAAAAAGGAAGAAGAAAGTGCTGGATGTCATAAAGGCTAATCCTGGAGGTGACATAGCATCAGTTCCACCACAATTTATTTTATTTTATTTTTTTATTTTTATTTTTTTTAAAGATTTTATTTATTTATTTGACACAGAGAGATCACAAGTAGGCAGAGAGGCAGACAGAGAGAGGGAGGGGGGAAGCAGGCTCCCTGCTGAGCAGAGAGCCTGATGCGGGGCTTGATCCAGGGACCCTGAGATCATGACCTGAGCCGAAGGCAGAGGCTTTAACCCATTGAGTCACCCAGGTGCCCCAGTTCCACCACATTTTATTGGTCAAAGCGGTCACAGTTGATCCCAGATTCAAAGGAAGTAGCTACAGACATCCCTTTACTCCCAATCCTCTCCCTCTCAATGGGAGGAGTGTCAAAGAACAGTCTGCACTATTGTCATAAATTATGTTTCCTCCACATGCAAAATATACTAACTCCCTCCCATGACCCAAAAGTCTCATTCCATTATGACATTAGGCTCAGGCTCAAGGTCTAGGATCTCACAATCTCTATCAGACCCATGTGGAGATAAGGGTTCTAAAGTGTGGTTCTTTAATACCAGTTCCTTGAGTACAATTCCACTCATGCTGAAGAGCTTTCAGCTAAAGAGACAACTCATCTGTCTCCCATACTGCACTGACCAATAATTGGATCTCTAAGATGTGGAAAAGCGAGAAGACAAGGAGAGACTGATACTGGAGGGCCAGAATTAAAGAGAGAAAATGGCCTAAGAAGGTACTCTGTTATTTCTTCTAAAGAATCTCCATCCAAAGGCCTCCATATTATTCCTTTATACTGCAGATCTAATTGAAAACATTCTAGTATTCCTTGAGTTAAGAATTGAGTCTTTGCACAGAATAAAACAGATTAAAAAAATTATTTGAGAGAGAGAGAGAGAGCGAGAGCACACAAGCACATGAGTAGGAGGGAGGGATAGAGGGAGAAGCAGACTCCACGATGAGCAGGGAGCCTGATGTGGGACTCGATCCCAGGACCCTGAGATCATGACCTGAGCTGAAGGCAGACACTTAACTGACTGAGCCACCCAGGCACCCTCCCCCCCCCCTTTTTTTGCCTTTTTAAACAAAAACGTGTGTAATTCATTTTTATTAAATCATGGAAAACTCATTTGTATACAAATTGTTCCCCTTTGGGGAAACTGGAATAATTTAATAGCTGGGTAACAAAACAGTGGAAAGATACATCTAACTTTGAAAGCCCATCACCCAATTAGCCCATCCCCACACCCAGTTCCCCTCCAGCAACCCTCAATTTATTTCCTAGAGTTAAGAGCCTTTCATGGTTTTTCTCCCTCTCTGATGACTTCTCATTCAGTTTTCCCTCCCTTCTCCTATGATCCTCTGTCTTGTTTCTTATATTGCACATATGAGTGAACCTGTATGATAATTATCTTTCCTGATTGACTTATTTTGTTCAGCATAATACCCTCCAGTTGGGTCCACATCAATGTAAATAGTAAATATTCATTCTTTCTGATGGCTTTCATTGTATATATATATACCACATCTTCTTCATTCCTTCATTTGTCAATGGACATCTCAGCTCTTTCCACAGTTTGGCTATTGTGCATACTGTGGAGCAACCTCTTCATAATGGGAAAAGATAGCTGTCATGAGACTTTGGATAAGCTTGTTTGGCAAATGACTGCACGGCTTCCTTATTTACTTTTCCTGTCTACTCTTTTCCTCTTTTCCCTCCCTCTCTTTCCTTCCTTCTTTCTTTCCTACCTGCTCTCTTCTCTCCCTCTTTCCTCCCTTTCCTATCCCCTCATTCTCTACTTTCCTATAGTTTTCACTCCACTTTTTTCCTTTTCAGACAGTCCGAGAACACTACTATCATGTCAACTGTCATACACAAATGTCTAAAAATGTTAAAAACTTGAAAGTAATAAATCCACCTGTCATTTTTATTCTTTTATTTCTTAATTGTAGTCAGTCCATTTCAGTCATCTGTTCTTTGCCTTGCCACTAAAGAGAAAAAGAAATACTCTAAACTGGAAAAACAACCAATGTCCTCTTTCTAGCAGTTTCAAGTCAAAACAACTTATCCATATTCATTGACTGTTGTGCACAGTAGCTAATGTATTGACATTTAAAAAATATCTTCTTTCAGGTTGAAATTCAGTATATTTTATGGCCTTCACTTATTTAAAACTTTTATAATATCCTGAAGTGCTAAAATTTTATGAATAAAAGACCATCTGGCTCCCCAGAGCGTGTGGATTTCTTTCATCTTCTCTGAATGGGGCTTTATTTTCAGTAACAAGCTACATTTAAAAAATGGGTTTGTGATGAATAAACCAGGGAGGCCTCATAAAGTACCAATTTTGTCTTTTCAGGGGTCTTTCATCATCTCTTGCTTCCATCTCTTTATCCTTCCTATGTTCATAGGAAATGGAAACTTTAGGTATCTATTACCTTCCTTCTCTTTGTCTTGAATTTTATAGAGTCTGGAATTGAATCACTGTGAACCAACATAACTAGTACAATTGAATATGGAAGTCTTCTGTATTAAGTTGGGAAAGGTAGCAAAAGACATCCCACCCTGTAAAGATTCCTGTGGGAACAATCCAGTCAACAGTAAAAACCAGAGATACACCTATAGCAGTTCTAGAAATGAGGAATGTTGTCATTCACATTTTAGAAGCATCAGCAATGTTCTACTATTAGCATGTAAGTGGAACGGGACTGATAGAGATGGAGAATTGAGTCATAACTTTCCTCCAAGAAACATATTGTGTTAGGGAATTAAGTTGTATGTGTGAGCTTTGCTACATCATGTTGTGTAACAAACAATCCCAGAATCTAGGTGGCTTACAAAACAATTATTCCAATATGTACATGCTTGTGTAGACAATACTAGAAGACATAAATGAAGTTGTTAGATGTCCATAATTTTACATAGAATAACTGAATGCCAAAGCTAGAAAGGTAGACTGATAGAGGTATGTTGCATTGGTGACTTAAACTTTATAAGCAACATTGCCACTGGAGAAGTTACTTCCAAAATAGTGACCGGAATTTGGACAAGTACAAAAGAAAGTAGTCATAGTCTGTAAAATTCAGTATTTACTGCAAATTATTTTTAAAATTTTGTTTCTGTATAAAATAAATCTGTTCTAAAACTGCTACTGTTTTAACTTACATGTCCAGTAGGGTATTTAAAATTGTGTGGCATTAGAAAATTCTTCAATATGCGGAACTTTCCTTCACGATGCAGGATGTCTAGCATTGAGTATTCATTGTTCACCCATTAAAGAGCAATGGTCTCTTTGAATCACTGGGACAAACAAAACTGTCCCAACAAATTTTCAAAATGCTCTCCCTAAGGGCAGTACAACTCTATTGAGAACAAGTACACTAGAAGAATAAAAAAGGTATCTATTAAAACACAAAACCAAAAACAGAAAGGAAACAATACAATTCTCAAGGAAGATATGATAAGGGCAACAGCAAGAAAGTATTAAAACAGAATAACCACAATGAAGAGTAGGAAAATGTTCTGCTTCTGCCTTGGATACAGAAAACTAGAGTACTGTTCCACTCCAACAACAACAACAATAACCACGACAACAAAGAAAAGCTAAATAAATCATAAAATCCTAACTTCCTTGAACTGGTTAGAAAATTGTCATTTTAGGTCAAGCCAGCAGCCTGATCTAAGGAACAACTGGTGCCTCCAAGTAGAGGGGGCATGAATACTGGTGCTCCTTTGGCAGAGCACAGGAGGAAGATATGCCAGGCACTATTCAAACAGACAAGAAGAATGTAGCTAAGATTTTTAGCATATGGCTAAAGACCCAATGTAGGCTTGTGTGAGAATACAAAACCCCTGGAGATCACTGATATGAGGGCATATTGTACCAACTCACAGGATTTTCTAATATGCCTCTGTGGGAATATATATGAAAAAGATTGAGAGGGGGACCAAAGCAAACCTCTGTCAGTAGTGCAGACCTGAGAGAAGGAATGGCTTCCCCTGTGGGAAAGGCACAAACTGTTTGGGTCCTATGTACCTAGAGAACAAAAGCCTTAAACCTCTCAGGGATGGTAAGCAAATATTGCTACCTCTAGGACACAGATGAAGATTTACTGCAGCTGGGGAAATGGTAAAAGCTAAAAAAAGAAAGCCCTTGATCTTGGATAGAAGTGGTAAGAAACTTTCCTGGGCCTAAATCCTTAATTATTCTGTTGGGGAAGGAGCAGGAATTTCACTCCCACACAAGACCTCCTGAATATGCGGGGTGCCTGGGTGGTTCAGTCATTAAGCAGCTACCTATGGCTCAGGTCAAGATCTCAGGGTCTTGGGATCCAGCCCCTCATTGCGCTCCCTGATCAGTGGGGAGCCTGCTTCTCCCTCTCACTCTGCCTGATGCTCTGCCTACTTGTGCTCTCTCTCTCTGTCAAATAAATAAATAAATAAAATCTTAAAAAAAAAAAAAAGGTCTCCTGAATATAAAAAGCAGAATTTGACTTCAATGGGAGAGGAGGGGTGAGACCACTGGAGAAGTCACATCTCAGAAACCCAAGATCCAAGTAGGATCCAAGACCTACTTAAGACAGGCCAGACTAAGACAAAAAATAACACTCTTTCCACTAACCACCAATAGGCAAGAACCAAGTACCAAGTAATAGCTGCCTCTACTGGGAACAAAGCTAGAGCATGCAGAAGAACCCCCTCCAAAGCACAGGTACAGAGCAAAAGTCACAAAAAGAGCAGAGCAAAATTATTAAAAACTAACAGATATCCTAGCCTCCAACCTAAATACTAGATGCTAGAGAATTTCAAATAGGTGATGAACTGAAGTTAATAGTAGCTACAACAAAACCCAAACCTAGCACAACTCTTGACAAGATTTGCTCAACCACTTGCAGTAATCATCTAGTAGCAGAAGAGGCATAAATATTATTTATCTTAGATGCTACTCTTCTACACATAATAAAAAAATTATTACACAGGGACGCCTGGGTGGCTCAGTTGGTTAAGCAGCTGCCTTTGGCTCAGGTCATGGTCCCGGCATCTTGGGATCGAGTCCCGCATCGTGCTCCTTGCTCCGCGGGGAGCCTGCTCCTCTCTCTACCTCTGCCTGCCTCTCTGCCTGCTTGTGTTCTCTCTCTGTTAAATAAATAAATAAAATCTTAAAAAAATATATAAAAAAAAATCATTACACAAAAAAGCAAGATAAAAAAAAACCTAGTGTCAAAATATAAGTGAGTCAATGAAACTGGACTCAGAGATGACTCCAAAGTTGAAATTATTAGACAGGAAATTTAAAATATGTTAATATGTTAAAGGGTCCAGTGTAAAAAGTAGGCAACATGAACACATGGGAATGTCAGCAGAGAAACAGAAACTGTAAGAGTGAAATGGACATGCTAGAACTAAAAATGCAATCACAGAGATGAAGAAAGCCTTTAACAGGCAGATTCAACTAAGGTAAAGAAAGAATCAGTATACGTGGAAGATAGGATAATAAAAATTATAAAACAAACATTTCTTAAAAATAACACATAACACTGAAAGATGTGGGACAATATCAAAAGGTTTAAAATGTGTATCATTTTAATTTCAGGAGAAGAATAGAGAAGGAATGGATTATGGGAGAAATATTAAAGGAGATAATAGTTAAGTTTCCCCAAAATAATGAAAGATCCAGATATCCAATAACTCAGAAAGCCCAAACTGGATAAATACAAAACAAACAAAACTCATGTATCTACCTAAAACTAGGCATATAATATTCAAACTGCTAAATCCAAAGATAAAGCCTTGAAATTAGCCAAAGAATTACAGTAGACTTCCCATTAAAAACCCTCCAAGCTAGAATGCAATGGGATGACATACTTAAAGTGCTGAAAGAAAAAAATTCAACCCCTTCTAGAATCAATTTCTCAATGTTCAATTTTTAAAAGTTGGTATACATTTGCCTTGATAAAAATACAATCTATGTTCTGCTATGTGTAATATATTGTCAATGATAGCTTAGTGGATAAATTTTATTTCACATCATTTACTCCTTAGGACTGTGGAGATCTCTCTCTTTTTCTTCCTTTAAAAGATTTCTAGGCGAGCCTAAATATAATAAAGATGTTCCTTAGTGCTTTAATTATCAGCTAAAATGTTCAAGGCCCAGCCAATATAACTCTGAGAAGCCCGGACTTGCATTGCATTCCCTACTAGTATATACTGGTATTTGAATTTCTCACAGTTTGATATCAATTATCATGTACTACTTTGTGCTACTATAGATCACTACTCTGGCCTTCCTAATCCATTTCCCTTGCCATTTTGTCCTTGGGCATTTCCGTTGCTTTGTCCATACTACTATAGCTTTCTTTTGATGTTTTTCTCAAGGTGTATGCCCATGGCATTCTTTTAAATCCTAAAAGCACAACTAATACCTGTCTATAGTATTTAACAAAAGAGTTACTATTTGAAAAATTAATATATAGCATAGTGCCATGCTTAAAAGTGTAGCCTCTGTAGCCACACTGGGTTAAAATTTTGTCTCTATCATTTACTAGTTTGTGACCTTGGGCAACTTATTTAATCTTGTGATGTCTATTTTCTCAATTTCTCAGAAAAATAATACTGCCATCATGAAAATCACACGAATTGTTTATAAAGTGCTCAGCCTAGTGCCTGGCACTTAGTAAGTGCTATATGAATGTTTGTCAACAAAAAATTAAAAATCGTTAGCAAATTTGAGTATTTCTATAATTCACTGGCTAAGGTAGCACTCAGGAGATAATAGAACACTGGTTAGCATATTTAAAAAAATAAACAGTAATTGTTATTATGGTTTATTTTGTGATTCATTCTTTAGCCTTTATTACGCCTCATATAGGATGGGTCAGCTTCCCTCCCAAGGATGGAAATGCTCTCAATTATGTCCCCTGCCTCTTTATTTCATCTTTGTTTTTTTCCCAGCTTTACTGAGATACAATTGACAAATAAAATTATATAATGTGTACGATGTGATGATTTTATGTTTACATTGTGAATTCATTACCACTGCCCCTACTAATTTAAATCTAGGCCTCCAGGTCTATCTCAGGGTCAGGAAGAAGAAAAAACAAATATTTATCCCCACCACACTGACACTGGAGCCACCACCTGAACTGACTGAACATGTTAGTATGTACATTACAAACATAGATGTTAGCTTTTTATTTTCTCAACATCTCCTTTATCCATATTAATCTGAAGATTCACCAAAATGTTGGTTCCAAAGTCAGAAAGTTCTAGCTTCCAAGAATGAATTCCAACATTCACCTCAGCAGAAGAACCTAAAGGCAACATCCAGCAATTTGTTACATTTGCCCTTATAGGATTTTTTATTTACCTTTGAATCACAAACCTCTTCATACCAGTCATGTGTTAGAGTCAGCTTTAATATGCCAATACACTATCATAAAGTAATTTCTCAAAGTTTCCAGTATATAATTTTTTTCATTCTAGATTTCTATCATTGATACTGATTTTTCATAAATTTTATAATATGTAGGTCTTAGTAGGAACTTTTGGGAGTGGGAAATTTAAACACATTTGCTCAAACATCCATCTTATTCAGAGGCTAAAAACTATTTAAAAGTAATGGAAATGAGGGACGCATGGGTGGCTCAGCTGGTTAAGCAGCTGCCTTCGGCTCAGGTCATGATCCCAGCATCCTGGGATCGAGTCCCACATTGGGCTCCTTGCTCGGCAGGGAGCCTGCTCCTCTCTCTGCCTCTGCCTGCCTCTCTGCCTGCTTGTGTTCTCTCTCTGTTAAAATAAATAAATAAAATCTTAAAAAAAAAAAAAGTAATGGAAATGAGAACCTCATATTTAAAAATATTAGATAGAGCTAAAACTTTATTCAGAGGTAAATCCTTACCTCTAAATACTTTCAGAATTAGAGAAAGAAAGAAATTATTGAGCCAAATATTCTGCTCAATATGTTTTGAAAAACCAAAACCAAACCAGTATAAAATAAACAGATAAAAATGATATAATAAGAAATAAATGAATTGTAAAACAGAATTATAAATTATGGTTATAAAAAGAAGTTTGAAATTGAAATAGAGTCAAACTGATAAATCAACTGAAGAGTCGAAACTCTGGAAAACAAAAACAAAAGAGAGGAATAAAAAACAGACAATTTCTCTCAGAAATCTAATTTAAAACCCCAAAATTATAAGTCAAAGTGTATATAAAATACATAGTTCAAATTATAGAAATTACATAGGACTTTATACTACTCAAGTTGAAAATATCAAATGATGGTTTGTATGTAAGAAAAAAACTAAATTATTTCTTTTATTTTAATGAAAAATTGCTTAATATAAATAATCAACAAAAAATGCAAATCAAAATCATAATGTGATATCATCTCATAGTTTATAGGATGACTATTATCAAAAACAAAAAGTAGTAAGTCTTGGTGAGAAACTGGAATTCTCATGCACTGTTGGTGAGAAGGTAAAATGGTGCAGCCATTATGGAAAACTGTGGAAATTCCTTAAAAAAATTTAAATATAACTGCCAAATGATCTAGCACTTTCACTTATGACTATATATCCAAAAGAATTGAAATCAAGGTCTCGAAGAGCTATTTGTACCCCCCTTCGACCCATGTTCAAAGTAGCACTATTCACAATAGTCAAGACATGGAAACAACTCAAATGTTCATCGAAAGATGAATAAATAAAGAAAATGTGGTGTACATATACATATATATGTGTGTACATATTTTATATATATATGATATTATTCAGTCTTTAAAAGAAGGAAATCCTTCTACTTGTGACAACATAAATGAACCTGGAGGACACTGTATTAGGTAAAATAACATTTGTCCTCAGAAGGACAGATACTGTATGATTTCCCTTATATGAGGTATCTAAAGTAGTCAAACTCTCAGAAGCAGAGAATAGAACAGTGGTTATTGGGTGCTAGTGGAAAAGAAAATGTTGTTAAATGGGTATAAAGTTTTAATTTTGCAATATGAATAAATTCTGGAAAACTGGGGGGCCTAGGTGGCTCAGTGGGTTAAAGCCTTTGCCTTTGGCTCAGGTCAAAATCTCAGGGTTCCTGGATCAAGCCCTGCATCAGGCTCTCTGCTCAGCAGGGAGCCTGCTTCCCCCTCTCTCTCTGCCTGCTTTTCTGCCTACTTGTGATCTCTCTGTCAAATAAATAAATAAAATATTTTTAAAAAATTCTGGAAAACTATAAATTATTAAAATAGGTCTAAGATGTAAAAAAATTGAATAGCAGTAAACCAAAAAAGAATTAGAAAACATATCTCAACACCATACACAGATAAGGCCAGATCAGTTAAAAATCTGACTGTAAAAGATAAAGCTATAACACTGATAGAAGATGAGAGCAGAAATAGGCAGGACAGTAATTCGTAAATAAAATTCACCAGACCAAGTCATTCACTGGTTTGTTAAGCCATTAATTCAGAGTGATTAGTTGGTTATATTAAAGTTAAAGATTTCTGTTTGTGGAGATCATGCACAAAATTAGACAGAGGTGACTTAATGGGAAGAGAATATGAGAAACAGATAATACCAAAATATAGTTAAAAGCCATGGTGGTAAGACTAAATGGTTTCACATATAATAATGAGAACTGTAAAAGGAGAAAATGAGGAAGGGATAATATTCAGAGATAATATCAAAGAAAGGTTTGGGCCCTAACACTAAGAGACACAGTCAGTACCAAGCAGGAAGAGTAGCAACATGTGTGAAGTTATTTAAGTACAAACATCCAGTTATAAGATAAAAAAGTCCTGGATATGTAATATACAGCATGGTGACTATAGTTAACAATACTATATTGTATATTTGAAAGACGCTATGGGAATAAATCTCAAAATTTCTCATCACAATAAAAAAGGTAACTATATACGATAATAAATGTTATCTAAACTTATTGTAATACATACATATCTTGAAACATTATGTTGTATACCTAAAATTAATAAAATGTTATACATGAATTCTATCATAATTTTAAAAGTATTTTATTTTTTATTTTTTTAAAAAGATTTTTATTTATTTATTTGACAGAGATCACAAGTAGGCAGAGAGGCAGGCAAAGAGAGAGGAAAGTAGGCTCCCTGCTGAGCAGAGAGCCCAATGCAGGGCTAGATCCCAGGACCCTGAGATCATGACCTCAGCCAAAAGCAGAGGATTTAACCCACTGAGCCACCCAGGTGCCCCTAAAAGTTTATTTTAAAAAACCAACCAAACAAATCCAAACTTTCATATCAGCTCATGGTGGTGAAACTGCAGAATATCAAAGATATAGAGAAAATCATAAAAGCAACCAGAGAAAAAACAGCCTCCCAAGGAGCAACAAGTAATCCAGTAACAAGTGGACTTCGTGATGACAACAGCAGATGTCTGAAGACAATGTAATAATAGTTTCAACGTGCAGAGAACACCTATCAGATAAAGTATTATTCAAGAGTGAAGATAGAATTTCTTCAAAAACTAAAAAAGTTTGCCATTCATACACAGTTATTGAAGAAATTATTTACAGATACACTTTTAAGGCAGCCTACTATTTGGGAACAAAAGAACTAATAAAGCTTAGTTTATTCAGTAAATAGAGGAAAGAAAAAATACAGTAAATTGAAAACAAAATAATCTGGTAGAAACAAGCACAAACGCATGTGTAATCAAAACAAATGCACAAGGGGGGCACCTGGGTGGCTCAGTGGGTTAAAGCCTCTGCCTTCATCTCAGGCTCTGGTCATGATCCCAGGACCCTTGGATTGAGCCCTGCCTCAGGCTCTCTGCTCAGCAGGGCGCCTGCTTCCCCTTCTCTCTCTACCTGCCTCTGCCTCCTTGTGATCTCTCTCTCTGTGTCAAATAAATAAATAAAATCTTTAAAAAACAAACAAACAAAAAACTAAATGCACAAGGAATAAACTCATAAATTAAAATATAGACTCTTGAAATTGAGAAAAACAAAATCCAGGTATTTAATACTTCTAAGCAGCACACTTAAAATATAATAATGTAAATCAATAATGAAACATATCATGTTTTAGGTGGGCTTTTCAAATCCTGCAAAGATACTTTTTATTTATCTATAAATTTCATGAAATTCCAATAAAAGTTTGATTCAGAAATATACCTAGAAATGGAGAAACCCAAGAGCTAGCAAGATAATTCTAGGAAAAATACAACTGAAAATAATAAAAATGTATGAATAAATTAAGTCTCTAAAACATAATGTTGAATTTTTAAAAAGTTGCAGAAAGAAACATAAGTATAAAATAATTGAGATAAAATTTTAAAATACAAAGAAATATTATATAGTATTTATGCATATTTGCATATTTATATAGTAAATAAATAGATACATAGACTATAGGAGTATATAACAAATTCATTCTTGTTATCTTAGAAGAGAAAGAAGGTAGAATGGGCTTGGCTGAGGATCAAAAGGAATTCAACTTTATATTATTTATGTTAGTTCACTTAAAATTTAGTTTGGTTTTAATTAACTAAATGTTTTTTTTGTTATTTTTGTTTTTTAAAAAACTGTAGCAAATATATATAACAAATATTTTATGTTCATGCTGGGTGGTATATATATTGATTTTGAAATACTACTTTTGATTTTTCATTTTTACCAATTAAAAATGGAATATATGGATAATAAACAAAAAATATTGTTAGTACTGTTGTAGAGGGAGAATTTAGTGGAAACCTCTGTTATTGACAGATGAAAGTGACAAAAATTAAATGAGATTGAAATATTTTGAATATGTTATTATTAAAGCTGAATATACATATATGTGCGATTGTGTAATTTTCATGAAATATTATAAAAATTGATCACATTACATCAATTCTATCATAATTTTGTTTTATTTTTATTTTTATATTTTTTATTTATTTCTTTTTATTTTTTTATTTTTATTTTTTTTAATTTTTATTTATTTGAGAGACAGAATGAGAGAGGGAGAGAGCATGAGAGGAAAAAGGTCAGAGGGAGAAGCAGGCTCCCTGCCAAACAGGCAGCCATCTAAATTGTGGCTTGACTTGTGTCACTTAGTAGAGTATAAGCAAAAATAATAAATATGAACTTGGCCCAAGAATATTCTTGAATGTCACAGGTGAGCTGACAAAACTGTTTAGAAGAACAGCTGAAAAATGTACCCAGTCATTAGAATGTCATTACTATGTATTGGTTTCAACTTTTAGAATCTTATAAATGGCTTATAGTCAAATCATGGGAAAACTAAGATTAGAGAATAAAAATATTATAAAAGATGACAATGGAAAAGCTAAGGTAAAGCCAACACCATTTGGGATTTGGAAAGGCAATAGAAGGGGGATAATGATAATGTTCTCATTATACAAAGAGATTAGTTAAAAGTTGTATATATTGTTACTGAGAAAAGAAGTGGTGGTTTAAGTTAGTTACTGTAAGTGGAAGTTGAAAACAATGGCATAATTCTGGTGAGAAAAGAGAGAATAACAGAAGTGTGTTAACTCCTTTTCTATCAAAACAAGAAGCCAGTAGATAATATCTAAATTATGTGAATCCTGAAATAGAAGTTCATTGATCTAATTTAAAGATAAATAAATTATCACTCAAGAAATTAAAACAGAACTGGTTAAAATGGCTATCCCTAGTTAGTGACATCTGAGTGGCAATAATAGGGCATAACTTGGGCATAAATTTTTTTTTAAGATTTTATTTATTTATTTGACAGAGAGAGATCACAAGTAGGCAGAGAGGCAGGGAGAGAGAGAGGAGGAAGCAGGCTCCCCACTGATCAGAGAGCCTGATGCAGGGCTTGATCCCAGCACCTTGGGATCATGACCTGAGCTGAATGGCAGAGGCTTCAACCCCCTGAGCCACCCAGATGCCCCATTTGGGCATAAATTTCTTTACAGATCTTTCAGAACTCTGTTATTTAACCCTGTGCATATATTACTCTGAAAAATATCTGTAACTCAAAGATTATACAAAATAAAATGACAGCAAAAAGCTATATAAGGAATATAGAGAATGTGGTCAAAAGTGAATTCAGAGAGTAATTAATAGTTTTTAAAGATATTATTAAATAAGAAATAATTATAGGGAATGAAAAAATATTCAAAAATACTCAATGACTAAGAAGACCAGAAAGAAAGGCACAAAAAGGATACAATAAAAAATTATAAATTATAAAAAAATTACAACGAATATAATGTATCTCACACTATTTAAATGTTTTATGTTTTTTAATCCCTTTAACCTTCATAATAAATTATGATGGAGTTGCTAGTATTTTCCTCATTCTCAGATGAGGAAATTGAGGTATATAGATAGATAATTTGCAAAGAGTTACCTAGGAAGCAACAGAACAAGAATTCAAATTAGCAGTGTACTAGTAAGTTGGCTATGCTTAACAAACAGCTCTCCTCCTGGATCTCCCTGCCCCTCTCTCCAAAAGTCCCTAACTTGTAGGGTCTGTAAGTACTCCCACCATGATCAATTTCAAGCTACCAATAAATCAACAATATGAGTGGAATTGGAAAGAGATGCACACAATTTGTTTTTATGAGCCTGTCTGAGCAGGCTCCAGCACACCACTGATTCAAATCCAAGCAATCTGGCCCCAGAGGATTAAAACAGAAACCAATAGTGATGGTATTCTAAGGGTATTTTCATTAATATTAATTCTAAGAGAAATATTCTGTCATTGTTAGATTGATAACATTATGTAATAACACCATTAACTAATGCAATGAAAAAAGTAAGTGGCCTCATAGCTACTCAAGTGATAAAAGTGGCATTTGATCCTTTTTATTATTTGTATATATATATTTCAAATGGAAGCCAGTGTAATAATGCAGGAAAAGGAATAAAAATAATTCTTGAAAGCCAGATAACTACTATTATTATTTCCAGATGATATGACTATGTACCTAGAAAACCTAAGTGACTCGAGAAACCTATTAGAAAAACATAGCAACCTGTAAAATTTCAAAAAATTAAATGAATTTTTTAAAAATCAGTAGTTTCTCATTGTATCAGCAAAAATACATTAGAGAATATCATTTAAAAGTTTCCTTTCAAAATAAAATGCAAACATGAAATACCTAAGAATAGATTTAGGAGTTAATCTGTATTGGTATGAAAGAAACATAAAACTTCACTGAATAAATGTACTCATACTAAGTTCTTGAATGTGGAGATACTAATAGAAAAAGTCAATTTTCTCAAATTGAATTATAAATTTGTTACAACTTGATTTTAAAGTTAATCTAAAAAGTGAGAGAACAGCCAAGAAAATTTTTGAAATTTTAAAAAAGAATTATGATTAGGAATTATACTGCCAGATATGAAAATACATTTTAAAGTCATGATAATTAGAAATCTGGTACTGTTACATAATTAGATAGCACAGCAGAATAGATTAGAATGCCTTAAAATATTGCCAATTACATGCCAATTTTAGTGTATGATAAAAGTAGCATTTAAAGCAGGAAGAAAAAGATGGGAGTGTGATTGAACAGATGCATTTATCTTTTCTCCCTATAGAAACTCTTCTAAAATATCAGTAAAAGGATCTTTTAAAAGCATAGAACTACAAGTACAAATAAATGGATCAGGAAAGAAGACAAAAGCAGATGAGTCATGATAAAGTTTTTGGAAGAGAGAGAGCAAATGAAGGAATAAAAACTAAGTCATCAAAGGAAGGAGCTATAACTGAGGTGCCTGCTGGGAGTGACACTGGAATGAAATAAAATGAAATCCAGGCACAGTGGATGGAACATAAGGTTAAAAACAGAAGGATCCAGGGAAGTCTGATCCTGAATCATGGGTCCTCTCCAACACTCTTCCCATAACAATAGCCAGGCATTTACCTACCCAAAGCTGAAGAAAAGAGGATTCTTTTCTTGGGAAATTGAGAAGAGGCCCCAATGTCAGTTACATTTATACTCTGCTATCTGAAAAGCTACCTTCTTGCCTGATCACTCTAAAATGAAGCCTGTCAATTTAAAAGCTAATTTTTTTCTCCTCTTTCCCCTGGAAAAACTTCAACCATATTTGTGGAATCTTTTTTTAAATATGCCTGGTACACTAAAGATTAGAAGAAAATTAAGCAAAACGCCTAACTTGAAATAGAGTCCAAACCAAACACAAAACAAATAAAATCTTCAGAAGGAAGACCAAAAAAAAAAAAAAAAAAAAGGTTCAACTCCCCTCTCCCCCATAATTTGTATCCTCAGAAGGAATAAGAGAAAATACTGCATTCATGAAATAATAACAAGATAATATATAAAAAAAAAACAACCAGACCAAGAAAGATATATTAGAAACTAAAAAATAAGAACCAGAAAAACAACAAATAAATAAAAACGTTAGAAGATAAAGTTTAGGAAAGTTTTTTTTATTTTTATTTTTATTTTTTAAGGATTTTATTTATTTATTTGACACAAAGAGAGAGAGAGTACAAGCAGGGGGAGCAGCAGGCAGAGGGAGAAGGATAAGCAGACTCCACACTGAGCAGGGAGGCTGATGCAGGACTCGGTCCCAGGACCCTGAGATCATGGCCTGGGCCAAAGGCAGCTGCCCAAATGACAGCCACCCAGGCACCCTAAGAAAAGTTTTTAAAAAGTACAACACAATAAAACATATATGTAAGTAAAGAAAAAAGATTTTTTTTTTTGAAATCTACAAAGGAAAACTATTGGATTAATGAGTTACAGAAAGAGAATAGATAATGTGGAAAGGAATAAATTACCAAATAATGTATGAATGAAAATGTCCCAGTACTGAAAATTTAAGTTTCCAGATTAAAAGAATCCACTGATTACCAGCAATCTATGATTCTTTTGGTCATTAATAATAACTGGCTATTTGTGGACACCTGGCTTCTATTACCTTGGAGAACCAGCACCACTGTGGCTATTAGTGTGTGACTATTTTTTCTACCATCAGCACTGCCCTATAGAAGTCAGTTACCATTGGATTCTTAGTGATGCTGGTGCCCCGCTTAGTGGCAAATTCTTAATGGCCTTGATGAACGATGTGTCCTCAGCACCCTTCTTTAGTCTGTTGTTAGTCTTCTGATCTTTTACAACATATCCACTTCAACATGCTCACTTCCTTCAGCCTCTTTAATCTTTTCTCTGTCACTTGCCAAAACCACTCAGATATTTTCATGTCACTAAACACTGGCCATCACTTTTTCCAGATGTCTAAGGGCCATCCTGGTAGTGATTCTGCTGTATTTCCTGTCGTCCTTGCCAGAATGATACAGTATATGTCTCAGGAAAATTCCTCAAAGCCAGTGAACTATTACAATAGCATTCATTTTACCAGGCTACCACTAGTGAAATATTTATCAATTGAGCTATTATTTTTTGCCAGGGATTATCCATGAAACTGAATGCTCTACCTACCAAGAAGGGTGTTGTCCTCTATGTTCATCAGGTCAACCAGTCCCATATCCCCATCTGTTTTCCTGGACCACTCACAGTACAACTTGTATTAGTACTCTAAGAATTAGGTGCCAAAACAGGGCCATTCATTATACAGATATTTACTAAAGGAATGCTTATGTGGGATAATAGGAAAGAATTTTTAGGAGATTAGGAGAGTCATCAGACCTTGATGTAGGTCTGAATTCTTTGAAGGAGATAGGGAATGAAGAAATGTCATAGGCTATAGAACAATTCTGAGACAGTTTGACAAGGCTGATGGGGAGTCTTTACGTCAAACGTACTTGTCAGAGGAATCTCATGTCTCCCAGCAATAGGCCTGCCAGTGACTTGGAAGAGCTGTGGAAAGTTTGGCCTTGGTATGAATGCAGTCTTGGATTCAGAGCCAAGAAGCTGTGGCTACCAATTCAATCTGTTTTTCACACTAGGGGAGCAGAGAGGCACTTTTTTTTTTTTTTAAGAGGGAGTTATTTATTTCAGGGGGGTAGGGCAGATGGAGAGGGAGAGAAATTTCCAAATAGACTCTGTGTTGAGCCTGGGCTCAATCCCATGACTCTGAGATCTCAACCTGAGCTGAAACAAAGAGTGAGATACCTAACTGACTATGCCACCGAGGCACCCTCTGAGAGGCAATTTTTATAGCTACTACACTAGATTAATGTGTGATTAATGTGTCTATCTAACATAATGTCTATGTTGAGGAGGAATCCCATGAACAAGGCACAGCATATGAGTCTATTCAGAGGTAAGAGAGCTTGGCTCTCTTTCTAGAAATTGAAAGGAGAGAAAAGCAGGCATTATAGCTGCATTGGTAACAACTGGGATCACGAATGAGAGGAAGAATGATTTAGTTAGAGATAAAGAGTATATGTGCAAAGTCCAAAAGTATGCATGCAGTATATTACAAAACTGCAAATGGTATGGCTGGTAGGACCATAAAATCCAAAGAGATTTAGAGAGATAGGATGGTCTGGGATGAGGATGGAGAGATGAGCCAAGGACCTGGTTATGAATGGCCTTTCAAAACCCAGTAAGGAATTGAGCTTAATCCTAAAACAATGATGAGTTGTGAAGGGCTTTAAGCAAAGCGATGTTGATCATGTCTGTGTTTTAGAAGGATCACTTTGGCTGTAACACAAACAATAGATTAGAAAAGAGCAAATGGGATCCATTCAGAATCTACTGTAGGAATTCAGGTTAAGAGGTGATGGTGACCTGGAATAGAATAGTGGCAATTGGGTTAGAAAGCTAAAACTAATTCAACAGAAATTTAGGAGAGACTTAATAGAATGAGTCTAGGATTAACTGGATATGGGACATGGGGAAAGGGATGGGTTAATCATAGATGTTGCCCATGTTTCTTGCTTGGGATCTGGTAGAAGGTGTTGTCAGTTACTCCAATAGAGAATGTAGGACAGGAAGTTTTGGAGAAAGATGATGGGCTTTGAACACCATCAATGCAGAGATGTCTAGTAGGAATTTAAATATGTGGGCCTGAACTTGGAAGTGAGATCTAGTCTTGAGAAACAGTAACGGTCATTGTAGCTATAGAGTAGATCAATTGCATAGGGAAGGTATAACAAGTAAGATTAGAAGCAGAGCCCACAATAGAATAATTTACTTACGGTCATATGATATTTTTCTGTAGATTTATAGAACAAATTTATGTTACCATTACCTTTCTGTCAGACCTGAAAATTTTTTTCTCCAGGTTTTAACTCTCACAAATAATCTTGCAGTGAACAGTTTTGCTCCTAAATATTTGTTCAAATTTCAGATTGTTTTTTTAGATAGCAGAAGTGGAATTACTGGGATGCTGTCCTCTTTGAGTGGTGAGGTACTTAGGAAACCAGTTGATTATTTAAAGGATATTTATGGGTAGAGTGTGAAATGGTTTGAGAAAAGGTCCTGACTGACCAATTCTTTCTAGGGAAAATGTAGTTGCGAGAAACTTAATTTTTTCAGTTTACTAGGGGAAAGGTGGGCCTCTTTAGAGTCTCTTAGATGTTAGAGGGTACTGGAGGAGTATTTTGGGTCAATGGACAGGAACAAACCCTCAAGAGGATATTCACGAGAAACTTGTGAAGAAGAACTAGGAGTTTCTCCCCAGCTTTTCCACAGAAGAGAGTAGTTAGTGTTGAGTTTGAGATTAGGAATATGAGGGACAGTTACCCAATGAGAAATACTTCTTTGCTGTCTTCTTGGTAATAGTCATCTTTCCTTTCTTCTGTGCTCAAGTCTCAGTACCCTTTGGATAAAGCTGCTCTGTTATTCTTTTTTTGTTGCTGTGTCTCTTCAAGATAGCAGAAGAAAGTGCATGAGCTTCAGAGTCACAAAGATCTGAGGTCAGGACACAGTTCTTCCACTTATTTGATGGTGTTCCAATTATTCATTGCTGCAAAACAATCACCTCATGAAAGTGCAATTTAGGCAGAGTTTGGCAGGGATGGCTCATCTCTGCTTCACTTAGAATCAGCTGGCATAGCTCAAAGACTGGAGGCTGGTCTTCTAAAGCCGGGTATCTCTATTTTAGCATTCTTAACCTTGTGGGTTGGATATTTTTGTTGAATGGGACTGGGATTTGTAGAATGTTTAGCAGTGCTCTCATCCTCTGCCCACTAGATGCCAGTAGTACTCCCTCTCTAGTTGTAACAACCAAAAATTGTCAAATGCCCCCTCCCTGGGAAGCGGGGAGGCAACATTACCCTCAGATGAGAACCAAGGTGAAGCTTGCTTGCTTACATCTGTGGTAGTTGATGCTGGCTATTGACTAAGACCTTGGCAAAGACTAATGTATAGGCTAGAACACACACACATGGTCTCTCCAATGTGATATGCTTCCTCACAATGTGGTGGTTCAGTTCTAAGGGTAGGTGGGAATGGGGAGCAGAGAAGGCCATACTGCTTTCTATGATGTAGCTCTGGATATCATGCAACCTCACTTCTGTTGCATTTTTTCACATAAGGAAACCACAAAGGTCATTCTCAATATCAAGGGGAGGGAAAATAGATTTTACTTTTTGATGAGGGACTCTGTAAATGACATTTATATAATTGTTAATTATTATATATTTGTGGGTTTATACCCTTTCTAATTCTACTAGTGTTATTTTGCTAGTGACTTAATTAAAGCATTTACTCTAAACTTCCCTAGGTTTTCTCCAGAGGTGTTCCTAGAATGCAGACCAGGGCCCAGAACAAGAGAATGGATGGTGGTAGCAGCGGCAGAATTCCTAAGTGAATCTGTGTGCAGAGAACTACAGGATCAGGGGAAAATAACAACAGGTGAAAATGTTTGTCTTGGGCTGCATGAACGTAGTTGGTTTTCACCAAGACTGAATTCATATAATTCAAGATACACTTTGTTTCAAAAACAAAGCACAGCTTTCCTGGGGCTACTCAATCTTTATCAGGTTTTTCTTCTGCAAAAGGCTACTCTTGCTGAGCAACTTCATTGCTTTCTGGGAAAAGATGTTCTATAACATTGTCCTCACCAACCAGAAAATGCTTTCTGGAATAGCAAGTAGTTACTAATGTCTGAGTCTTCATGTTGGGAAATTATGATAAAAAAACAAGCCACCTTCCTGCCACATTGCTTTACCTTATTGTGTTGGTGTTGGGTTCACAAAATTTGAGATAGTAGAAATAATAATTGCTTATAATTTAGCAATATTTAGGTCTGACAGTAAGGTAATGGTAACATAAATTTGTTCTATAAATCTATAGCAAAATATCATATGACCTCAAGTAAATTATTCTATTTAGCAATAGATCTTGGCAGTAGAGTCAAGAACAAGAGGGTCTTGTTCTTGGTTTCAAGAGGATTTTTCAGTTCAATAGGATTCTCAACCTTCCACCAAGTAATCCCATCCTGGGGCTCTAACCTCCAGAAATTTATTTCAAAATGAAGAAAATTAAAAACCCCACCCCCCCAAAATATATATTGCAACATTATCTATAGTGTAAAATTGATAACAATGCAAAAGTACAGCAATAGGGGAATTACTATGTAAAGTAGCATATTCTCTGGATGGAATATTTTACATTCTTAAAATAATGGTTACTAAAAGCAGAGAAAATATTTCAATATAGTGTCAAATGAACCTGATGATATCTAAAATTATATGAATATTATAATTTTTTCATTCCAACATTTAAAAAATTACACAATTAAGGTATAATTGCATTATAAATATTCAAATATATGTATATTATCTTATCAAGAAAATTAAAAAACTACAAAAGAATATGTATTTATGACTCTCTCTAATCTGTTATTTCTAGATATAATCATTGGTAGTACTTTCATGCATTTCCCTTTTTACCTTTTATACATTTCTCTGTACCATTTTTTAAATGAGAATATATTAACTCTGTTGTTCTATAATATGCTTTTATTAGTGAATGATATGTGTTGGAAATCTTTTCTATAATTGACATTGCTATCATTAACATTATGTTATATTTTCAAACATCTATTTTTGTCTGTATCAAATATTGTAATTTATTTAACAATTCTCCTGATGCAGATTTAGATGGTATCTGTTTCTTTAACTCTACAAACAATGATTAAATGATCCTTGTTACACATATATTTTCATGCATGTATGTGGATATTTCTGTAGGATGATACCTCAAAAACAGAATTTTAATAAATACTGCCAAATTTCTCCCCCATGACCTTCTTCCAGTATATACTCCAACAAATGGAAAATAGCAGTGCCTGTATCCAAAAGTGAGTATTTTTAATCTTTTGAATTTTTGCCAATAAATAATGCCTCATTGTTTTAATTTCAGTTTTCCTGATTACCAGTGAAGCATACTAACTGCCCACTTATATTTATTCTTCTAAGAATTGCTTGCTTGCATCTTTATGGACATCATTATTTCAACCAGGAAAAAGATAATGAAATGATGAAAAGAAATACATAAAGATATTCATAGTGGTTGTATTAAGGAGTAGAATTATAAGTGATATTTTTATCTTCTGTAATTTATGTTGATGTGGTTATACTAAAAGCTTGTTGTGGTTTTGTTTTTTTAAATGAAAGGAAAAGTCACAAATTCTTCTATGACTATTCTTTAGTTACTTTTACTCTTTCAAAAGCCTCTTTGGTACTATTTACTAAAAGTATGTCTATACCATTGATAGGCCATGGGGAAGAAGTTAGAACAGTTTGCTTACTATTTGGGGCTATATACTTTTTTATAAGCTTGAAAAAGCAATACTGATTGTTGGTTCTGAACATTCTGCTGTGGTGGATCTCAGATTCTGTTGTGTCATCTCCATGAAAATCTGGCATTACCATGCTTTGCCTATCCGTGCTTTCAGCTGATAAAATTGCATAAATTAATTGCATAAGAAACAGCTGAAAGAATCAAAGTGTTAATAATGATCTTCTCATAAAGACTATATTTCATAGGGGGAAATTATTTATTATTTCTTAAAACTGTAATTTGTTCTTGTCCATTCTACATAAAATGTATCTGAGAATTACAGCAGTTCGGTTTGGTGCTCTTGAAACAAGTCTGATATTGAAGAATGTAAAGGAATGAAGCACATGCTAACTTCCAATATCCTTATTGATTTTAATCCTTCCCTTATTGATCTGTGCTCACATAGGAGGCCAGCAGGATGTTATAGCATTTCTGGGGACAGTTGGCATATAGCTTGAGAACGTGGAGAGGACTAACACAGGGACCTCAATTATCAGGCTGTTTGCAGGGATCTAGACATAAAGTGAAAGAGCAAACTCAAATGTAATTAAATGGGAAGATTCAACACCTGGAGTTGGGCTTTAGAGTTGAATTAACTTGGGTTGAAATCCTGACTTGACTTTTTTAAAGTTGTGAGACTTTGGGCAAGTAATATCTATTTTAGTTAGTCTTAGGTTTTTTTCCAACTTAAAATGGAGTAAAAGTGCAATTAGCCCATTAAAGTCCTTGTCAGAATTAAATGAGGTAATGTATGTGAAGTGCTTTGCACAGCACACATAGCATAAAGATATTGCTCAACAGTGATATGACTTTATTTTATTATTTTAGAAGTTTAATAAAGCCAGAATCCAGGTGGGTAGAGACCCAGTCATGGAGACTGACATTGAAGTTTGGATTCCATGCCCTAGAGGGCTTAAGGAAGTCTTGTCCTATATTATTTCCTTTATTCCATGCTTGTTCCTTGATTCCTGTTTTTTCCTCCAATTCCTCCAGGATTTAGAACCAGTACAGGCTCATTCGAGAATAAAACATTAAACCGTTTGGCTTATGCTGTTTAAATGCCTGTAGTCCAATGGCAAAATTGGCTTCATCCTTCACAGTAAGGATAAAGTGGCCATGGAATGGGGAGGTCTCCAGAGGGTAGAGTGGGTAGCTAGGCAGGAAAGTACTGACAGTAGATGGTCTGAGAGGCATTCTGAAGTAGAGAAAGAGAGAGAGAAAAAAAAAAAAGCCTTCCTAACAGCTCAGAGGTAACAGTGCAGGAAGGAGGAAAGTCAAGAACATAAAAACATCTTCTGGCCTGAAAGAGATGGAGCAGTGGAGACCAAGATTATTGCTGTATATATGTATATATATATATATATACATATATATATATATCTCACTATATATATTCTCACTATAGCATTCCTCATACACTCAGCCACTCATTAGGACTAGACTAGCAGTCAAAGCAAGTCTTCACATTGTGCAATGATCAGTAGTCAATGATTTTTACAAATTGTCTCTGACACAAACTGCTTCTAGAAAGATGTTACATTTCATTACAAACTGATTTTATAGAAAGGTTTCCTGGGAATAACTTTTTGATTTTGTAAAAGATTTCAATGATTCAAATTTCTGATACAAGTCATGTGCTATACCTATTGACAAAAATAACCTATTGCAGTTCACATTCTAAAATTGTCTTTTATGATATTGAAAGGCACTATACTCAGAACTTTACACGCCTATTGCATGTAAAGGATAACAACCTCGTCCCCATTTTATAGTTGAAAATTGAAGTTCAGAGAAATGAGATTACCTGCAGCTGCTGGAGTAATCTCATT
Organism: Nasua narica; assembly: GCA_028533885.1. Taxonomy (NCBI): domain Eukaryota; kingdom Metazoa; phylum Chordata; class Mammalia; order Carnivora; family Procyonidae; genus Nasua; species Nasua narica. The sequence goes on from CM052799.1 coordinate 118,657,249, forward strand.
TAAATTCAAGCTATTAATTTTGTACCTGGATCATGAATTCCAAGTTGGGTCCTAAGGTTTCACAGCAAAGTAACAGTGGTTCCTTGAAACCATAGTCCGTATCTTCCTTGAATGTCAATTTTACTAGTGTTAAAAAGAAAACCACAGGCTCAAAATGGAGTCAGTTATGTTAAGGCTCTCTTATCAGCAAACCAAGACTTAAAACCTAATCTGTCATTTCAACCATTCCAGAAATGTGTCCATTAACCAGCCAAACTGGAATTCCCTGGCAAAAATTTCATTGGTAAGTTTGATTTGTGCTTTCTTTGTGTTGAGTTCCTGATCTAATTGGCTTTCCAGTCTAGGGCTCAGTGGGTCAGCTTGAGCTGACACAGTTCCAGCTAGAACCCAAGTACCTAGTCCTTGGTTCCGTCCACAATTCCCTAATTGTTTGGAATCCTTTTTCCCAGATCCAGTCCACAGTCCCCATTTACTGGAGTCTGTTGGTTTAGTCCACGCTGGGGATTGCTGGTCATGTGCACGGCCTTTCAGTCTACAGTGACATCTTTTGGTTACTGCTAGTATGTTGAGGTACATGTTTGTCCTGTTTTGTGTGAATAAAGACTATTGCCAGTGTGGATCTCAGAAGCCAAAGGGCTGCAAAAATTGATGGCCACAGGTTGAGCATTTAAGAGCTATTATGGCACTCACCACCTAACTCAAAGATTGCCATGTTGGAATAAGTTGGTTGTGGAACATGTTAGGTTGACAACAGGTCACCTGCCAACCTCAAGAAAACTTCCATGCAACCAGGCACACTGGTTGTACAATCTCCAACCCAGAGCTACATCCCTTTTAGGTTTTAGTTTGGCTCTGAGAAACCCAAAGACTAAGCTAATAGGACCTTTAAATGCTAAAGTTAAGCATACCACCTTCCAGCACACTTGCTTATTTATGTCTAAAAACTACGGTCTTCGAAAATGTGAATACCTACAAAAATGGCGAAATTTACTAAAAAGAATCTAGAATTACAATAGCCATTATGGAGAATGTTCCAATTAGACAAGATTGTTCATTCGAGAAGAGCACTTGAAAGTAAGTGTTCCCAAATTAAACAAATAGAATGTGATACCTATTTTAATTGGTATGTAGAAGTTTCCAAAAGGCTTCAAGATTCTAAAATAGCTTCAGTAAAAGACTCGTTATAGAAGGCTAATGAAAAATTAAAGACAGAAGAGGTAGCTAAAACAAAAGACAATAGGACCGACGTCACTCCTACTACTCCTCTATACCTCCTTCTTTACCTACGTACTTCTGTTTTAGTAATTCTCTATCTGAGCCACCTTTCTACTCTAAAGAGACTATTAAACAGTTATGTTTTAAAATAAAACTAGACAAGGTTGCAATGAACCTCTTCAGGTATCTTTTCACCTCTCAGTAAAAGACTGAACTAAGAACAATAGCTAAAGAATTTCCCAAACCTAGAGAGAAACCCCAAAAGATTCTTGAAGAATTTACAATCATTATCAGTGCCTATGACCCCAGGCTGCCAGATCTTTATCAGCTTGTACACAAGCAGGACCTGGGGAGGCCCAAAAATGGATGTAGATAGTAAAGTAAGTAAAACCCGAAATAAGTAAGACCCTCAACCAGAAAGGGGTTGCAAAATAGCAACTGCCTTTTTATAAGCCAGTCCTAGAGTCTTCTCTGCCCCTTCTGAGTAGTTTGTTATTCCATATGCAAACAAAGGAAAGATGAATCTGTGGCTGACTTTAAAGCCCATTTGGAAGATCTCTTCCTGCAGCATTCTGGAGTCACTCTACCTGCTCTAGCTGCCCTATTGTAAATCTGACCTGCCTTAAGGCAATAGCCACAGCTGCAAAGCCTCAGTAGATCTAACTTTAGAAAGTGACATTTATTTGAAAATTCCAAAGTCTTTTTAATTCTTAATCAACTCAACATTTCTCTGACAGCAGACTAACCTCATAGGATATCCTTCTGGTTTCACCACATAATCTACATCTTAATGCAATGTTCTTAATTTTGCCATATTACCACACCTGCCTGATGAAGGTGAGCCCATGACATCCCATTTCATGACACCACATTCTGATTTATGACTTTGATCCTGATCTAATTTTGTTTGTTAATGGGTCATACTATAAAAATGAAAAAGAGAATTTCCAGGCTGATTATACTGTTACCATCCAATATGAGTTTCTTGAGAGGGGAAATCTCCTACAAACTAAATCAGCCCAATGAGCACATCTCCTTGTCCTTACCAGAATGTGCCAGTTATCAAAAGGGCAAATTGGTGCTATTTGTACTGATAGCTGATATGCCTTTGGGGCTATCCATGATTTTGGAACGTTATGGAAACAAAGGAATGTTCGTACATCAACTGGGACCTTAATCCACAATAGACAAGTAAATGAACCTCTTACTACTATTATCTTACCTTCTGAAACTTCTGTCATCAAAACTGGGGCTTACACTGTAAAGACTGACCCTGAGTATCAGGGAAATGTCCTGGCTGACTGTCATGTAAAGGTAACAGCAACATAATCTGTAAAGGTTGTGGCACATGTGGATGAATGCCTTTCTGCTTCTACAAAAAATGACCTCTTGTTACCAGACTTTTGCCATCCTGATGTCCATGCGACATGGCCACAGTCTGTTCCAAAATCAGAGAAATAAAATGAAGCAAACAGTGGTTGTAAACACAACACATCTTAGAAACCCAAGATGACCATGTGGTTCTGCCTGGCTCCTTGGCATACCCCATTTTTTGGTTTTCTTTCTTTTTTTTTTTCTTTTAAAGATTTTATTTATTTATTTGATAGAGAGAGAGAGATCACAAGTAGGCAGAGGCAGGCAGAGAGAGATGGGTAAGCAGGCTCCCCGCTGAATGGATAGCCTGACGTGGGGCTCGATCCCAAGACCCTGAGATTATGACCTGAGCCGAAGGCATAGGCTTTAACCCACTGAGCCACCCAGGCACCCCATTTTTTGGTTTTCACATTCCTTCACCCAACATGATACATTTAAGATGACTCAAACTATAAACAAACAGTAGCAGGGAGACATATAAAATTGCAAAAACAGTTTAGCATCAATGTCTGACCTGTATCAGGTCCATAATCCTAGAGAAACTATTTTTGTTCCCAGGGGCTTTAAACCTCCTCTCTGGGGACCCTCTGAACAACTGCTGCTGGCCTTCATTCAGTTGTCCCCTGGAATGGAATCTCAATATGTTCTTGTTATATGTATGTTTTCCAGATGGGTCTTCCTCTGCCACAAAGCTGATGTCCAAATAGTGGCAAAGAAACTGTTAGAAAATAGGTTTTCCATTTGGGGTATATATTTCCATAATTTCCAGTATTGAGATACCCACTTTACTGGGCAGATCAGACAAGGATTAATGAACATCTTACTAACCTTTTGAAATTATCACTATCTCTAACACCCTCAATCATCAGTGAAGGTTGGGAACTATGGCTCTGAAGAGGACTCAGAACATTGAGAATTATCCTGCTTATAATCATAATAATCTCCCTGGAGTGCTATGTTCTTTCAAAAGTTTTAAATGCATGTTTGCAGCTGCTAACCATCAAGTAAATGATCATCTTAAGACTGGAACATCAAAAACCTATAGTCATTGCCTGTTAACATCACAGAGGATCAACCAAATTTCACAGAAGCTGTGAGAACTACAGAACAGTAGCTGAGAGTTGCACTAATACCTTTTGATCACATTTCCCAGTTATTAAAACAGGGGAATTGTTAAAAAACAAAACAAAACAAAAAACAAAAACAGGGGAATTGTTAAAAAAGAAAACCACAGACCCTAAATGGAGCCACTTATGTTAAGGCCCTATATCAGCAAACTAAGACTTAATACCTAACTTAATTGCGATTCCTACCCCTACCCCTAGAAATGTGACCTTTAGCCAGCCAAACTGAAATTGCCTGATCAATGGTAGGAGGTGAGTAATCTACTAGTAAGCCCTTTCCATACCCCTTAAGAGGGTGACCTTCCCTGAGACGATGCATTCATTGCTAATAATTTCCTTCTCTCCACTCCCAGTCTGCCTTTAAAAACCTTCCATTTTGTATAGCTCCTTGGAACTCCTTTTTATTTGCTAGATGGGATGATGCTCAATTCATGAACTGTTTAATAAAGCCAAGTTGATCTTTTAAATTACTCAGCTGAATTTTTTCTCTTTATTAGTAGACTCTTTAGATGAAGACAGTTCATACTAATAAGCATGTATCACTGGAATGTCTAGATTTATTAGCCTGGAGTATGACAACTCTGAGATCCACTCTATCAAGATGCCCAGGTTTTTCTAGTGGCTCTTCCAGTATGTCCAAGGATTCCAAGGGGGCTCGCTCACTTCACAGGGTGAGTCCTATCTGCTCCAACCCTTCGCTGGTTGATGCAGATCTCAGATATTCTTTCTTGAAGATGGAGGACAACACAAACGTAGCCCTGGAGGCTGGGTCTTTAAGAACCTGGCCACTTTCTGTGCAGCTGCTGTTGCTAAGCCTTACCATAGACACTTAGTGAAGCTGCTTTTTGTCTATCTCCCTGAGCCAACTGCTTCTGTAGCCTTACACTCTACTAATGCCCTGATTGTTCTGGATGCCCTTCCTTGGTCTGGATTTAGGAGAGGAGTACTGCTCTATTTTTCTACACTGATTCTTCTAAGAATTCTCAAGTTCTTCTCTGAGTCCAGGGATTTAGCATTGTGGAAAAGAAACCTTTGATCTCTCTTCAGGCATGTTCTTCTCCCTTCCAGACTGGCATGTGGTTAAGTGCAGTTTGGTCCCATAACTGGAGTTTACTCAGATCTTCCACAAGTAACTGACATGATCTGCTGTATTAACTTACAGTATAAATACAGTTCAAGTTAATTATTTATGTTTTGTATCCTTCCTCTGACTCAAATATTTAAGAACTCCAGGGCCTACTCTGTCCATAGGTATTAATTCCTTCTTAAAATGCCAAACAAAGAAAAATAGAAAGTCCAATTAATCTGCTAGCACCATTGGTTTGGACACTACCATACATGTTGCTATGGAAGTCTAATCTCACAGGTGCTTGTCTAGGCACAGTGACATCCTTGCTGGCACAGGGTACAATGGTGTCTCATACTTGGCTCCCAAAGTTACTGCTGTTATTGCTGTCTTAGTTTATGATTCTAAATTCAGCCATTGCTCCCCAAAACATGACTTGATGCCTGGCAGATAAATCTCGACAAGATTTCAAGCTTCAGCCAAAGGTAGTGCTGAAACCAACCTTTCCCCAAAAATGTCTAGGCTCTATTTAACTTCCTTTTTCCTCATGGTAGCTTACCCTTGGATAACAGAACCTTTGGTAGCCTTCCCAACCAGCAGACCTGTGTTGGGACTACCCTAATCCAACAAGGATTTAAAAAAAAAATAGTTTTGAACTTCAAAACCAAAAGGGTTCATTGGTTCTTTGGGAAATTTTTTAAATCCTTCTTCAATTTGGCTCCCCTCATAAAGTTTTGAATATTGAGATATATTTAGTGACCAGGAAACTGTACTAAGCATCTGTTACCACTGATTCCCAGCAGAAATGTGCTAATTCATATTAGGTATCCTTATCTATGGATAGCTTTAAGTTCTAAGTGTCAAAAAGGGACAGAGTTTTATTTCATTTAATATCTGGCTCCCTATTTCATGCTCTAGCAATCTTTTCAGTGTAGTAGAGAGTGAGAACAACCTTTTTTCCCCAGGAAAAATCCTATACCTAAGCTCTATTATTCATAAATTCTGAGTAAATCTATTTTACATATGATTATATGAATTGCACATAGTTATCTTATGGATTATAAGGCAAAACTCATATTATTTTTGTAGCTAAAACAGGAAATGGCAAAGGTATTTTAAGCTTAAGGTGAGCAATTGTGGGCTGCCCCCCTCAGACCCATGGCATTTAGGAGGAAAAATCAAAAACTACTTTAAGGCCCCAAGTATAAAGACACTATTAAACTATGAGTCTAATATTAGACCTAAAAGTGTACAGTATTACCTCTCTTTACAAGTGGTTTGTGTAATCTGTACTCTTATAAAAATGTATAAGACTATCAGACTTTATAAGGAAGTCAAACTGAAACAAATTCAACCAGTCAAAATTCATTAATGGTTCTATCACAATACATCCATATACAAAGAGTTTTTGTCAAAATATGGCAACTAAAGTATATTGATGGTTGATATGATACTGCATAAACCTAATAGAGAGATTTTAAAAGGTAACTACCTATATTGAATGACTGATTGAAAAATAAAATTTTCCTCTGAACAAAAATGTTGATGAGTATAAGAATGTAACAAGACAGAAAAATCTTACTCAAGGAAGATTATCAGAGAATATTAGAATATGTTTACAATTTTCCAACATAACAAAAGGAGAATATTTGAAGAATATAACTTGCCTCCTGTCCCACAATCTTCAGTTCTAGAGACCATTCAGGGACTGACTCATATACTACTAGTATACGGGCCAAATGCTGCTGATTGACACGTTTTCTGCCAGCACTGTACTATAAACATTTTGAACAAATTGCCAACATTTTAAAATTGTGAGATTAAAAAAAGTATTCCTGAGTTTGTTGAAAAAGTGAATTGGCAACAATCATGTGTGACATATGAGTCCCCATCAGGACCACCATTCTGCAAGATTCAAGGAGATACTATCCACATGGATACTCAGAAAATGATGGTCCCTAGAGTTGCACAGCACTTTGGTCTTCAACTCCTTATGTGGCTTGGATCATTCATTTATGTTACCTAGGTAACATATATTTAAGGATTCTATATACCATAAACTGTGTACAATCACTATTACTCTTGTTTTCCCTAAGGAAATCATCAATGTCTAAGTAGAGTTCATGCAAGAGAACAAAAAGGGGTCAGAGCCAGTGAGTCACCACAGAGATGCTTCAGGGTTCGTCAAAATAACAAGCATGGAAATCCATTGGTACACAAAGGATGGTCACTAGTAAGTCTCAAATAAAAATGGTCCAGAAAACAAACAAGGAAGATCTTATAAGGGTTGTTGTTTTGTTTTGTTTTACCATAGGCAGGTGAGGAATGGCCACAGTTGTCTAGCACAAACATTCCTCCCAACCCAGGAAAACAGTTGAATTCCAGCAAGTCTGTCTGTATAGAAAGGGAACTAGCTAGCAACAGGACTGGGTTGAGGGGCAAATCTCAAATTCTGAGAGCAAGGCAGAATTCTCTTATCCTTATGGAAGTCAGAAATTAAGCAGGCAGCCAAAGTTGAGGTTTAGTTGTTGGTATTGCTATGAGTGCTAGAAACATTGTTACATATTAGAGTGAAATCAACATCAAGCAAATCTAGTGCTAAGCTCCCCAAATGGAAATATTTGGTTCATTGAACTATATGCCTGATTAGGAATGGGACTGGTCAAATCCAGGACTGAAGGTCATACACACAAAGATCAGAACCTCAGATGGTGATTAAGTGTACTCATGGGGGCTGAAATGATAAGGGACAAAGGGTCTAAAAAATTATTAGAGTCAGACTAAAAGTAAAGTGCTGATGACTAAATGCCCTGAAATAAACTGTTAGAGAAGAATGGCCAACATTCTCTAATTCAGTCCAGAGAGTTGAATTGTTTCTTATCACTTAATACATTTCTTCATATCCACATTGAGTCAGTCCACCTGAATTAAATATAGAACCATGGGTTAAGAGTTTTTAAAAGTTTTTTGAATCTTTGCAATCCAAAGTTAATGACCCTTCCTTATTATGCAAACAAGAACGTGTTCCTGATGCCATACTGTCTGTCCCCATGCTTTACTAGATATTATGGAGCTAGTTCCGGTGCCACACAAATGTAGTTAGAAGATGGGGCAGTGTGGCCGACTGAGAAGACAACTGTCTCTGGACAAATGCACATTACAACCCTAGCCATAGTTCCTCCAACTGGTACTGATTTTACAGTTGCATTTCCTAAAGACTCAGCAAAATGACAAAATGTCTGAGACAGTGATTCCTTCTGTGCCAATCTAACTACTTAAGAAAAGTTACCAGTTACTGTTGTGTTCATCCATGTGATGGATTATGGACTTTTCAGTTATGTGAGCCAATAAATACCCTTCTTTGCTTTAAAAAAAATAAAAGCGGCAACTATTAGTACTCTCACTTATTAGTGACCATACACTAAATAAATGTACTCTAATACTCCCTATTTCATTTAAGCAGTGATGACTCAAGATTATCTATTTGAAGAATTTTCTGGGTAACAATCTGGTTATAGGTGGGTGGGGGAGGGTGGCTTTGTCCTGAAGATTCTTTTGCATAACAGGAGCATCATTTTTTTTCTTTTTCCTTTTTCTTATTTTTGTTGAAAAGTGTTTTCCAAAGATTTGGAAGTGAGGAAAAAACTGGGCAGCATAAATTTTTTTTCACTATCTTATGAGGAGATTTTTTAACAGATTCACCTAAGGATATTTAGAAGGTACTTTGTCCAGACTTAGTGAAGATACATGTTATATGTTAATTTGTAGATTTTTACCTAATAGACATGCAAATAATTCCTGTCCAGTTGCAAAGATAACACTGAGGGATGTAGTTTATTGCCTTGTAGGCATTTTGTATCTATTAGAAAATTCATTTAATTATCCTTTTGTGTGACTGACTACATAACTCTCTATTTTCTTTTTTTTTTAAAGATTTTATTTATTTATTAGAGAAAGAGAGAGAGTGAGAGAGCGCTTGAGAAGGGAGAAGGTCAGAGTAAGAAGTGGACTCCCTGTGAAGCTGGGAGCCCGATATGGGACTCGATCTCGGGTCTCTGGGATCATGACCTGAGCCGAAGGCAGTTGCTCAACCAACTGAGCCACCCAGGCGCCCAACTCTCTATTTTCTGATTCTCTCTTTTGTACCAGCCCTACTGTCTTGCTGATTATCTGATTAATGACTAAGTTGGATAAAATATTTGATAATGTTCATCCTATATTTGCATAAGTGTCATGTTCTTAACTTTTGGGAAATGGTAAAATATATGGTGTAGGCATGATCATTGCTGTGATCATAAGGACGAAGCAACATCCTCTGAGTCTGCAGTCCTGCTGAATATTCCTGAAAATGTCATAGATTCTCTGGTAACCCAGAACTGAGAGCTGCTGCTGCTGGATGCATCATCAGAAGCAAAAAGTAATAGTTTTCTCTTCCTCCCAACTTCCCAGCCATTTTGTATAAAGTCACCAAAGAAGTTTGGTAAGAGGGCTTAGAAAATTTGTAGACTTCTTGCTAGCTATGGTATTGGAAAGAGCACAGAGAATGCTTGCTGGAGTATCACAAAAAGGAAGTGATGGAGATGAAAGCTAAAAGGCAAGTAACTGGGACAAGGGAAAAATAAATGCAGATGGAAGGTGGCATTAAAAAAACCCCTTGTGGGATCTATAAGGTACATATAATTATAAATCCCATTTTACAGGAAATGCAGGTGCAGAGAAATTAAGTAACTCACCAAAGATCAAATAGCTATTCGGCAGCAAAACTGGGATTTGGATGTAGGCGTTACTCTAACATTGATTATTTAGCATTATGCTACATCTCCTCCCTTATAAGGAGGAGGACAAACTGAAGTAGTTGGCAGTACAATATGGCAGTAAGTATTTAAAAGATTAAATAAGAACTCATAGAGCCACGGTGATGGGCATCTAGGAACTAGCAACATTTGGAAGTCAGAGAAAGCAGGTAAAAATCTGTGGCTCTTGAATTGTCCCATTCCTTATATCTGAAACTTGAGTTCCCAAACCTTAAAAAACTGAAGAGGTAATGGGTGGTGGGGGGGGGGGATGAGGTATAAATTACTAGGTAGAGATTCAATCCTAGGGCAAGCCAAGAACTCTTTACTAGCTGGGGCACAGGATCAAGGTTAGAACACCACAGGGCCCAGGTTAAAAGATGTAGTTAACTAGTTAAAGTCCATATCAAGAATCCAGGAAATATCATATTTGCATCTTAGCTTATTTTCCCCCTTCTTGTCATTATTCTGTAGTGAAAAGAAGAGATAAACTCAGATGAGTGCTTGCTGTTCCAAAAGAATTGGAACTAAAGGCCTGCTCATCACTTGTCTAGTTTCTGCTAGTTTAAGAGGAACCCTGAGAAAAAAATCCTTAAATTAAAATATAGGAGAATGTCAGCAGAGCCATTTTTTAAATTCAACCTAAGAGAATACTTATCAAAGAGATATATTATCACTTATTTATCATCCACTCACTCATTAATTCATCTAAAAACATAAATTAATCACTGAACTAAATTTTGGGAATACAAAGATAAGTCAAACTCATTCCTTGCCTTTGCCTTCAAAGTGCTTACCATCCAAAGAAGAGTAAAATAGGTGTAGGCAGCTATCTGCAATATGAAGCACAATTGGGTAAATAAACAAGTAAAGAACTGAAGAAGAGAACATTATGTCTCGAATTCTCACTGAGGGGTGAGAGGGGGTTTATGGAAGAGGCTCCTTTGTGGTGATTCTTAAGGCAGGATCATACCATTTACATGAAAGTTGTGTCTATTTTTAAAACTTTGTAATATTATGACACTAGTAAATGTGGATATACCTCCTGTGTTTAATTGCTGTTTTGTGCTTTTAAATTTATATCCATTGCCCAACACTCAACATACTCACACAGATACACATGTTTGTATTTGAACTTAAAATGTCTGGATAAGGGCAGGTTGAAGTGGGATGAAGTGAGGAGGGAAATGACTAGATGCCTTGTACTTTTTGCTTCATATGTGATTATTCTGATTGATATTTTTAGGACAAGCAGGAACTATCTTTATAATAAATTATCTTTCTAAATAATATCTCCCCTTTCCCTACCCAGAGCAATATGATTCTGATAGGGAGACCATGATAGGACCGGAAACGGCAGGTGGTATATAGCTTTGGAGCAAAGAGTTATGGAACTTGAGGCTAATTGTGTTGGGTCCTAAATGCTTGAGTACTTGGAAATCTTTTGGCTGAAAACAATAGAAAACTGACTTAATCTGGATTAATCATGAAGGGAATTTATTATCCAAAGTAACTGAAAGTCCATGGGAGATGTCTTTTCCAGGCACAGCTGAATCCAGGTGCTTAAAGATTAACTTCAGAAATATTTCTCTCTTCATATCTTGCCTCTACTTTTCTCTAGCTGGGCTTATTTTCAGGCATCAGAATGACACTGGTACCCACAGCAATACCCTATTGGGTTAGGAAGTCTTGTAGAAAGAAAGCTTTTCCTTCCCCCAAATTCTAGCAAAGGTCCCAGAGTCAGCTCTCTTTGGCCTGACTTCAGCCGTGTCCCCTTCTATGAAGAATCACTGATTCTAGGAGCTCTAAGGACTGTGATTAGCTAGGTCTGCTTCATTTTCCCACCTCTAGAATAACTTCCTCTGAGAAAGGTAAAGGAGCAAAAAGTTTAAGGGCTATGCTAAAGGCTATTATCAGAAGGGGAAATGGATTATGGGCAGGAAAACACCAATAGAAAAGTCATGCTATGGGATTTGCAGATATGAGGAATGAGGACATAAAATCTTTTTTAAGCCCTTGGCGTGAGGGAGAAATGAGAGGATCCAGCTAACAACACACAACTACAGTGTGGGGGACGACTGGATGTCTGCATGAGTGACAAAAATGACCTCAGAGACTACAGTAGATGATGAATTATTCATAAGAAAGTACCTCTGTGGTTGTTTTTAAGAGAACGAAAAAGAATCCATGTTGCAAGATACAAATGCATATTCCCAAAGTAGCTAACTTGTTCATATGGAGATCTTTCATTACTGAGAGAATAAGATGACTTGTGCATGCAGATGATCCAAAGACCCACTGTCATTAAAACATTTAACTCTTTTTTTCCTCTAGATTAATCAGGATGTGCTCTGTTTATCCATGAGCAGCAATTTATCTTCCCAGAATTTTGTTTCTTTCTAGTTCCTTCTCCACCCCACCTCTATTACTGAGTCACTAACACAGCATTATTTTTACTGTATAAGGCACAGACTTGTTACGTGAGTATACACTTCCATTTGTCATCTGCCTTATGGTGAATTTTGAGTCCACGTCTTTATCACCTTGGTTACAGTTTTGAATGCTTTCTTCTCTGTTTCCCAATGTTGCTTTCAGCACTGGTAGCAGCTTTGTTGTAGGGGGCTAAGAATCATGTATCTGCTAAAGCATTTCTCATAAATGAGTGTGCCAAAAACAAGTCTGAAAGACTGAAACACACCACACACAATTATGGGATAGAATCTAGGCTTACCCACTGCCTCACTATACCCACTGCCACCACTACTACCGTATCAGATAAGATGATGGTTCATTAAAAGTTGGCATATTTTTACTACTTATTACAGTTTAGGATATATAAAATATCACCCATTACCTAAATTAATTACAAGGAATGACCATGCTCACATCTTTAAAGTCTTCACTGCTGTGATTTTCTTTCTAGATACTTGTTATGGAGGAGATGTGGGATGGAATGACATGAACTTTAACATTCCTTTCATCATTTTAAAAACTGAAATTCCACTATAACTATGATTCTATGAACTCATTTAAAATCTAGCTTCACTTTATTCCTAAGTGCAAATCTATAACACCCTCCTGCCACAACAAAGGTGTTACTGGTTTTTTGAAAATATACCACAGAATGTTGGCTTGAGTATCATGAATAATTAAAAATAAAATAAATTTGTCAAAATTAATGAACACATTTTGCTTTGTGAGCTATTGCTTTTATTTTTAAATCATATTTCTATATGATACACTGTAAAATACCCTAATAGGTAGTAATGCTTCTTGTTATTATTTATAAACAGCAAGTAGATGACATCGAGCATTTTATATGCTAAAACATTTTGACCTCAGTTCTGGCTCCAACTTTGCTTTTACCAGATGGGCAGTTTTGGACCAGTTTTAACCTCTCGAAGCCTCAGTTTTTCCTTGCAAAAAAAAAAAAAAAAAAAGCACCTATTATTATTTACTCGGCATATATGGCAGGATATTCTGAAGATTGATCATAGCGATGTAGGTTAAAGAATTTTGCTAAATTATAAGCTACATAAAATTTTAAAGTATAAAGTATATACAGCTATAGGATGTGTTTGAATGCAGACCATAAACTCTTCAAGGGGAAGATTTGGTCTACTTTGTTTATAACAGTGCTTGACATAAGAGATATTCAATAAATACTTATAAATGAATGAATAAATGACTATTCCTGGGCTACTTAACAGTAGGCCAGTATTATGGATTAAATTGTGCCCCCCAAAGAGATATGTTGAAGTCCTAAACCTGGGACCTCAAAATGTGACTTTATTTGGAAATAAAGTCTCTGTCGATATGATCAAGTTAAGATAAGGTCATACTGGATTAGCTTGGGCTCTAATATATTGACTGGTATCTAAGAAGAAGAGGGAAATTTGGATTCAGGAACAGAGGTGACCATATGAAGATACATCAGAGATTGGAGTGATGCATTCACAACTCAATTAATGCCAGCAACCACCAGAAGCTAGAAGAGTCAAAGAAAGATTCTCCCCTAGAGCCTTCAGAGAGATCATGGTCCTGCTGACACCTTGATTTCATACTTCTAGTCTGAGAGAAAACACATTTCTGTTGTTGTAAGCCATCCAGTTTGTGATATTTCATTAGTAACCCTGGAAAACTGATATGGCCAGGATCATGAAAGATGTGGCAATGTCTGTGATGATGCAGGGGATCGCTATTTAATCTGTCTTCATATTTAGAAAAGTTATTTTGGAGAGAATTTGATTTACTTTGAATTATATCCATACCTGGAATAATTTATTATAACAGAGGTTTCTTTGTTATTGTAAGAGAAACCAGTAATATCTAATAAGCATTAGTTAGTAGTAATTATTCTGCCATAGACAATACAAACTTAAGCCTACACAACTGTCTAAATCTTCTGTTTCCTGCCAAACAATCACTTTCATCTAAATTATTTCTCAACATATGCTTAGATGTAAGCAGATCTATAATATAATTACCAAAAGATATATGGTCAATTATTATACAAGCTATATTTCCAGATGCTTGCCCTTTCTGAAAATATTTTTCTTTGCCATGTGCAACTTTCTGTCTACAGTTTTTGATTTGCATGATTTGGATCGTTAACTTCTATTTGCCTATAAAGCTTTTTTTTAGGCTATGGCGCAACTCCATCTCAAAATACTTGGTGAACAGCTTCTGCACATCAAAGGAAACAGTCAACAAAA
>CM052799.1:118671635-118738809 GCA_028533885.1 Nasua narica
CACAATAGCCAAACTGTGGAAAGAACCAAAATGCCCTTCAACAGATGAATAGATAAGGACGATGTGGTACATCTATACAATGGAATATTATGCCTCCATCAGAAAGGATGAATATCCAACTTTTGTATCAACATGGACAGGACTAGAAGAGATTATGCGGAGTGAAATAAGCCAAGTGGAGAGATTCAATTATCTTTTGGTCTCACTTACGTGTGGAGTATAAAGAAAATCATGGAGGACATCGTGAGAAGGAAGGGAAGGGTGAATGGGGGGAAATTGGAGGGGGTGATGAACCAGGAGAGACTGTGGACTCTGAGCAACAAACTGAGGGTTTTGGAGGGGAGGGGGTGGGGGCGTGGGCAAGCCTGGTGGTGGGTATTGAGAAGGGCACGTACTGCATGGAGCACTGGGTGTGGTGCATGAACAATCAATCTTGTAACACTGAAAAATTAAAATAAACATATTTGGGGAGAAAAAAATTTTAAAAAGTTCTGCAAAGGGGAAGGGTTCAGTTTTATCAAGGAGATGTCATGTTGTTTGTACTAATAGCTGTTATAAATAAATGCTTATAAATCAGAAAAAAAAATATTTGGTTAACACATAGAGATATGAAGACTGGAGCAGCGTTCTAAGCAAGACTGCTTTTGGTCCACTGATTTCGTGGGGCAATATGACTGGTGCATCTATGCTGTGGATATGATTGAATCACAAATGATGGCATTTGTTGTTAAGGCAATTTTAATCCCTGTATCAACAATTTTGAAATCATCACTTAGATACAACCTTTCCCCCTTTTCTCAATGATAAAAAATGTACCTGTGATTCAGAAGTTATGAAGTACTCCCAACTTTTCAATTCAGCTTTTAAATAGAAGCACATACTTTATATTAGAATATCCCCCAATGAACAGCTTTCTCTTTGCAAAGGCACTTCTGAGTTATTATACAAATATAAAAAGCTTTCCATAGACTCATCATAGGACAGAATTTATAGAAACTTCTTCTATCTGGGTATACAATTAATATTCAAGGACATTTCAAATATGCCGATTTGTCATGAATTATGCATTGTTTTAGATTTCTATAATCTCTACTTTCTTTGAAAGTGCTATAAATCTTGCCCTGATTTCTCCAGTTTTTGACTTAACATTTTTATTCAAATCAATTTTCTGTTCTAGCTTTTTTCAGGGAGTAAAGAAAGTATGATGATTTGCTAAAATTAGAATGCAGCTTTTAAAAAATCTCAGAATGCCTTAAGTCACACAAAGTTGTTTTTGCTGTTTTTCTTTATGTGTATAGGTGCCAGTGTTGTGTACCGGAATTCTATTTTTAAATTTTGTGCACAGGATTGTCACTGGTCTGCTGAAATATATTAGGTTTCATTTCATTGGTCAGAAAAACAACAATCCTCACGCCAGTATCTAGGCTGACCCAATTAAACTGCTCCATTAAAAACATTGCATATTATTGTATTTTTGTCCCATAAACATCAAATAGTGGTAAGACTTTTTTTTTTTCATGATATCCTGGAGTTAACTATTTATCTATGCTTGGAATCCTAGGCAATGCATTTGTGCAAAATATTCTAATAAAAATGGGGGCAAAGACCGTGTCAGATACAGTGGGAAGAATATTCTATAATTTATTAATATGAGTTTTGATTTCTCTTTTAAAATAAATATTGCCTTGATAATATTTGCTGCAGTGTTATTATTCAAAGAAACATTTGCAGCATCTATATTTTGGCAAGAGAATTTTGAAAATATTATCTGTCTGGGAAATTTTTTTTTAAAGATTTTATTTATTTATTAGAGAGAGAGATCACAAGTCAGAGAGGAAGGCAGAGAGAGAGGGGAAAGCAGGCTCCCTGCTGAGCAGAGAGCCAGATGTGGGGCTCGATCCCAGGACCTGAGCAGAAGGCAGAGGCTTTAACCCACTGAGCCACCCAGGCGCCCCTGTCTGGGAAATTTTCGAATACTATCTCCAATATAATTTTTTACTTTTTGTTCTACACAATCAATGCTGAAATAAATGAACCTCTACTTCATTTCCTCATTTTTAGAATCATATCAATAGATCAAAGAAATCAGAGATGTTTTGATTAAAACATTATTCTACCTGAAAAAGATAATATTCCTGGTAAATTTTAAAAAAATCATTAGAATTTAGCAAATGGGGGGATGCCTGGGAGGCTCAGTCAGTTACATGTCTGACTGGATCTCAGTTCAGGTCTTGATCTCACGGCTATGAGTTCAAACCCTGCATTGGGCTCTGTGCTGAGCGTGGAGTCTACTTTAAAAAAAAAAATTGAATTTAGAAAACCAGATTTTGCTTATTTTAGACTTTTTTAAAGACTTATAGACTTTGGATACAGAAAAAAAATCTCAACTCATTTGATCGCAAGAGTAATAGTGAAAAATATATCATGCAGTTATATTTTTGTAAGACTTTTTGTTTTGCTTATAAGAACTTTTCCATTAAATTGATTGTCTATCCTTAAGTCACCTCTGTTTTATCATATCTGTTGCTTTCCTATAGTATATGGCTATTTATTCAAACTGTACACTGCTTAAAGTTAATAAGCAGAGTAAAACCAAAGTCAAAATTTCTCACATCTAATTCCTAATTGTCAACCAAAGTTTATAGATATACATTTCCAGTAACAGGTGAAAGTATTCTTCAAAATTTGCTCTCCCATTCTTCATTTCAGGAGATCCTATATCAAAATCCATTTCTCCTTCCTGTTGCCTTTTTGCATTGTTGTTCCTCTTGATCGCCACTCTGCCCCATTTGACCTTTTCTTATCTGTATAAAGACTCCCAGACTTAAATGCATTTAATAACTTGCCCAAAGTCACAAAACTAATAAGTGTTGACACCAGTCTAACACCTAAATTCTTACTCTTCCTATTTCAAAAAAGTACTCCAGCACGAGTGACTCCATGTACACTCGTGTGTTTGTTGGCTATTCAAAGTAAATTTGTTTTAACAGTACTTCTTAAACTTTCATGTATGTACAAATAAGGTAGGAACCTTGTTAAAACTGCAGATTCTGATTCTAGAGGTCTGGGATGGGACCTGAGATTCTGAATTTCTCATTGGCTTCCAGGGGATGCCACGACTGCCATACTTCTAGTAGGAAGGCCTTGTAGAGGTAGAAGACCCAGCAGAGGTTGGATGTTAGCTAATCTAGTATCCAATTTTGTTTACTACTTTTCCTACAAACACTCCACAGTTTTTAGTGTCTATTTTCTTATTAATTGCTAAATTTAAAAATGATGATCACAATGAGTCATTTTAGATTTATTGTTATAATAAAATAAATGAGACTCAAATAAATTAATATTCAGAATTATTAGCCAGTCTGTCAGTTCCTTGTGTCCTTTTTCTTTTGCAATGGAATTGGCAGAGCCATCATTAGCAACAAAAATGAATTATCTACTGTGTTGAGTCGATAATACTGTTCAACAGGCCATTTTCTCAAGAGAAACAAGGAAGGGCAAGTGGACAATTTTGAACATGTACTATCTCCTGTCCCTTCCAATATTTTTATCCAGGTGAAAACAGGTATGAGGAATATGAACAGCCTTGAAGGAGAAGCAGTTCATCATAGGGCAGACAGAAGAGCAGGTATGAAGGCAGGGAAAGGGCTATTCTCAAAGAAGCATAGGGTGGGAGCAGGTAAAGTTGGGGGGAAGAGCTTTACGAACCAGATAAACCCAAGTTGGAACAATGGCTTACTCTGTTCACTGGGCATATGATTTTGGGCAAGTCATTTATCCTGGCTGAGCTTAGTTTTCTAATCAGCAAATAATTATCTTGCAGTGTCATTAAGATTTAGAGAATAAGGATGTAACAGTACCTGATACATGTAGTAGGCAACACACAAATTGATATTTTTTTGCTGTATCTGTCTGAAGGTGAGCTGCTAAGTGCTGATTTTATACATACAGCCTTGAGGGGGTTTTCCCAGCTTTTTATCTCATGTTCCCTCCCTAGAATTTTGTCTCGTTGTCCTCAGTACCACATAATATTAAAGAATGGGATCTAGAGGAATTAATCTGATCTTAGACAAGGCATTGTCATGATATCTGTGTCACGTAATGTCCCACTTACATTTGCACATATATTATGATACTATGGGTCATAAATATTTTACCAATTAATGAAGTTGAGACTGGGCCCATCCCTATAGCCATTAAATCAAGTCTGTTTGGTTTGGTCACAAAGCATTACTTGACATACTTGTGCAAAATAAATTTTGCATTTGTTTACTTTACAATACAGAGAGAAGTCAGAAACTTTAAATAGCAAGTAACTGAAATTATGAAAACAATGAATTCCATCATTTTTTTAAAGCAGATCTTGGTGAATTTCTGTTAGCATTTGACATTTAGATCTATCGTCATATTTAGCATGAACAAGGCTTCTCAGCACCTAACCTCTGCTTTCTCAAATCTATGGTAACTGAAGGTAGTCTTTCAAAGCTCTTTTGGATGCTATTTTAACTGATAAGCAATGGGGCACAAAGAGCAAGGTAGAGATAGAAAGCTGGACCTAGGAGTCATTGGTTCACCAACACAGCAAAATGATTAGAATTTTCCTATAGATATTATATGGGAAGATAATGTGGATGCTTTTCACCCTCTGGATTAAGGGGTTTGAAATGGCATAACCTTTATATGAAGGTATGTCAAGTTCTATAGTGGAGATGGCACCAGGGTCCATTAGAGCTTATTGTGTGTGAAAAGCAAGTGTTTCTAGGTAGCCAATAGCCTAGTAAATACAAAATCACTAAAAAAATTTCCTACCTCTAATTCATTGATTTCTCTGCTTCCTTTACATCCATCATTCCCTACCTTCCTTCACCCCCATGTTTAGCTTGAATTCTACTGCCCAGTACCACTATTAGTCCTTCTTCAATCACATCTCCTTAACGAAATCCCATCTTGAAAGAATCCTTCATTCATCTTTGCTGAGCCTTCACCAAAGAAGCTAAGAAGATGGCAGAGAAAAATTATATCCCGAGGCTGACTTATATTGTTCATTTCCCTCAACTGTGCCCTTGATACGGCCCAGAAATCTGTTCTTCTAAGCTTGATCACCCATCCATAGTAACCAGCAGATCACAACTTTTCTCTTATTCTCTGACCTTTCCTCCTCTCCTCCTATTATGGCCATTTTCTGTTAATGACATTGCCTAAGAAATCCTACAGAAAATAGAAGTTATCAGCAGTTAGGAGAAGTTAATAGCTTCCCTATGCTTTGTCACCAAATCTACAATGTATTTTCCTATTCCATTTCCACCCCTTTTCCCTGGATGGCTCCTGTTATGGGCTGAATTGAGTCCTCCCAAAACTCACATTTTTAAGTCCTAACCTCTAGTACTTAGAATGTGACTCTATTTAGAGATAGAGCCTGTAAAGAGGTAATTAAGGTAAAAAAAGATCACATGGGTGGGTCCCCATCCAATATAACTGGAATTGTTGTAAGAAGAGAAAGTTAGGATACAGATCAAGGAGTGACCATGTGACCATGTGACAACACTGTGGGAAGACAGCCATTGCAAGCCAAGGAGCAAGGCCTTAGGAGAAAACAAACCACACCTAAACTCCAGAGCTGTGAGGAAATTAATTTTTGTTGTTGAAGCCACCCAGTCTATGGTATTTTGTTGTAGCAGCCCTAGCAAACTAATATAGCTTCATTCAAGACTCAGCTTAAGTGTCTCTCAAAAGACATCCCAATCCAAATTAAGCTTTTGAACATACTATATTTTCCTCCATAGCATTTATCACAATTGGCAGTGATATATTGATTTGTTTATGTCTATCTTCCTTAATAGATTTTAAGATCTTGAGTAAAGGACAGAACTAGTTAGGTGGCATCAAAGGATGGAAAGGTAGCTATTCCCCCTCTATTATCTCCCTATGTTTATCTGATATGGATAATTGGAATTTAATCAGTGCTGAGTCAAGGGTGCAAAAAGCACTCAAAACAAGTTCTCTGCCCTCATTTCAACAAGTTTTTACTTCTAAACCTCTTTTACATAGAAACTGTAAAACTGATTCATGTCTGTAATTCACTGTTATAGTCCTAGGACCTAGCACTATATCTGATACACGACCCTTGATCAGGAAATTCTTCTGGAAGGAAGGAATGAAGGATGGAAGGAAGGAAGAAGAAAGGAAGGGAGGGAGATAAGGAGGTTGGGAGGAAAAAGAGGAAGTAGTTGTGACTGTAAGGAAAACCAGTTACCTGCCAATAGAGACATCTCAGATATAGCTGATGTGAAGTGAGTAGACAACTTTGCATTTAGGGGTTTTTAACATGGAGTTTATGAACATGATACCAGCAGGCCTATTAAATTCCTTGTGATCATGGATTAACTAAGGGATCTGAAGTTTCATTAGGTAGCTGGTTTACCTGGTTCTTCCTGTTGTTTTCACCTCTGAATGTATTATAATTTATTAAGCACTGTGATGATTAATTTTATGTTTATTTTAATGTTTATTTTATGTTGATTTTTTGTTTATGTTTATGTTTAATTTTATGTTTATTAATTTTATAGCCCTTAACTGGGTCATAGGGTGCCCAGATATTTGTTTGAAACATCATTCTGAGTGTGTCTGCAGGCTATTTGTGGATGAGATTAATATTTAAATTGGTAGAATGGGTAAAGCAGATGGCACTCCCCAGTGAGGATGGGTATCATCCAATCCACTGAGGGCCTGGATAGAACAAAAGATAGAGTAAGAGAAAATTTGCTGTGTCTGACCAACTGTCTTCAAGTTAGGACATCAGTTTTTTGCCTTCAGACTTAGACTTGGGCTGGAATTGACACCATTGTCTCTCTCTCTCTCTAGAATCCAGCTTGCTGACTAGGATCCTTGTATTCTCAACTTCCGTAACTGTGTAAGCCAATTCCTTATAATAAATTTCTTTGTATTTATCTGCACATTTGCATTTATCTATATATTACATAAATATTTTATAAATAAAAATATTCATTCTGTTTCTCTGAAGAACCCAGTCTAATAGCACCTAGCAGATATTTATGGATTCTTAGAGATGAAAAGGGAAATTATAGAAACTATCTTACTCCTCAAACCATTATAATATGACAGCCGTCTGAGTGAGTTCTTACAATTTGAAGCAGATTGTGTAAGTCAGTGTTTACCAATGCAACAAAAGTTCTTGGAATTTTATGTGCAATGTTCCATTGTATGCATTTCTATATTTGTATATTTCTCCAAAATGAAGCTGCTAGGTTTTTATCAGTTCCTTCTTAACTTTTTTATTATGAAAAATTTAAACATATACATAGAGAGAATATTATAAACCCTCATGTACCCATCAACCCAGCTTCAAAATCATCAACTCATGACCAACCTTATTTTATCCTCCTCACCCTGATTATTTTAAAACAAATCCCAGACATCATATCATTTCATGAAAAAATGCCAAACAGCTAATTTACAAATATATTTTTAGAGCACTGATTTGAGGATTGCCTGTATTTCTACCTTGAATTGAATATTGGATTTATTAATTTTAATTAATTAATTAATTAAATTAATTAATTCTCTTCCTTATGGACATCCTCCTACGTATAGAGAAGTAAATCACTCTGCCAACTACTTAACCACATTATTTTATTTAGGTAGACTATTCTGAGTAGAGAGTCAAACTTCGCTTCTGTTACTGAGTATGTGACTTTGGTAAGATTTTAGATGTCTTTGTCTCAATTTCTTCATTTCTAAAACAAGAAAATAGTTGAGGGGTGTACCTGTGACATGACACTCATAATAATAATAATATTGAATATTATTATTATTATTATTACTATTATTTCATGTGAAAACCAGAGCTAGAATATGCAGGTGAAAGTGATGACTCATCTGTAATTATTATAGTAGTAACTCTAATAGCTGAGAATATAGCAAGTGCTCAGAAAATGTCACCAAGAAACAAAGAAGTCACCTTTCCCTCTTTCCATCTTAGAGAATGTCAGGTGTCCTCATGTATCCTTATAATAGCTTTCCCTTGTGTCAAGGGGATAACAGTGCAGATTGATCCCCTCTCTAATGGTGCACAGACTCTCAGCTTACATCTGGTGATAAATAATGAAGCAAGCTAATGGATCCAGCCTGCAGTCAATTATCGCAGGTCCATGTTTCTTAGTCTTCCAAGGGGCCCTCAATAGGGACTTACATAGCTGTAGAAATGCAAGAAAAATGGAGAAATAAAGAAAAAACAATTCCATCTGTCAAAATGATGATGGATGCTGTCCAAACCTGTGAACAAAACCTGAAGTGCTAATTCTATGCACTGCTGATGCCTTTAATTATGCAACTTTGACAGATGGAGTGATTGTTATGCAGTTTTTATTTAAGAAGCTCATGCAAAACTGCAGTTTTGTGCCAAGGGTAATCAGTCACATTAAAGAATTTGCCAGAAAGTAAACTCTGCCTTATTTATAGCTTACTAGGTCCTAATTATGCTTCATAAATGGACAGTCATATAATAAGCCAAACACAAAATATACATGACTGCAAATTACTACACAACAGTTGCATGTCAGAATAGGCAGTCATTTCAAACCATATAATATTTTCCTGTGAATATGCAGTAAACACACTCTAGGTCATATCTTGTTGAGGCAGAATTCCAAAGACCTGAAATAATGTTTTTCCTTGGTCTTAGCTTCAGTAGGGCCTTCAGAAAGTGACAGAACAATCAGTGTTTGCCTTATATATATATATTCCTCTTAGTGTAGTTCATACATATATGGGCTTGTCTAATTACAAGGATTTTCACCAGCCCCTTCTGCTAATTTCCTGCAGTGTGCTTTTAGTGTCACCTGCATTGGTGTCTCAGCCCAAAAATACATCTTAAGATATTTTTAATCTCTTTCCTCTGGTATCCCTGCCTCAGTGAGGCTGTGTTCATCTCCTCCTCAATCTCCTTATCATGGCCTTTTTCTAAAGAGGAACCTAGATATCCAGAACCTAGAGGGGACCTTGGATATATAATCTCTGTGTGGTTACTAAGCTGTTAAAGCTATCCTTTTGGTTCCATGGCTACCACTCAGTCCAAGCCTTCATCATCAAGCTATTGTAGGTCCATGGTTATATAGCCTCGTCAGTCCTCTTTCTCCTCACTTAATCTGTACACTCTTGAAAGATAATTTTCTTAAAGCACAATTCTTATACATTTCCCCTGCTCAAGACCCTTCAATGGAACCCTTGCTTCTAGAATAAAGCCTAAAGCCTGGCATGCAAGCTCTTCATGACCTGGCCCCAGTCAATCTTTCTACACTTTTCCTTCTGCTTACCAATGAATAGTTTCTGCTCTAACTATATCGATAGTTTACCATTCTCTGGCTTCTCTCTTCTAAGCTTCTATTCCTTTGCACATTTCCATTTATCTACCTTAAACATCTTTCCAAATCATCTTTTCCTCTTTGAATCCTAGACTTCCTGACTTCCTTTCCAGTTATGACACTTAACTCACTCCTTCAATATGTTCACCCTCAATGCAGTTTTGAACACTGGCTATGTACATGGGTATTACATTCTCTGGCATTTGGAATATTCTAAATCGCTATTTTTCATTTTTATATTTCAAGCTTTTTTCTTTTCCAATAAAGAAGTTTGTTAGCTTCTCCTGCAATAAAAAGCTAACAAACCAGCTAGTTAATATAATTTTGCAAACTAGCTAGTTAATATATATATATAGATATCTATATATATCTTGCTAAATTATAAGCTACTAGAGTTTGGAACTCTGAGATAAAATAGTATAACATATGAATGTGAGAATTAGCCCCCACCAGATTAAAACTCTGATCTTGGTACTTGCTAGCTATGTGCCACTGGATGAGGTACCTAACTCTGTGAACCTCTGTTTCTCCATCTATAAAATAGAGTTAACAGTCTTTTACCTCAGAGGGCTGTTGTAAGGTATAAATTGTATAATAAATCAAATGTGCTCAGTAAATTATAGCTATAAGGATATAAAATTTATTTTGTACCTTTAATGCTGAGCACAGTGACTGGCAAATAGTTGGCATTTAATAAATAGTGATTGAACTGAATTGCATTTATGGTAACAGCGTTTACATCAGCCTATGACCACTCTTGATTGTTGATAATGAATCTTCCCAACTTAGTTGAATTTTTTAACATCAAGGATAAGGTTTGTTTTAAATTTTCCAATATATAATTAATGTTATAAACTTTTATATCATTTATTAATAAAATAAGAATATTTTCAGTTATGAACATGTGGATTTCATTTGGATATAGACCTTTATGTGTTTAAGTGATGGAAAATCTTGACAACCCAGTTAAGATGTATTTGCCCACATTGTGAATTGAATACAATAGAAACAAGTATTACCTAAATTTAAGCAAAAGAAATAGTTGGCTAATAGAAAGGAAAATATTAGAAAAGAATGGGAAGGAGGAAAAGATCTTCAGAACTTGGGGACGGAGGGAGGTTGGTATAATGGAAATAACAAAGACTGAAGATAAGTGTTAAGTTCAATTTTTTGTCCATGACCGAACTTTCACTTTAGACTGCTATTTGTAAATTTATGGGGTTGAAGTAAACCATAATTTCACAAACTCTAGTCATTTATGAGCCACTTTGATGATTTTTGCCATATCTGAATACTGCGTAACCTATTATTCATGTAATGTTTTATTTAAATTGACTCACTTACTTTATTCAAATACATTTATTATAAGAGGAAATGATATGTCACTGCTATAAGTAGAAAACCAGAATTAGATGCCACATATAATCACTGTAAAAATAAACAAAAACAGAGCTATCTTATTTAAAAAATACATTAGCTAGATAAAGTTTCCTAGTAAAAGATTTGAGCCTGAATCAGACCTTATTTTGATAAAAAAGGAAACTATCAAGTATTAGATAGATGTTAAAGAAAATCAGCACAAAAATAAGACATCCTCATTCATATAGTCCAAATATATTGAAAGAAAAATGAAAAGGAAATGACTTCCTCAATGGGTCACTCACTGTTAGTGATTGCTATGTACCTACTATCAAACTCTTTTGGACTCACAGCGATGTTAATGGACTCCCCCTAGGTAATCTCGATTACATTCCTCACATTCAATCACACTTAATATGTGGTGTACAGAGCAGAAATGAAAGTCTGTACCAAAGTTCATAACCCAGGGTACAGTATGACAAAATACTTATGGCTATATGAGTTTTGTTTTCTATTGATAATTTCATGTGACAATTTTAAACTCCTAATGTATTTGCAGAATCTCTGAATAATCTCAGTAATCATTTAGGCAACCATCACAAAACCTACCTTTGGAGCCTGTTTCCCTCCACAAAACAACAAAACACTTTATCTCACTTGATAATCAGTGGGTAAGAAGAAATGGATATCGACTTTGGAACCAATCTAATTAAGTTCAGATTCAAACTTATCACTTTCTAGGGTATGTGGCCTTGAGAAAAATTATTTAATCTCATTAATTTCTTGAGGTGTGTTGGGGGAAGCCATTGATTGGATGTGACTGTTGGCTGCTCCCTGAGCTGGACCATGGAAACCAAAGGCTCCTTACTCCTTCCCTTCTCCTTGAAATATGGGTTTTGCTTGCCTTCCCTGTTCGCAGATGCTGCCCCAGGACATAGCCTTGAGATAGTGATGTAGAGCTCAAATCATCTGGTGGTATATGTGACTGAACCCAAGTAAGGCCTCTACATAAACTTATAAGATTTGGTGGGTAGGTGCAGAGATCTACTAATCTTGTGGCCTTCCAAGACAAGCCTCATATACAAGTTCCCTTGTTTATTAAACCTGTCACCTGCCAACCTGGAGTGGCTTGCCTCTTTTTTCAGTCTCTCTCTGCCATCTATCTCTGGGGCCAGTTTCAGACTGCATCTGGGAAGTCTCCAAAGAGCTTGTGAAAGAGCTTGTCATCATCTTCAAAGATGATGACAAAGGAGGTTCCTGAACTCCCCTCCTCCTCCAAATGTACAATTATACATGGACCAATTCCTTTTGTAAGAAATTCAGAAAGGAGTGACTCCTACACTTTGAATGAATGAGAAAATACCCACATTAAAACAGGCCACTTCAAGTCACTGGTATCTCCCTGGAAGGAACTTGTACACATATTTGTACTCTAGCTCCCCAGAGACAGGTCCCTAGGCTGCCTTGCTTCCATTCCCAAGGGACTTACATTCAAGAGTCCCACAGGATTGTAGCAAACAAAGAAGCATTTATTTTTTTATTCTTTTATTTTCTTAAAGAAATGTTTATTTTTTAAATTTTTTATTTAAATTCAACTTAATTAACATATACTGTATTATTAGTTTCAGAGGTACAATTTCGTGATTCATTAGTTGCATACAACACGCAGTGCTCATTACTTCAAGTGCCCTCCTTAATGCCCATCATCCAATTACCCCATCCTCCCTCCCACCTCCTCTCCAGCAACCCTCATTTTCTTTCCTATAGTTGTGTCTCTTATGATTTGCCTCCCTCTCTGTTTTTTTCTTATTTTATGTTTCCTTCCACTCCCCTATGTTCATCTGTTTTGTTCCTTAAATTCCACATATGAGTGAAATCATATGGTTGTCTTGCTCTGACTGCATTATTTCACTTAGCATAATACGTCTAGTTCCACCCATCAAAGAAGCACTGCTTAAATGGTTATCCCTCCAGGGCTGAGTGCAAAGGGAACAAGCAAAATGCTTGGCTCTCAGAATTTCCCAGGAAGAGGTCTATTTGCATACTTAAAAGCTGCTGCCTGAAAGTCGTCAGGCTTCTAATTTAACACACACCCAGGATTAACAGAGATTCTCCCAAGGGACCAAGATAGCTGGGAGATTCCCTTCTGCCCTTTCCCTCTAACCTAATCAAAGTCACTAGTATCTCTCTGGAAAGAGTTTATACAAAGGTCTGGCACACAGGCTTTTATGACTGCTTTCTGAGGGATGGGCCCCAGATTGCCTGGTTTTGATAGCCAGTGGGGTTTGCATTCAGCAGTCCCACAGATCTGAAGCAAAGAAGTTCTTAAAGGCTCAGAAACACCACCTTCTCCCACGGTTATATACTGGGCCTAGAGCAGAGGGAGCAGGCAAAAATGCCCACCTCCCATTTTCTACATATAAGGGGCCTAACTACTTAGTTTACCAGCTGCTGCCAAAGGGTCAACTTATAAGCAGTCCGCATCTAAGTGTTAACTTCAGTGTTCTCCTCTGGGACATTGTTGGGTCTTGGCATACTCTCAACTACCGGGTGCCACTAAAAACAAAGGCATCTTGGACCATCATAAAGACATTTACAGAACGTTCCTTCAAATACCAGTGAATACATATTCTTCTCAAGTGCTCATGCATGGCCAAGCTTGAAATCAGATAGTGTGATGCTTCTCACTTTGTTCTTCTTTCTCATGATTCCTTTGGCTATTTGGAGACTTTTGTGGTTTCATATACATTTTATGATAGTTTTTCTGTATGTGAAAAATGCCATTGCAATTTTGATTGGGATATGTTGACTCTTTTTTTTTTTAAAGCCAATTTCATAGAAACAGAGAATATAATGTTGGTTTCCAGGGGGTGGAGGAAGGGGAAATGGGGTTATATATGTCACAGGATCTTCAATTTTAAGAATATGTTCTGAGGATCCAATATACAGCATAGTGACTATAGTTAATAATACAATATTGTATACTTGAAAGAGATCTCAAGCATTCTTTACACACACAAAAATAATTAATTATGTTAACTATGAGGTGATGGATGTGTGAAATATCTGGATCTTGATAATCATTCTACCATGTTTATCAAATTATCATTTTTTACACTTTAAATACATAGTTATATATTTAAATTATTCCTCAATAAAGTTTTTTTAAAAAGAACAAAGTTGAAGGCAAGTCATATATCTGGTATGGGGTTAATATTCATAATATATAAAGAACACATAACTCCATAGAAAGAACAACAATCTAATGAAAAAAACAGAGGAACTAAAATAGACATACAAATAGCCATCAGGTACATGAGAAGATGATCAACCTCACTAATTATCAGGAAAATATAAATCCAAACCATAATGAGATATCATCTCACACTTTCTAAATGGCTATTATCAAAAAGATAAGAAATAATAATTATTGGCAAGAATGTAGAGAAAGTGGAACACTTATGCACTGTCAGCAGGAATGTAAATTGATGCAGCCACTATGAAAAACAGTATGGAGTTTCTGCAAAATACTATATGACCTATCAGCTTCATTTCTGTGTATTCAACTCAAAGGATACTGAGGAGATATCTGCTTTCCCATGTTTACTGAAGCATTATTCACAATAGCCAAGATGTAGAAATAACCTACATGCTTGTCAATGAATGGGTAACAAAGATGTGGTGTATATATAGAATAGAATATTAATCAGCCACAAGAAAGAGGAAATCCTTCCATTTAAAATAACATGGGTGGACCTAGAGGGTATTATGCTAAGTGAAATAAATCAGACAGAGACAGACAAATACCATATGGTTTCACTTATATATGGAATCTAAAAAACAAAACAAACAAAAATAGAAACATACTCATAAATATAGAGAACAAACTGGTAGTTGCCAGAGGGGAGGAGAGTGAGAAGGATGGGCAAAATAGGTAAAAGGGATTGAGAGGTATAAACTTTCAGTTATAAAACAAGTAAGTCACGGGGATGAAAAGCACAGCATAGGGAATATAGTCAATAATACTGTAATAATGTTGTATGGTGACAGATGGTAACTATACTTATGGTGAGCATTGCAAAATGTATATAAATGTCAAATTGCTATGTTGTACACCTGAAACTAAAACATATTGCATGCTAACTATTCTTCAATTAAAAAAAATAACACAGGTCATGGAAAACCTGGAGAGGAAAGTAGAGAAGCAGTTTAATTTTTTTAGGGCATTATGCTAAGTGAAGTAAGTCAGACAGAGAAGGACAAAACTCTATGATATAAGTAAATCTAAAAAAGCCAAATTTATAGACATAGAAAATGGAATGGTGGTTATCAGGGGATGAGAGGGTAGGAAAAAAGGGAGTATACTGGTCAAAGAATACAAACTTCCAGTTATAAGACGGGTAATTTCTAGGGATCTAATGTACAACATAAAAATTATAGTTAACAATACTATGTCATATACTTGAAAGTTGTCAAGAGAATAGATCTTAAATGTTCTTACCACACATATACAAATAGTAATTATGTGACATGACAGAGGTATCAGTTGACACTATGGTGGTAATTGTTTTTGCACTATCTAAATGTATCTAATCAACATGTTATGCACCTTAAACTTACACAGTGTTATATGTCAATTATGTCTCAATAAAGCTGAAAAAGAATCTTATTACTTCTCCTTCATCATTTGAAAAATGAGATTAATAAATAAGTCTCAGTTCACAGAATAGTTGTAAGAATTAGAGGTGATGCATGTAAAGAAACTAATACCTAATGGGATTTCAGAACAGACAGTTCATCCTCATGACTGATGTGTACAATCACCTGATAAAGTAGGCAGGGCAGTTATTTCCATTCTATAGATACTGCTATTAAAATTCAGGAAAGGTCAAAACAGAAATTCTAATCACTAGTAGGTAGCAATTTAGATTTACGTCTAAGTCTTTGATTTTCAGCCCAATTTTCTTTCTTCTATCTACTGCATCTCTCCTTTCCACCTCACTGCACATGGAAACAGGGAACTGGCCTAAAGATGAAGTACTAGAAGATGAAGAGTTGATATTTCTGCCTGTTTGTTCAGGTATATCTATGCACTTGAGCCAAGGAAATGGGTTATTGTGAACTAGAAGCTCCCTTGCACTCTTTGACTAGCTTACCTTTGGCACTTATTCCTGGGGGCTTAAAGTGTAGGCAGTATCTATATTTCTGTGAGGCACATGATTTCCCCCGAATAAACTGAGCATTTGTGTAATCTACTGCCTTTGTTCCTTTTGTTAGCTGCTTCTGAAATACAATCCCCCATTCCATTCTTGGCCCTATAAAACAAAAGAAAACACTCTACAAAACAAAAACCCTGGGCCCAGAACAAATATTACTTCGCTATAGCTTCTCCTTACTTTTCCCAAAGAGAAACGATTGCTTCCTCATCTGTGTCATCTTTGCATATCTACTTACACTATCCTCACATTTGGAATGGGGTGGTTTTTTTTGTTTTGTTTTGTTTTATTTCGCATATTTGTATCACCTTCCAGTCTGTGAGTCCCTTAAAGGGAACAGGTGCATAACACTTTTGTAACTAGTGTCCAGAATGTCATCTGGTAGTACTGCATGTGCTCCACAAATGCAAGCTGATATGAATTCAACTGATTTTGTTCTTCTGAGAAATAGTGAAAGATATGTAACTTGTCTCTATATAAAATAATTAGAGACACCAACAAAAGTGTTTAGCATAACACTGGTTTACTGTGGAGTTGTTATGTTGCTGCTGTATCTTTATTTGCAAGTGGTATAATAATATGTGTATATAAATTTGTACATCTATTAAAACACAAATAATATAATTTCTATAGCAAGGCAAAGAGCACAGATGCTGCAGCTTGAAATTTTCTTAGCATTCTGTGCTTTGCTAAGAAAATAAAGCTATATTAAGAGTACTAAGTTGAAATTGCCAGAGTATCCAGTTATTGGAGGAACATGGTAAAATGTAGTTATGTAAATGAACAAAGGAAATTGATCAAACTTAAAGAATGAACAAAATAGAATCAACCTGAACTTGCTACTGCAAAATACCATCAAGGTCCTTGCTTTGGTCCCTTGGGTAATTTTTTTTTTTTTTTTTTGTCCCTGTAAGATACCCTAGGACCAAGTAAGAGATAATTCATTTCAAAAATGAGAAGGCCTATTTTTGGAGTACTGCCCTGAATTTTCTCTTTTGCCTATAATAATCTATTGTCCTGGATACCAAAAATAGTGTGGGGCACGGATTATTTAAAGCTCTTTGGCAGAAGGCAGTAATGCAGTCTGCTGAACTTCTTAGAACAAAAGAAGTAAATTTCAGTTAGAAGAATGTTGGAGCTGTCTACAGTAGTGGACCCATGTACTGGTGCCATTGGTATTTTTGTTTGCCTTTATTTATATTTTCCTGGATCTGGTGAACACCCCCCAAACCAGGTAGAGTAAACATTTGAATTGATAAAATATAATTGGTAGGCCTTAGTCGGGATAACATAACTCAAAAAACAAAGAACAAAAACCAAAAAAGAAAAAGAAACAAGAAAAACGATGACGACGACAACAACAACAAAATGTAAGGAACCTTTTTTAGAATATTTATTGGATGGTTGTGGAGCACTAGGAAGGGCCACTGCTCTTTGCTTAAATATCTTTAAACAGGAGACCCAACAGTTCTGGGTAACATGACTTCTTCATCAAAGGTATCAGGAAACTCCTCAACTATTTGGAAGGTTTATTAGTTTTCTGTTGCTGCTCTAAAAAATAATCACAAACTTAGTGGCTTAAAACAGCATAAATGTATGCTCTTAGAATTCTGGAAGTCAGAAGTCTGAAATCAGATTCATTAAGCTAAAGTGAAATTATTGACAGAGTAGTTTCCTTCTAGAAGCTCTGAAGGGAGAAACCATTACATGGCCTTTTCTAGTTTCTGGTAGCCATCTGCATTTCTTGGATGGTGGCCCCTTTCCTCATCTTCAAAGAAAATCACTCCAATCTCTGTGTTCATCATCACATTGCCTTCTCCGTAGGCAAATCCCCTTCTGTTTTTTTCTTATAACACTTGTGATTACATTTAGGGCCCACTTGATCAATCCAGGATAATATCCTCATCTCAAAATACTTAATTTAATCACATCTGCAAAGTTTTTGCCATATAAGGTAACATTCACAATTTCTGAGGATTAGGATGTGAATACCTTTTGGGGGGTTGTTTTAAGGCATAGTGCAAAAAGAGATGCTTTATGTTGAATGAATATGCCCTTTATCCAATGGTGGGTTAAAGGAATAAGAAGCCCAGAGAACACGTGTGGAGCTTGCTATAATATTCTGCTTAAGAGGACTTTTGCCAGAGAGTGAGGGGAGTCCAGTACAGAGTTTGGTTAGGGAAGACCACTGGAAAACCAGAAATTTAAGAGGAAGGAAGAGCAACCAGCCAAAGGGTGAAACTTCTGGCATCTTGAGAGTCATCTCTGAGGGGCCCAGCAGGAGAGCCTTTGAAGAACACACCAACTCCATCTACTCAGGAGTCATCAGGTTTAATCATTAATCAGAACCATGGACCAGGACTTAAGGTAGTACTTGAGACAAATGGGTAGGTCGAGGTTTTGTGAGGTACTAAACACAGAATTTGAAAAGTTCTCTTTGAGAAAAAGAAGAAAGCATCACAAATATAAAATTACCTAGAAGGCCTTGGAAGGCCTTTGCAAATGAAAATCTCTAAAGTTTGGTTTCAGTAGTTTTATGGTAATTCTGTGAAGTGAGAATTTTCTCCTCCCTTTTTCCCCCTCTCTCTTCCTGAACTCCAACTCCAGAAGGGTCTAGGACCAAGATTAGCTAGGTAGGCCAGAAAGAAAGGGGCAGATCATCCTTACTAAAGGACTTTGCTGGAACGGGTAGGGTAGAAAGAGATTTGTGTCTTGTAAAAAGACTGAAGTGTTAACAAAAACATTGAATTGAATATTTAATTATAATATTGAGAATGTACTTTTGTGACTTAAAAAGACTGTAGCACTGTACATTAACTATGAGTGACCAGAAGGATCATGGGTTCTGCCAAGAAGCTGGAGAAAGATTTAGAAGCTGGAGAAAGATTCTCCCACCAAGTACATTTTAAAGTGACAATGGGAAGTAAAAAGTTGTATTTTGATTATATTCCATGAACTGTGCTTGTTCAATAGACCAGTAATAGGTGATGATGAGTTTTACATTACCAGCATGTGAAAGCAATTTCTGTCAGCTTGTCAGGAAAGTTGCAGAAGAGTTTTAAGCATACAAGTGTAGTTCTACTAACTGATCTTTAAGGTAACTCCTAGTTCTGATGGTTTCTGGTTCTTCTATGCTACTCAACCACTGATAACAGAGATTTTTCCTAAGAAAATCTTTGACAAAGAAAATGAAAAGCAAACAAAAGAGCAGGAAGATGATGCTACACAGAGAAGAATGAATCTAGCAAGTGGTACAAAAAAGGGCATTTGCCCTTCTACCAAAGGGCAGAATGTTGATTTCCTTTAAAAACAAAAAAACAAAAAACAAAACAAAACAAAAAACCTGAAATGCAGATTGAGGAAAAATGGGTGGAATAGATTTGGAATTTAAAATACTACTGCTGACTTCTGGTTTCTGGTCTGGCACATAAGGACTTGGAAATTGCTACTCTACTCTTAACAACTGAAAACCTGAACAAATTGAAAAATCGAAAGATCTTAGATCCTTAAGAGAGGTAAGGTCACAGGGCAAACCACTGCCCCCAAACTGGAGAGACAGAAAGGCAGATAGAGAGAATCACAACTTACTGAAGCAAAAACCTCCATGGGAACCAGTGCCAGGATATTCTTATCTAATTTATCTAATCTGAAATATAACTGATGAATTGCTGGAGGCTTAGTGTGGACAGATCTGAGAGTCAAATGCTCCACAGAGACCTCATCATGGGGGGGGGGGGGTTATACTTTTGTGAGTTTTGCCTCTGGGGACTTAACCAGCAGGGGAGGGGAAAGAAGGCATTTAAAAATACATCAGAGCATTCTGTTCTTCTTAACAAGGTCAGTCCTCAAGAAAAACTATTTAACCAGAGCTTAACCTGCTAGGGTTTTATTAGAGCCTAACAGGCCTTTGAGAAGGGAAATACTCATCTTCAGCCCTGTTTAACCATATATCCCATCTAAGGTGGGGGTGGGGGGGGAGACCTGAGAAGCATTTGTGAAGTTCATAGTCCAGAAACATAGGTTCACCAAAAGACTGAGACCAAGTCATAGCACTGTTCCTCCCCTACACTTTCCCCACATTATTAAACGCCTATTAAAAGCAGTTCCTTTTACTCAGTATATATGCATATATATGTAGACATATCAAGACAACATTACAAAGCATACTTAAAGGCAAAACATGTTTGAAAGGACAGAGCAAGCATCAGAAACTTTCAAATATAGAAGCCATGTTGGAATTATCAGACTGAGAATTTAAAGCAACCACAGTTAATATAATAAGAACTCTAATGGATGAAGAGGATAGCATGCTAGAATAAATAGGCAACATAAGTAGAGAGATGGAGGTGCCTGGGAGGCTCAATCAGTTAAGTATCTGTCTTTGGTGCAAGTCATAATCCTGGGGTCCTGGGATCAAGCTCCGCAAGGGGCTCTCAGCTCAGCAAGGAGCCTACTTCTCCCTCCTCCTCTGCCTGCTACTTCTCCTGCTTGTACTCCTTCTTTCTCTTTGTCAAATAAATAAATAAAATCTTTAAAAAATTAAGTAGAGAAATGGACATTATAAGACAATCCAAAAGAAAGTCTAGAGATCAAAAACACTGTGACAGAAATGAAGAATGCTTTTGGTGGGCCTATCAGTAGACTGGACAACAGTGAGGAAAGAATTCAAAGTTCAAGGATCTATCGATAGGAACCATCAAAATTGGAAAGAAAACAGAGAAAAGACTAAAAAGCAATATAATACCCAAGATCTGTGAGACAACTACAAAAGGCATAACATGTAATGGGAATATCAGAAGGAGTAAAAAGAAAGGAATAGAAGGAATATTTGAAATTGAGTAAGAATTTTCCCCAAATAAATGTTATACACCAAATCCAGGAAGTTCAGAGAACACCAAGCAAGTAAATACAAAACAAACAAAGAAACCAAACCAAAACAAAACAGAACTACACTTAGGCACATCATATCTAAAAATGTAGAAAATCAAAGATAAAGAAATATCCTGAAAGAATCCAGACAGGGAGAGAAACATCTTACTTATAGAGGAAAAACAATAAGAATTACATCTGACTTCTCAGAAACCATGCAAGGAAAAAGAAAGTGGAGCAAAATATTTAAAATATTGAGGTTAAAAAATCACCAGCCTAGGAGCACCTGGGTGGCTCAGTGGGGTAAAGCCTCTGCCTGCGGCTCAGGTCCTGGGTCTCAGGGTCCTAGGATCAAGCCCTGAATTGGGCTCTCCGCTTAGTAGGGAGTCTGCTTTCTCCCACTCTCTGCCTGCCACTCTGCCTCCTTGTGATCTCTCTCTCTGTGTCAAATAAATAAATAAAATCTTAAAAAAATCACCGGCCTAAAATTCTGTCCTCTATGAAATTATCATTCAAACGTGAAAAAAAATAGAGTTTATTGGACAAACAAAAACTGAGGGAATTTGTGGCCAATAGATCTGCTTTAAAATAAATGTTAAAAGAAGTTGTTTAGATAGACTATAACTCAGATATATAGAGAGATATAAGTATAGATATATCTATATATAAAAGACAAGTATTTGAAAAGGAATAAGTGAAGATAAAATTAAAACTTTTGTGTTTCATTTTCTTAATTGATCTAATATATAACAGTTTGTTCAAAATAACAATATCAATAATGTATTTGATTATGTATGCTGATGCATACATACGTGCTTATGTATAAATGGAATGAATGCCTGCAGTGACAAGGGACAGGAAAGAGGAATTAGGATTATTTGTTATCATATATACTAGCATTACCAGTAAAGTGGCATAATGTTATTTGAAAGTGGATTTAAGTCAGCTGTAAAAGTGTACTGCAAACTCCAGGGTAATAACTAAACAAATTTAAGAAGTATAACTGATGTACTTAGAAAGAATAGAAAATAGAATCCCCCCAAATACTCAATTAAAACTACAAATAGCAGAAAAAAAGAGATGAAGATAAAAATAAGAATAAAGAACAAGTATAAAAATAGAAAATAGTAACAAATTTGGTAGATATCAATTTATATCAATAATCACTTTGAACATCAATAGTCCAAATACACTAAGTTAAAAGATAGAGATTACTGGAGGGGATCCAAAAAAACAACACTCAAGTACATATTGTTAACAAGAAACTCACTTTAAATATAAAGACATATATAGATTAAAAGTAATGGATTTAAGAAATGTATACTATGCTAACACTAATCAAAAGAAAGCAGGAGTAGCCATATTAATTTCACACAGAGCAGACTTCAGACCAAAGAGAGCTATCAGTGACAAAGAAGGACATTATATAATGACAAATATGATGACAAAGCGGTCCATTCTTCAATAAAACATAATCCTTAACATGCATATGCCTAACAACAGAGTATCAAAATACATGAGGCAAAAACTGATAGAACTGCAAGCATAAATATGAATTACCATTATAGTCGGAGACTTTAACAATCCCCTATCAGAAGTGGTCAGATATAGTAGGTAGGAAATGAGTAAGGACATAATTGAACTCAACATCATCAATCAACTGGATATTACTGACATCTATAAACTACTTTGCTGGAGTCCAGCTCCAGCTGGGGTGGGTCTCATGAAGGAAAGGGCGGCGTCGGCGAGTGAGGAGACGCAGACACACAATCAAGGTGCAAGCATCTCCTCCTGAGAATCTCAGGAGACCTTTATTTGTACCTCAAGATTTTATATTGTTTCCCATATGTCCTTTGTTTACAGCTCAATGAGTCTGACTTAGAACATACTAATTACAGACATAGATCTTTTCCTTTCAGTTTCTTCTCTGCATTCAATAGTTTGACCTTTATAAGTTTCCTTTTGTGCTCACTAATGGGTAAAAATGGTGCATGAGGTGATAGACAAAGTTATAATAGGAACATAAAGTATAAAGTACATGAGGTATTAGACAAAGAGAGGGTTGGTGGTTTTACATGATCTTTAAACAATCTGATTAAAGTTTAACCTTATACCAACTACTCAACTATTTTTCATGAAGACTAATAATCAGCCTCTAATAGCATGCAATAATAACATTTGATTCTTGTAGAGTATTTATTCCAACACCTGATTTCCTCTAAGCGAACTCTCCTGGAGATAAGGCACCAAGGCGGTGATCTTCTCTTTATTCTTTCCCAGAGGGACACAGAAAATGCTCTAACCATTTTTCCATTACTCTTAAACCATTTATTTATGTCCTCAGCACAAACACTTGTGTGATCATAAATGCCTGTGTAAGGTATGGGAGGGGTGCTTGGTCTCATTGTTCATTCTTCTGGAATAGTCATCATTGATGTTAGTATAAAGATTATTTTCCTTAAGCCCATAGATTAAGCCCACAATTACAAGAAATGCCATTAAAAAAATGAAAAGAAGTAGGAGGGACGAGCTCTGGATTCTCCTGACTTTCAGGATTGTCCCTCATACCCGGACTTTGTGAGACAGCATGAGTAGCTTGGTCTGCGCCACTACTTTATCCAACATCAGAATACACATTCTTCTTAAGTCTACATGTAACATTCACCAAGACAGATCACGTTCTGTGCCATAAAGCACACTTTAACAAATTTAAAAGACTAGAAGGGCATGTATTGCGTGGAGCACCAGGTGTGATGCATGAACAATGAATCTTGGAACACTGAAAAAAGAAAATTCAATTAAAAAAAAAAGACTAGGGATCATACAATGTCTGCTTTCAGACCATAGTAGAATTAAACTAGAAATCAATAACAGAAAGATAGCTGGAAACCCCTAAAATAAATGGTTAAGCAACACACTTCTGATGGAGGCATAATATTCCATTGTATATATGGACCATATCTTCTTTATCCATTTGTCTGTTGAAGGGCATCTTGGCTCTTCCACAGTTTGGCAATTGTGGCCATTGCTGCTATGAACATTGGCCCTTCATTGTACTACATCTGTATCTTTGGGGTAAATACCCACTAGTGCAATTCCAGGGTCATAGGGTAGCTCTATTTTTTAATTTCTTAAGGAATCTCCACACTGTTTTCCAAAGTGGCTGCACCAACTTGCATTCCTACCAACAGTGTAAGAGGGTTCCCCTTTTTCCACATCCTCTCCAACATTTGTTGTTTACTATCTTGTTGATTTTGGCCATTCAAGCAACACACTTCTAAATAACACATGAACAAAGAAGAAATATCAAGAAAAATTTTAGGGGTGTCTGAGTGGCTCAGTCAGTTAAGTGGCTGCCTTCAGTTCAGGTCATGATCCCAGGGTCCTGGGATTGAGACCCACATCGGGCTCCCTGCTCAGTGAGGAGCCTGCTTCTCGCTCTGCTTGCTGCTCTGCCTACTTGTGCGCTCTCTCTCTCTCTCTCTGTCAAATAAATAAATAAAATCTTTAAAAAAAAGAAAAGAAAAATTTTTAAATATTTTGAACAAATAAAAATAAAAACACAACTCAAAATTTGTGGGATATACTGGAAGCGGTGCTTAGAGGGAAATTTACAGCATTACATACATTAGAAAAGAAAAAAGGTCTAAAATTAATAATCTGTTTCCACCTTAGGAAACCACAAAAAGACAAAAAATTAAATTCAAAACAGAAGAAAAGAAGTAATAAAAATTAGAGCTGAAATAAATGAAACTGCAAATTGGGAAGTCAATAGAGAAAATCAATGAAACCAAAGGCTGGTTCTTTCGAAAGATTGATAAAATTGATAAACCTCTAGTAAGGCTGACTAAGAAAAAATGAGAAAGGATACAAATTACTAAAATCGGAACTGAAAGAACATCACTACAGATCCCATGGACATTAGAAGGTTAATCAAGGAATTCTATGAGCAACTCTATGCCCACAAGTTTGACAGCCTTAATGAAATGGACCAATTTCTTGAAAGACATTATCTGCCAAAACTCACACAAGAAAAAATAGACAAATGAATAGGCTATTATCTATTAAAGAAATTGAATCAATAATTAATCACTTTTCAAAAGAGAAAGCACCAAGTAGATTCACTGGTGAATTCTACCAAACATTTGAGGATGAAATTATACCACCTCTCCAGTCTCTCTTAGAATTCTCTTTCTTGGCTGCAAGCAGAGGTAATACTTCCTAATTCATTCTATGAGGCCAGAATTATCATAATACCAAAAGTAGACAAAGACATTAGAAGAAAAGAAAACTACACACCAACATCTATCATAACCATAGATGCAAAAATTCCCAAAATATTAGCAAATCAAATCCAACAATGTTTCAAAAGAGTTATACATCACAATCAAAAGGGGTTTATCACAGGTATGCAACACTGGTTCAACATTCAAAATAAAATTTATGTAATCTATCATATTAACAGACAAAAAAAGAAAAATCACATAATCATATCAACAGATGCAGAAAAAGCATTTGACAAAATCCAACACCCATTCATGACAAAAGCTCTCAGGAAACTAGGAATAGAGGAGAACTTCCCCAACTTGATAAAAATATCTACAAAAAACCTATAGTTAATGTGATATTTAATGATGACAAACTTAAAAGATTTTCCACTCAGATCAGGATCAAGGTGATGATGATCCTCCTCACCATTTCTTTTCAAGATTGTATTGGAAGTTCTAGCTAATACATTAAGATAAGGAAAAGAAATAAAAGATAACTAGAAAGGGAAGGAAAAAATAAAATTGTCTTTGTTTATAGATGACATGATCATCTATGCAGAAAATCTGAAAGAATTGAGAAAGAAAATCCCTGGAATCAATAAATGATATAGCAAAGTTGTAAGACATAAGGTTAATATACAAGTTAATCACTTTCCCATACACCAGCAATAAACAAATGGAATTTTTAATTAAAAACACAATATCCTTTACATTAGCATCTCCAAAAATGAAATATTCAGGTATAAATCTAATAAAATATGTATAAGATCTATATGAAGAAAACTATAAAACTCTGAAAAAAATCAAACAAGAACTAAATAAATGGAGAGTTATTTTGTTCATGGACATGAAGACAATATTATCAGGATGCCAGTTCTTCCCAACTTGATCTAAGATTCAACACAATCATAATAAAAATCCCAGAAAGTTATTTTATGGATATATAGATAAACTGAATCTAAAATCTATATGGAAAGGCAAAAGATCCAGAATAGTTAACATAATATTAAAGGAGAAAAATGAAGTTGGAAGGCCAACACTATCTGACTATAAAGCAACAGTAATCAAGACTACATGGTATTGGTGAAAGAATAAACAAATAGATCAATAGAACAGACCAGAGAACTCAGAAATAGACACAAAAATACAGCCAACTGATTTTTGATAAAGGAGCAAAGGCAATACAACAAAATAAAGATAGTCTTTGCAACAAAAGGTGCTGGGACAACTGGGCATCCACATGTGGAAAAAAAATTACTCTAGAGTTTACACCCTTCAAAAAAATTAACTCAGAATGGATTATAGAAATAAATTTAAGACATAAAACTGTAAAACTCCTAGAAAATAACTTATGAAAAATCTAGATGACCATGGGTTTGGCAATGGATTTTCAGAGACCACACCAAAGGCACAATTTATAAAGGAAAGAATTGATAATTTGGACTTCATTAAAATTAAAAATTTCTGTCAAGAGGAATGAAAAGTAAAGCCATAGAATGGGAGAAAATATTTGTAAAAGACACATCTGATACAGGACAATGATCTAAAAACGTGGAAAATTCTTAAAACTCGAAAATATGAAAAAAAAAGATTTAAAAAATGGGTGACACCTCACCAAAAAAAAAAATATATATATATGTAAATAAGAATATTAAAAGATCCTCCACATGATATATCATCAAGAAAACATAAATTGTAACAATGAACTATCACTACCCACCTATTAGAATGGCCCCAATCGGGAAAACTGACGTCACTAAATGCTAACATGTAGAACAACAGGAACTCTCTCATTCTCAGCTAGTGGGAAATCAAAATGGTATAGCTACTTGGGAGGTAGTTTGGCAGCTTTTTACAAAACTAAACATACTCTTATTATATGATTCAGCAGTTGCGTTCCTTGGTATTTATCTAAAGTAGGTAAAAACAAGTCCATACAAAAACCTATACCCAGATGATAGTAGCAGGGTTTTTTTCGTAATAGCTAAAACTTGGAAGCAACCAAGATGTCTTTCAGTAGGTGAATGGATGAATAAACTGTGGCACATTAAACAATGGAATACTATTCAATGCTAAAAATAATCTATTAAACCATAAAAAGACATGGAAGAACCTTAAATGCATATTATTAAGTGAAAGAAGCCAGTCTGAAAAGGCTACATACTAAATGATTCCAACTATATGACATTCTGGGAATGGTAAAACTATAGAGACAGTAAAAAAATCAGTAGTTGTCAGAGATTGGGCAAGGGGAGGCATGAATAGGCAGAGCACAGAATGTTTAGAGCAGGAAACTGCTCTGTAAGATACTATAATGGTGGATACGTGTCATTATAAATTTGTCCAAATCAATGCAATTTGCAACACCAAGGTGAACCTTAATGTAAACTATGGACTTTGGGTAATCCTGATGTGGCAATGGAGGTTCATCAATCGAAATAAACATACCACTCTGGTGGGAGAGGCTGATAATGGGAGAGGCTATGCATGTAAAGGCAGGAGTTTTATGGGAAACCTCTGTATCTTTTGCTTAATTTGCTGTGAAACTAAAACTGCTCTAAAAAATGAAGTCTATTAAAAAAATAATTAAAAAAAAATGCTACTGCCCACACTCAAACATTTGCATCCCTTGGTGGGGGCCCCTGTTCACAATATATGCTAATGTGAAAGAATAAGTTTACAGCCAAAACTCACTTTTAAAGCTGGTTTATCTCCAAATGTATGAGTGTTTTATTACTGTTATTATAAATGCCCTTTAATCCAGGCCTTCTCATTCATTAGCTTGGAGAGTTCCAAAGTGAAATAAAAACAACAGTTTCTTGACAAGCTTACAGACTTTAAAACCGTTAGAGTGGGTGGAAGAAATGAGTGTTATGAAGGTTTATAGATATTGATAGGATTGCTTTATTCTGAAATGATGACATAAATAAACCTCTTTAAAGAATTCACTGAGTGGAAATTGCCATGTAAATTTTGGGAACTTGATAAACTTTGGAACTTGGGCATAAATAATGCATTGCCCAGCAAAACTTGAGCCAATACTTTTATTGGTATGCTTACAAATTTCTAAAGCTTTACCGTGACAATTTTGAAAAAGGCAACCCCTAAGCTAACATTTTTTGTATGCATATTACTGTCTATTTTAAACTGAGGAAATGAA
Organism: Nasua narica; assembly: GCA_028533885.1. NCBI lineage: Eukaryota > Metazoa > Chordata > Mammalia > Carnivora > Procyonidae > Nasua > Nasua narica. Next base: position 118,699,888 of record CM052799.1, read on the forward strand.
TTTTCTCTTAAGAAAGTATAAATGGAACTCATTTTTTAATGTTTACTATGTACCAGGTACTTAATATAAACAATCTCATTAAATCCTGACAACAAATTGGTGAGGCCCGTATTGTTACCTCTGTTTTAGATTTAAGAAAATTAATAAGTACTGAAAATAACAGTAGCTAAGGCTTACAGAAAACCATGTATCAGGCAATGTTTCAAATACTTTTCCAATGTATTGATGAACGTAGTTCCTCATAACAACCTTAAAAAGGTAGGAACGTTTATTATCCCAATTTTGCAGCTGAGAAAACTGAAGCACACAGAGATCAATGACTTGTTCAAGGTAAGTAGCAGAAGCCAGTGATACAGGTAATTTGGTTCGAGGCTGACTCTTTAACACTGAGTTATACCCTAAAAAAATAGCAAAAGACCTTTTTGCAAGGCAATAGTGGAAGCATTTTTTCTCAGGTCTCTCAAACTTGAAATCTTTCTCATCGTTTTGACTTCAAGTTTCCACTAAAATGAGAGTCTTTATTATTCCCTGACTCTTGAGGCGCTGTTAGGATAAACTGTTTCCCTGAGCTGCTATTGCTATATTATTTGTAGTTCTTTTTTTTTTTAAAAGATTTTATTTATTTATTAGAGAGAGAGAGATTGAGAATGAGAGGGGAGAAGGTCAGAGGGAGAAGCAGACTTCCCGCAGAGCCGGGAGTCCGATATGGGACTCGATCCCGGGACTCTGGGATCATGACCTGAGCCGAAGGCAGTCGCTTAACCAACTGAGCCACCCAGGCGCCCTATTATTTGTAGTTCTATGCAGCAAGCATTTAACTCTGATTTAGCTAGACATGTAAACATGTAAGCTCTTTGAAGACATAGACTAATGGTTTATCTCTAAGCAAATAATCATTATAAAGTAATGGGTGCTCAGGAAATTCTTTTTTTTTTTTTTAGGAAATTCTTAAATGTACAATGGGGTTATTTCTTTTTTTAAGCAACAATGCTTTTTTTTTCTTCTGCTAAGAGGGCAAATATACCTTGAATGAAAAGGTCTGTAACTGTTGTTATTAGCATAAAGATTGAATAATTTATATCTTTTTAAAAATTAGTTTCAGAGGTGGAATTTGATGGTTCATTAGTTGCATATAACACCCAGTGCTCATTACATCAAGTGCCCTCCTTAATGCCCATCACCTAATTATTCCTTTTCTCTATCCATCTCCCCTCCAGCAATCTTCAGTTTGTTTCCTAGAGTTCAATGTCTCTTATGGTTTGCCTCCCTCTCAATTTCCATCTTATTTTATTTTTCCTTCCCTTCCCCTATGTTCATCTGTTTTGTTTCTTAAATTCTACATATGAGTGAAATCATATGGTATTTGTTTTTCTCTGACTGACTTATTTCACTTAGCATAATGCTCTCTAGTTCCATCCATGTCATTGCAAATGGCAAGATTTCATTCTTTTTGATGGCTGAGTAATATTCCATTATATATATATATATATATATATATATATATATATATATATATATACACACACACACACCACATTTCTTTATTCATTTACCTGCAGATGGACATCTGGCTCTTTCCATATTTTGGCTATTGTGAACATTGCTGCTATAAACACTGGGGTGCTTGTGCCCCTTTGAATCACTGTTTGTATCCTTTGGATAAATACCTAGTAGGCAACTGATAGGTTGTAGGGGAGCTCTATTTTTTAACTTTTTGAGGAACCTCCATACTGTTTTCCACAGTGGCTGCACCAGTTTGTATTCCCAACAGTGTAAGAGGGTTCCCCTTTCTCTGTATCCTCACCAATATCTGTTGTTTCCTGAGTCGTTAATTTTAGACATTCTGACTGGTGTGAGACAGTATCTCATTATGGTTTTGATTTGTATGTCCCTTACGTGGAGTGATTTTGAGCATTTTTTCATGTGTCTGTTGGCCATTTGGATGTCTTCTTTGGAGAAATGGCTGTTCATGTCTTCTGCCCATTTCTTGAATGGCTTTTTATTTTTTGGGTATTGAGTTTGATAAGTTCTTTATAGATTTTGGATACTAGCCCTTTATCTGATAAGACATTTGCAAATATCTTCTCCCATTCTGTCAGTTGCCTTTCAGTTTTGTTGACTGTTTCCTTGACTGTGCAAAAGCTTTTTATTTTAGTGATGTCCCAATAATTCATTTTTCCTTTTGTTTCTTTTGCTTTTGGAGACGTGTCTAGCAAAGAAGTTGCTGTAGCCAAGATCAAAGATGTTGCTGCCAGCATTCTCTAGGATTTTGATGGACACCTGTCTCACCTTTAGGTCTGTCATCCATTTTAAATTTATTTTTGTGTATAGTGTAAGACAGTGGTCCAGTTTCATTCTTCTACATATGGCCATCCAATTCTCCCAACACCATTTGTTGAAGAGACTGTCTTTTTTCCATTGGGTATTCTTTTCTGCTTTGTTGAAGATTAGTTGACCATAGAGTAGAGGGCTCACTTCTGGGTTCTCTATTCTTTTTTTTTTTTTTAAGATTTTATTTTTTTATTTGACACAGAGCGCACAAGCAGGGGAAGTGGTAGGCAGAGGGGGAGGGAGAAGCAGGCTCCCCACTCTGTAGCGAGCCCAATTTGGGGCTTGATCCCAGGACCCTGGGATCGTGACCTGAGCTGAAGGCAGCTGCTTACTTAATTGAACCACTCAGGTGCCTATGGGTTCTCTATTCTGTTCCATTGTCTATGTGTCTGTTTTTGTGCCAGTACCATCCTATCTTGATGACTGTAGCTTTGTAATACAGTTTGAAGTCCGGAACTGTGATGCCTCCAGCTTTGGTTTTCTTTTACAACATTCCTTTGGTTATTTGGGGTCTTTTGTGGTTCCATACAGATTTTAGTATTGTCTCCTCCAGTTCTATGAAAAATGCTGATGGTATTTTCATAGGGATTGCTTTGAATGTGTAGATTGCTATGGGTAGCATAGACATTTTAGCAATATTTGTTCTTCTAATCCATGAAATGTTTTTCCATTTCTTTGTGTCTTCCTCAATTTCTTTCCTAAGTGTTCTATAGTTTTCGGAGTACAGAGCCTTTACCTCTTTGGTTAAGTTTATTCTTAGGTATCTTATGGTTTTTGGTGCAACTTATAAATGGGATCAACTCCTTGATTTTTCTCTGTTCTGCTTCACTGTTAGTGTATAGAAATGTAAGTGACTTTTGCACTTTGATTTTATATCCTGCCAGTTTGCTGAATTCCTGTATCAGTTCTAGCAAATTTTGGGAAACCTTTTGGGTTTTCTACATAGAGTATCATGTCATCTGCAAAGAGTGAAAGTTTGACATCTTCTTTGCTGATTTGAATTCCTTCTATTTCTTTTTGTTGTTTGATTGCTGAGGCTAGGACTTCCAGTACTATGTTAAACAGCAATACTGAGAGTGGACATCTCTGTCTTGTTCCTGACCTTAGGGGAAAAGTTCTGTTTTTCTCCATTGAGGATGATATTCATTATCATTTCATATATTCAAGTCATTTCATACTTTTATGATATTGAGGGATGTTCCTTTTATCCCTACACTGCAGAGAGTTTTTATCAAGAGAGAATACTATATTTTTGTCAAATGCTTTCTCTGCCTCTATTGAAAGGATCATATGGTTCTTTTCCTTTCTTTTATTAATGTGGTATATCTGCAGATGTTGAACCACCCTTACAGTCTAGGAATAAATCCCACTTGGTCATGGTGAAAAATCTTTTTCATGTACTGTTGGATCCTATTAGCTAGTACCTTGGTGAGAATTTTTGCAACCATGTTAATCAGGAATATTGGTCTTTAATTCTCCTTTTTGGTGGGGTCTTTTCTGGTTTTGGGATCAAGTTAATGCTGACTTCATAGAATGAGTTTGGAAGTTTTTATTCCATTTCTATTTTTTGGAAACAGTTTCAGAAGAATAGTTATTAATTATTCTTTAAATGTTTGGTAGAATTCCTCTGGACTTCCAGGAACCAGGACTCTTGTTTGTTGGGAAATTTTTGATTAATGGTTCAGTTTCCTTGCTGGTTATGGGTCTGTTCAGGTTTTCTATTTCTTCCTGTTTCAGTTTTGGTAGTTTATACATCTTTAGGAATGTATCCATTTCTTCCAGATTGCCTAATTTACTGACATATAGTTGCTCACAATATCTTACAATTGTTTGTATTTCTTTGGTGTTGGTTGTGATCTCTCCTCTTTCATTCGTGATTTTATTAATTTGGGTCCTTTCTCTTTTCTTTTTGGTAAGTCTGTCCAGGGTTTTATCAATCTTACTAATTCTATCAAAGAACAAGCTCCTAGTTTTGTTGACCTGTTTTACTGTTCTTTAGGTTTCTATTTCATTGATTTCTGCTTTCATCTTTACTATTTCTCTTCTCGTGCTGGGTTTAGGCTTTCTTTGCTGTTCTTTCTCCACCTCCTTTAGGTGTCAGGTTAGATTATGTATGTGAGACCTTTCTTGTTTCTTGAGAAAGGCTTGTATTGCTATATACTTCCCTCTCAGGACCACTTTTGTTGCATCTCAAAGATTTTGAACAGTTGTATTTTCATTTTCATTTGTTTCCATGAATTTTTTAAATTCTTTTTTAATATCCTGGTTGATCCATTCATTCTTTAGAAGGATGCTCTTTAGTCTCCATGTATTTGAGTTCTTTCCAACTTTCCTCTTGTGATTGAGTTCAAGTTTCAAAGCATTGTGGTCTGAAAATATGCATGGAATGATCCCAATCTTTTGGTACTGGTTGAGACCTATTTGTGACATAGGATGTGATCTATTCTGGAGAATGTTCCATGTGCACTAGAGAAGAATGTGTATTCTGTTGTTTTGAGATGGAATGTTCTGAATATATCTGTGAAGTCCATCTGGTCCAGTGTGTCATTTAAAGCCCTTATTTCCTTGTTGATCATTTGCTTAGATGATCTGTCCATTTCAGTGAGGAGGTGATAAAGTACCCTACTAAAATTGTATTATTGCCAATGTGTTTCTTTGATTTTGTTATTAATTGGCTTATATAATTGGCTGCTCCCATGTTAGGGGGATAAATATTTACAACTGTTAGGTATTCTTGTTGGATAGACCCTTTAAGTATGGTATAGTGTCCTTCCTCATCTCTTACTACAGTCTAATTTAAAATCTAATTTGTCTGATATAGGGATTGCCATCCCAGCTTTCTTTTGATGTCCATTAGCATGATAAATGGTTTCCCACCCCCTCACTTTAAATCTGGAGATGTCTTTGGGTCTAAAATGAGTTTCTTGAAGAGAGCATATTAATGAGTCTTGCTTTTTTATCCAATCTGATACCCTGTGACTTTGGGTAAATGGCTAAATGCCCATTTACATTCAGAGTAATTATTAAAAGATATGAATTTAGTGCCACTATATTACCTATAAAGTGATTATTACTCTATATTGTCTCTGTTCCTTTCTGGTATATATTACTTTTGGGCTCTCTCTTTGCTCAAAGGATCCCCCTTAATATTTCTTGCAGGGCTCATTTAGTGTTCATGAATTCCTTTAATTTTTGTTTGTCTTGGAAATTCTATCTCTCCTATACAAAATGACAGCCTTGCTGGGTAAATTATTCTTGCCTGCATATTTTTCTCATTTAGCACATTGACTATATCCTGCCAGTCCTTTCTGGCCTGTCAGGTCTCTGTGGACAGGTCTGCTGCCAGTCTTATTGTTTCTACCCTTACAGGCTAAGGATCTCTTGTCCTGAGCCGCTTCCAGGATTTTCTCTTTGTCTATGAAATTTGCAAGCTTCACTATTATATGTTGAGGTGTTGACCTATTTTTATTGATTTTGAGGGGGGTTCTCTGTGCCTTGAAGGCCTGTTTCTTTCCCCAGATTAGGGAAGTTCTCAGCTATAATTTTATAAGGAAACTTTCTGCTTCTCTCTCTCTCTCCATCTTCTGGGACCCTTATTATCCAGATATTATTTTTCTTTATGGAATCACTGACGTCACTAAGTCTCACTTTGTGATCCAGTAGTTGTCTTTCTCTCTTCTTCTCAGCTTCCATATTTTCCATCATTTTGTCTTCTATATCACTGACTCTTCTGCCTCCTTTATCCTGGCTGTTAGAGACTCCATTTGTGACTGCATCTCAGTAATGGCATTTTTAATTTCATCCTGATTTGACTTTAGTTCTTTTATGTCTATAGCAAGGGATTCTTTAGTGTCTTCCATGCTTTTTTCAAATCCAGCTAGTATCTTTATAATTGTTGTTTTAAATTCTAGTTCAGACATCTTACTTACACCTGTATTGATTAAATCCTTGGCAGTGAGTACTACACCTCCTGTTCTTTCTTTTGGGGTGAGTTTCTCAGTCTCATCATTACATACAGAAAAAAAGAGAAGAAATAGAGAGAAAAGATAATAACAATAATAATATTAAAAAACACAAAACAAATCAGAAGAAAAAACCCAAAACACTATAAGGAAAAATCAAACAAGAAACAAAACAAAACAATAAACTAGATCCTGGGTTTATTTTGGTCTGTTTATTAAAAGATACTAGATTCCAACATAGGAAAGGAAAAAATACATATATATATATATATATGTATTTTCCTCAGTGTGAGATGTGGTATATATATATACCAAAATACAATACAATGAAAGGAAACCAAAAAGAATATATATCTAAAACATATGTATAAATAAAAATTAAAACAGAATGAAAAATAAGAATATAGCTGACAAAAAAAAACCCCTGAAAGACCAAAGAATAATAAAAAACCCTATAAATACTGTATACTGTTTTCCCCAAGAGCTAAAGTTTTGCAATTCTCTATGATTGGTAAACTTGGTAATAACCAGTTGTTCCTGTTGGTCTTCTGGGGAAGGAGTCTGTTGCACTGATTCTCAGGTGCCCTTGCTCTTGTGGAAATACACTGCCCTTAACAGGGGACAGGCTCAGTGCAAGTGGTTCTGGATCCCACTATGTAGTGCTGTTTTTCTCCCTGAAAGTTGTTCCTTTTGGGGGGGGGGGGTCTCTCCTTGCTTCTGCCTTTTGCTGGGCCCCTGAATGTAACTCTTTTCTTAAACCCTACTGGCCAATGGGTGACAAAGACTATGTTCATTGGCATACGAGTCCCTATGTGGAACCCTGAAACCACTACTTACTGGTCACTGAGAGTATGTGGCCTCTGTCTCCCAAGTTACTACCTCAGATTCTTCAAAGCTGAGATACAAATCCCCATTCCCAGAGACAGAGATATTCACCTTCTTGTCCAAGTAATGCTTAGGTAGGTTGGCCTAAGCATGTGTGTTGTAATGAAAACAGCATTGAACATGGAGTCATAAAATCTGGATATAAAGCCCAGTCCTGCCACTCCCTAGTTGTGTGCTCAGGCAAGTTTATGAGCTTCAATTTCATCTCTATAATGGGTGTAATAATATTGACATATTGAATTGCTTGAAGGGGTGATTGAGATTCTGTTTGTGAAAGTTCCTGGCACATTGATCCTCTCAGTATTTGGCCAATTTGAGTTCCATCCATTCCTGTAGGGATAATTCTAGTGTGTCCTGGCCTCCTCCAACCTACATTTGCTGCTCTGCTGCTGGTTCCTGGGCTCTTACCACTCTGGTTTCCTGAGGTCTTCAATCCACTCAGTGGTGACTTCAACCCCAGAGGCTACTGCTTGAGACTTGTACTTCCCTACACTCTGGTCAGAACTCTCCTCAGGTTCTGTCATTGCTCTTGACACTGGCTCCTTTCCAGCCCCCAACACACACCTCATTACAGATGTCATTTTTCCTCAGGCCTTCCTTGAAGCTCCTTCCTGCTCTCATCACCAACTCTATGGAGATCTTCCAGTTTTGTCTTCCTCCAACCAGCTGACATCTTACTTCTCAGAGTCCCTGTTCACTATCCACATAGTCCACACACATGACCAAGAGCCTACTAAGTTAGACATCTACCAGGTCAGACACCAGAATCACTGGGTTGTTGCCCTCAAAGAGCTTAGAATTTAGAAGGGAAAATAGACAAACCAATTCTAACAATACAGTGTGAGATGTGTTAAGAAAGAGAAAAGCAGAGAGCAGAGATGAGGCAGGGTTTCTCTGTAGACTTGCCCCTCCAGTATTTCAGTTTTACAATCCCAGAGAGAGTTCTATATCTAAGGCTTTGGATGCAGGAGAACATGTTCACAGCTCCCAAAGGTTGACAATGAAAAGGCCTTGCAGGGTTGCTATTATAATTTTCCTACGCTGTATTTCAGGGGTAGGATCAATGAGATGTGCTTATATTCTCTTAAGTGCTTATATTCTCTTATATTCTCACTTCCTAACTCCCACATTGGAAGTAACCAGTTGTGTAATTTCACCTGTGGTGACCCCTTTCCCTTTAATACAGATAGGCTTCCAATGTCCCTTAGACCCTAACATAGCACAGGTTGTAGGCCAAATTCATTTATTCATTCAGAAAACACTGACCATGTGTTATTAAAATGGTCAGAGTGCCTCATGGTTAAATAAAAATGATTCCTCTGACAATAGGATCTGAGCTTTGGATTATTTTTACACCATAAAGGCAGATTTGGGCAATATTCTCAATTCTTTCACTTGCTTCCCATGCAACCAGTGGGATATTCACAAACATTGTTAATAAAAGATCAGGATGTGAGGTCTTCACAAGTCATGTGAAGATAATTGGCTCACAAGGGAACTGGACTCAGAACCCTGACTTCATCAGAGGTACATTCTGAGTTTCTGACCTAAAATGAAGTCATCAGCTCAGAGGAGAGGTCCAATATATGGATTCTGTGCCATAGCTGCTCTTTATGATATGGAGCTAATGAGCAAATTCTAAGATATTTACTGTAAAGAAGAGTCTGTGCATATTCATATCAAAGTTTCTATCAATTAACAGATTAAAAGAATGAAATAATTGCTAAAATAGATAAAACAAAGCATATTAGCAAGAGAATCCATGATTAGAGAAAGAAATTCTTATATAAAAATATTTCAAAACTTAGCCCTCATCGTGCCCCTGAATGTTTATAGCAGCAATGTCCACAATAGCCAAATTATGGAAAGAACTTAGAAGTCCATCGACAGATGAATGGATAAAGAAGATGTGGTATATGTACACAATGGAATACTATGCAGCCATCAAAAGAAACAAAATCTTGCCATTTGCAATGATGTGGATGTAACAAGAGGGTATTATACTGAGTGAAATAAGTCAATAAGAGAAAGACAATTATCATATGATCTCTCTGATATGAGGAATTTGAGAGGCAGGGTGGGGGTTTGTGGGGAGTAGGAAAAAATGAAACAACATGGGATCAGGAGGGAGACAAACCATAAGAGACTCTTAAATTCACGAAACAAACTGAGGGTTGCTTGGCAGAGGCAGGGTAGGTATAGGGTGGCTGGGTTATGGACACTGGGGTTGGTATGTGCTACAGTGAGTGCTGTGAAACGTGTAAGCCTGATGATTCACAGACCTGTACCCCTGAGGCAAATAATATATTATATGCTAATAAAAGAAAAAAAATTGGCCCTCAAATCATGGGTTCTTGAGGGTAGGGACAGTCCATTTACCTCTGTATTCTCAGAACACAGGAGATAGTTTTTTGAATACTGCTTAATAAACAGTAGGTAAAGGTATCCAAAATGACTTGCCAAAACGCTGGAAAATATAGCTTATAAGAAACTAGTTAGTTGGAATAATATGTGCTTACAAGAACATGAGTCAAATACAAAATGATACATAAATCCATCTTATAAAACATGTTTTAGACCAAATATTAATATAAGTACAAGTTAAGAATATAAAGGATGTGAACCAAGAATTGGGAAGGAAGAAAGATCTAAAAATGCTTTCAAAATTGTTAAAAATGTTTACTAGTTCAATTCTTATATAGTTTGTGAATATAAAGACAACAAAAAATTTTAAATAAAGGGTGGGGAAGGAGACTTAAAATTTGATGAAAATATTTACTCCTTATCTCTGCCATGAATTTATTACTACCAAAGAGATTTTTGTAGTTTTAATATTCCCATGTAATCAGTAGAAAATACATGTAAAAACTGGGCCATCAGAATAACAACATCCTTGAAAATTGTCATTGTTGTTCTCTAAACCATCCATTTCCGGAATCTTAAAATACCTCTAGCTACTAAACAGAACCATTCATAAGTATGCCATGTTGGTTCACTAAAATGAATTATTTTCTTGCCCAAGAATGAAACAGTCTTTAAAAACCCATTTTTCCTTACAAAATAAAGTATCAAGAAAATAAAAAGTAAAAAGACAGTAAGAAAATCTCTTGCAAGAGACTACTTGCTGCTTCAGCAGGACACTTGCCCCTTCTCTTCTATGTGCTGCAATAACTGTGGGACCCTCAGAGCTGAGGCACAAATAACCCAGATTAGCTCTCACCCTCAACGCAGGGTGCCTGTCTCCATCCAGCCTTTCCTCCACTTGGCAATGCAGCAGCTGGAAGGTAACTGACATGTCTTGTGGCTGCTTTCTAACTCTTCCAACCACAGCCTACAAGTTCATTAAATTCAATGCCTCCAGCCCCACTCACTCCCTAGAACTAGCCAGAAGAAAGCTGCTACCAGCCAATGAGTAGATCCATTACCTCCAGAAAGAGAAAGGCTAAATTTCAAAATGTTAATGTGGACTTAGGGCAATGCTATGAGAAAGAAATACTCTTTCTAGACTCCCAAAGAGCTCCTGGGGATGAAGGGAGAAAGAAGAATGGAGTCTTTGAAATGTTTGTTTTAGAGCTTAAAATTAAACTCATTACTTGGTCACTCAGCTATTACGTTCTTTAGTCTAGAATATCATCCTAAATGAAGATTAAAACCAAACACAACTTGTCATAGGGATTGATTTGAGATAATATAATACCTAACATGATTTTACATCAACCTTAATAGTTATTTTAAAAATACAGGTACTAGTTTTCTTAAATAAGAAACATTAAAAAAAATTGCAAATAATCTCTGAGTACAAAGTTTTCATTCATCCCATATCCATATATTGAACACTTATGGCAGCCCTATAGTACTAAGTCAAGAAGAACAGTGTGGTATAGACACCCTTGCTATTCAAGTGTGGCTTCAAATCAAAATATGGACATCAGCAGAGTTTGTTAAAAATGCAGAATCTGAACTTGTATTTACCAAAATTCCTAGGTGATTTACATGCATGTTAATGTTCATAAAGCATCTGTGTAGAACAGCAGTCTCTAGGTTTCTTTTTAAACTTGCATCCCTATCCATTTTTTAAAAGTAATACTCTCCAATACATGTGTATATATGTGTATATATGTATATATGTATAAATGACATAATGTACTACTATCACAAGGCACATTGCATATTTTACAAAGATTGCATAAAAATAAAAATTAAAATACTAAGTTAAAAATAGACATTCTAGTAATTTCTGGCCATTGACTCAATGGATTATCTTGAGCACACACCCATTTGCAGATGCCTGGCTATGAGGCCAGTGTAAGTGTACTGGGCTTAAGATATGAAAACTTAAGTTTGACTCCTGGATTTACCACTTCTTAGCTTTTGTTCTCATGAGAACTTGGGATAATCCACAGAATAACTCCAGTTGCACAACACTCGGGGTTATCAAGGGAAGAGAGGAGAGAGAAGGGGAGCTGGCTGGAAGAGGAGTCATGGTCAAGAAGAGGCTGATAATCATAAATCAAGTCCCAACAAAAGAAAGGTATCCTCAGTTCAGTTATAAGTAGGTTTACAATCTAAAGTCAGTCCACATCTTTAGAAGTTGTGAGTAGTAGTGGGTGGTGCTAAAAGGCAGGTATTGATTGGAAGACTAAACAGGAAATCAAAAACTAGTGAGAAGTGGAAGCAGGTACCTCATGGGAAGAATGGAAAAAGTGAAAATTTGGAGACCAATAGAACTGAGTTTAAATGCTAGCTCTATCCTTTATAATTGTGGCAAGTTACTTAAACTCTCAGAGTCTCCACTTATTATCAAGGCTAGTAAGAGTCTACCTTAGACTTAGTGGAGGAGTTTCAATAGCCTCAAGTCACTCCAAAGAAACACACCTTGGCTTGAGGTCATTCATGAGGAAATACACAGGCAATACAAGGCAAACCATTCTAAATGAGAACAACCTATTTTTCCCCAAACCATCCCAAATATGATGTTTAATTTTATATGTCAACTTGACTAGGCCATAAGATACCCAGATATTTGGTAAAATCTTATTCTGGGTATTTCTGTGAGGTTGTTTTTGGATGAGCATAACATTTAACTAGATAGATCTAGTTAAGCAGATTGCACTCCCTAGTGGGGTGGCCCTATCCAATCAGTCGAAGGCCTGAATAGAATAAAAAGGCTTACTCTCCCATTAATAAGAAGTAATTCTTCCTGCCTAACTGACTTTGAACTGGAATATTCACTTTTTTTCTGACTTTGGGCTCAAACTGAAACATCCCTTCTTCCTGAGTCCCAAGCCAGCTGGCCTCAGAGACAGAACTACATTATCAGCTCTCCTGGCTCTCCAGCTCCAGATCATGAAACTTGTCAGCCGTCATAATTACACAAGGCAATTCCTTACAATCAATTTCTTTATATATATACACATATACACACACACATATATGTATATATAACATGTGTATATATATAACATATGTATATATAAACCATAATTATTATATATTAATTATGTATATAAATATATAACTAAATAAATATGGTGGGTTTTTTTGTTTTGTTTTGCTTTTTTTTTTTAAATTCAGGGCACAGGGTCATTTCCCAAAAAAGTAGAATGTAAAGGCAGTCCCTCCCTGGTCAGGATTGAGACCTCTGATTTACAAGGTCCTGGAAACCCATTCTCATGGTCTTGGTACCCCCTGCTTTCACTTGGTGATCATGAATCCAACTGTTGTGTGGCCACTTCATGATTAAGAATCTACTTTGCACTCCTGTTCCCACATCCTCTTAGAAACTGTAGAGTGGAGTAGATAAGAGTGCCCATTTGGAGACAGACAGATGGGAGCTTGAGTGCTTGAAGATGCTTAACACACAGCACCCATGGATGGGTTGCACTTTTTTCAGAGTCATAAAGGAATCTGGCAGGTCCCAGCTGTAGCCAACCAGAGAGTTAGTTCCTTCTGGTACCACATTCCTGAGAGAACAGAGCAGTTCCAGGATGTCAAGATGCTAGGACAGGAGAAATCCAGAGGGAAAAGGCTCGATGGGAGGGAAGAGATGTTGGGCTTAGATTTGAGAAATTGCAAGCATATAAGGTCATTAAAATGTTCAAGCCATCAAACAGATCCCCATGTTCTTTAATCCCTGAGAAGAGTATCAGAAAACCATTTCCAAATTCCCTCAGGTAACACAGCAAAAGTGAATGTCCTCCTGGTCAGTGGTTTTTCATTAGCTCTGACAGAGGGTTGGGCATCCTATCATCTACTGGGTACTCACAGCATTCACATGGGCAGGGGCTGACAATGAAGGTGTGCCACTTTAATTTTCAGAGAAGCAATACAACATTGGTGGATTTCACTAGATTCTGGTCTCAGTCAGATACTCCCTTGACTTGTGGCCCCACCACTTCTAACTGTGTGATCTTTCAAAGTAATTAACCTGTTTGAGTCTCAGTTTTTATTTTGTACAGTGGAGGTCATTATAATAATAGTTAATCTTCATGGATAGCTTCCTATGTGCCAGATACAGTGTTATTTGCTTTATGTGAATTATCTCCCTTTATTCATCTGGCAATTCTGAGTTCTGTAGTATAACAACTCTCCCATTTTATATATTGGGAAATCAAAGCTAAGAGAAGTTAAAAAATTATTCAAGGTTACATCTACAAAGTGATGAAGTTAAGATTTTGTCTCAGATGGTAAAGCCATATAAACAAGATGATGGCTAAAAGCACTTAGTTCCTTACAAGTGTAGAATTGGAACTACCATAATGAAAACCTCAATTTCCTCTTTGGTAGTTGTGAGGAAGACAGGGCAGTGAAAGTACTTTGTAAACAATAAAGTGCTAAAGCCATGTGAAGGAGTCTTGCTAAGAAAACATGTTGCATTCTCCATTTCTCCCCTAACCCTGAGAGCTGGGGGGACAGTCCAGGAGAGGTCAGTATGGGAGAGGCTGCCAGTGAAAACAAGAAAGCTGATCTAGGCCTTGAAAAAGTGGGTTTGGACTTGTCACAGCCAACTTTATGTAATCTACCTGTGCATGAGCTTCAGGGTGTCATGCAAATTGTTGGAAAGTTTCATTCATTAGCAGAGAAGTTCTACGTTTCCTTACAACACAAAAGACAAATTCCCGATGAGGTTCTATTCGCGCAAAGAGAATCCTTCTGAATTAATGACTGGGTTGAACAATTCTCAGAATTGGAATTGTTGATGTTCCCTGAATATGACAGAAAGTCTCTAAATGGGGAAAGCAAATTGTCAATTAGCCTCATCTATGCCTAGTGAGGAAAGCATGATCATTCTATTTCTAAAACAAGGGGAAGGATGAAAACACAACTTTATTTAAAGAACTGAAAAATTACTTTTAAGAGACTAGTTTGCTTTATTTATGAATCACTCGTTCATTCTTTCATCCATTCAAAGAACATTTACTAAGTACCTTACATGTGCCAGGACCTGTGGTAGCCTAGTGCTCAGTTTCTATTATTCTTGAATTCTGCAGAATTCCAATGAGAAGCATTGTGGGAAACAAAAAGGCTTCATTGGCCATTTCTAAGTCATGGTCTGAAAACTATCAATCAAATCCAATACGTTAGTATGTTGGGTGAAATGCCTCTACTGCAACAATGCTAGAAGGACACACCTTAGTACTCACAGAAAATGTATGCATATGTCATAGCAAATTTGCTGCTGTAGTCTCCCATGAAGAACCACATTGACATAAAATTCTGGTGTTTGAATAGCTGCCTCAAAGCAGAAAATTCCTCTGACTTAAACTTCTAGAATAGAAGATCTATGGGAGCCTTTCTATATTCCCAACCTGCTTTCCATTTATATAGGACAACTCAAACTCTCCTCCTTAAGTTAGTATCTTAAGTTACTTTTAGCAAATCTAGGATAGAGAAATAACAGGACTGCTTTTCTATGGTCACCTTACCAGTAGAAGCCATTTTGTGCTCTCCAGGCATTTGTCTATATGGTTGTTGCTGTTATTATTTTTAGCAGTCATATATCTTGTGCAGTGTATGAAGGCAGTGGTCCACTGAAGGAACATTCTGAGCTGAAGTAAGGCCATGTATCATTTTCACATTTGAAAACAATGCTTTAGAATACACTAAACCTAAGATTAAGTAAATTGTGAGTTGCAGAACATTATATACGGTATAAAATCTGTGATGACATTTTGACAAAAACACATAAAATCTCAAAAACCAACACTATATATTTTCTGTGGGTGCACGTAAATCTATAGGACAAGTATGGAGGTTCCACACCAAACTAACAACAGTGTTATCTTCAGATGAGAGTGGGATAGCTCAAAGATGGGATCTAAATAGTGATGATAATCTTTCAGGGTTAGTTTTAGCATTGTGTGACCAAAAAAAATCTACTTAACAGTGACTTATTCTCTCATATAAGGGAAATCCAGAGGTGGACACTACAAGTATGAAGATTCCATAAAGTTAAGGAGAGTAGCTACTTTCAGTGTTCTTCTCTCTCATCCTTAGGGTGTGACCTCATTCTCATGCTCAAAATGACTGCTCAAGTGCCAGCTACCACTTCTAAATTCCAGGGAGTAAGATGGAGGAATGAAGAAAAAAATGGAATATAAGACATGTAGCAGTTATCCTTTAAGGAAATTTCACAGATACCATCATATAACATTTTCATCTCCATTTTATCAGCCTGAATTTTGTCATTTGGTAGAATCTAGTTACAAAAGAGGCTGGAAAATGTTGATATTTTACCTGGCCATGTCTCCAGGTCAAATAAGGGATTTCATTACTATATCAAAAAGGGAGAATAAATGTTGGAGTAGGCACCTGAGGTCTATTGCCTTAGTCATCAAAGGTCTTGACCTAATCTGAAATGTCTTAATGTTTTACAAGGGGATGATTTATCCATTACTTGTGTAACTAAAAATCATTTCACGGTTAAAAAAAAAGAGGGGATAATTCCCTTATTTTGAGATACTACTAATCTGAAAATGTTTATGACTCATTCAAAATGTGTCTAATTGACCAAGACTAAGTTTTGCACAGGAGGAAAATCAAGTATTCTTCTTGAGTCTACTGTGATTAGGTGGATTGAGAGAAGCCTTGGAGACTTAAATGGAGATTAGCTTTGGGGCTCAGGGTTATAAACTCCCGAGTTGCACTTCACTTTGACAACCTGACCACGTTCTATTCTTTCCTGTCTTGTGTGTTTTTTTCAAACTATAGTCAAATACACATAAAAGTTACCATCTTAATCATTTTTAAAGTATACTGTTCCATAGTACTAAGTACATTCACACTAAGTACAGCCCTGATTTTTAGAACTCTTTTCATCTTGTAAAACTGAAACTCTGTACCCAGTAAACAACTACTCCTCATTGCTTCCTTCCCTCAGCCTCTGGAAGCTACCATTTTACTTTTTACCTCTATGGTTTTGGCTACTCTAGATATATAAGTAGAATCACACAGTATTTCTTTCTGTGACTGGCTTATTTATGAATAAGCATATTGTCCTCAAGTTTCATTCATGTTGTAGCATGTGTCAGAATTCCTTTTTTTTTCAGAATTCCTTTTTTAAGGCTAATATTTCATTGTATGTATATACCACATTTTGTTTATCCATTTCATCCATCAGTGGACACTTGGGTTGCTTCTACCTTTTAGCTCTTGTGAATAATGCTGTTATAAATGTGGTGTGCAAATATCTCTTTGAGATTCTGCTTTCAATTCTTTTGGATATATACCCAGAACTGGAATTGGTGGATCATATGGTAATTCTGCTTTTACTTTTTTTAGGAAACTCCATACTGTTTTCCATAGTGACTACACCATTTTACATTCCCACCAACAGTGCACAGGGATTCAGTTTCTCTACACTTTTGTAAACACTTCTTTTCTTTCTTTCTTCTTCTTCTTCTTTTTAATCTTTTGATTATTTCTTAATCAGGTTTTTTTCTTTTTCTTTTCTTTTTTAAGATTTTATTTGAGAGCAAGAGAGCATGAGCAGGGGGGAGGAGCAAAGAGAGACACAGGCCCCCAGCCAAGCAGGGAGCCGGACATGGGGTTTGATATCAGGATAAGGACCTGAGCCAAAGGAAGATGCTTAACTGACTGAGCCACTCAGGTGCCCCTAGGTTGTTTTTTTCTGTTGAGTTTTGAGTTCTTCATATATTCAGGATTTAAACTCTTTTTCAAATATACAGTTTACAGATATTTTCTCCCATTCTGTGGGCTGCCTTTTTGCTCTGTTGTCTGTGTCCTTTGATGAACTCTGCCTATTATTTTGCTACCATGACTGACCTCACCCTAAGACAGCTCTTTTTTGCTTTTTACTGATTCTCCCTTCAGTTTTTAAAACAATGAGCTCAGGCTTCGATAATAATGCTCCAGCTTTCCATCTGATTTCAGTCTTGGATCCTCGCCCCCCCTTATCCTTTAATGAAGACTTCGAAACTTACTTAAGAGTTTGTTTTGTTTTTAAATTCTACATGCTTTTAGTTTAGCAATTAATTTTAAAGATTAAAAATATGTCACTACTGGTAAATTATTATGTGTATTTTGCCAACATAAAAACATACAGATGAAAAGATGTCTTATGTACACCCTATTATATAAAAGAACTGTATTACATTTTTAAAAAAATCTGTAGAAAGTTGCAGCCATAAAATTTATCATCATTCTGTTCATTCTGAGATGATGGAAATATTTGACTTTTTAACTTTTAAAAGACACATAAAATAAATTAAATTAAATGACATTCAAGAGCCATATAATCTAGGGAAGGAGAGAATCACATCAGAAACCTAGGTTAGGATTTTTGCAACATGTAAGTATGAAGAACTATGAGAGTCTGAAATTTTAACCTACTTGGCAGGCTAACACTCAGTCTGCCACAGCTTCACGTATGATGGAAGAATTCATGAGACTCCTCAGTCAGAGAAAAGGACTCTTACTCACAGCTTTAGCAGAGGCCAGGGTATCCACATTTCCTGCACTAATCCTCGAGCCTCAGCTGCCACAAGGTGGTGCAAAGAAAGCCAGGTGATAATTGCACAGACAATAGGTTGCAGGGCAGGACAGGAACTCTGGGCTCAGAGAACCCAAATCTTTTTTAATGGGCAATGGTCTGCTTGTACTTTGCTTCAGAGGGAATTGTCTCCTAACAATGAGCCTTACCTTTTATTTTGTTTGTCAAAGCTTCCTAGCTACCAAAGCCAAGAGGTTCATATTCCTACAAATAAATACACAGCTCTCCTTAAAAATGGAACATGGCAGTTAACTGATAAAAGCTTTTATTCTAGCCCTAAATTATAAGGTAAAACAGGCACTTGGAATCTTACCTAGAACATAAATGAAACAACATAATAGTATATTCAGAGTTTTACACAATATGGAGAATTTTTTTCATATAGCCATTTCTTATAGGTGAGAGAAAAAAACAAGGAAAAATTAAATCAAATCTCTGTGATATATTTATTAAGATATTCCACATATTTCAACATTAACAAAGTTTTAAATGTTTATAT
This sequence comes from Nasua narica, assembly GCA_028533885.1. NCBI lineage: Eukaryota > Metazoa > Chordata > Mammalia > Carnivora > Procyonidae > Nasua > Nasua narica. Next base: position 118,718,576 of record CM052799.1, read on the forward strand.
TTCCAACATAGTAGTATTTATCAGGTATGTACAAGTAGCCAAAGTTTAGTCCAATGCATATCATGGATAAGAGAACACAGTTAACTATTCTTTAATATTTGTGGACTTCAGATGCTTGGGTTTGTCTCTAATTTTGATAAACAAACACACCTTATTCAAAATATTAAAAGTAAACATTGACCATCTATTCTATTCTAGGAACTGCACTACTTAATGCATATATGAAATGAATAACATGCAACACTCACATTCAAGAAACAATCCTAAACATCTCAAATACCATGTGTGTCTTCCACTCATTATCTTCCCTGTCACCAATCCATGTGGATGGCTTACTTCTGTAGAAGGGAAGAGAAGCTCACCTTGTTCATATGCAAGCAGTTATAAGCAAATGGAGTCTTTCTAACTTGTATTGCATCTCATCATTATCATCTCCCGAGCTTCCTTACTTTAACGCTGTGCTGCTGTATATGGTGGTAACAGATAAACCTGGCTATTTTAGTTAACTAAAATTAAAGAAAATATATTAAATTAGTTCTTCAGTCACACTAACCAAATTTTTTTATTGTTTTGTTTTGTTTTTGCATTTCCAACATGTTTCAAATGCTCAATAGCTACATGGTGTTGTTCAACTACAAGGTGTTGACAGGGCAGACAATAATTCTATCAGTGCAGAATGTTCTATTAAGCAGTACTGTTTTAGAGTATGGCTTTGCTTGATAAGGTGTAGTTATTGGTTATAAGTTGGATACTCTTCAGAAATGGTAGTCTTAATTTTCCATAGCAACAGATTATACAATGTGTCAGACAACAGCCCAAATTTTACTTACATGCAGATATACAAATATATGTACAGATACAGACATTGATACTTATTCTATACAGATACCCAACTCCTCACATTCATTCCAAGGAGGAAAAGATTAGTTAGTCAGTATCAGCAGAATTTTAGCAGAGTAGGAGATAGTTTCAGTAATTCTTTGTGGCTTTTCCCCCATGATTGAAATTTTCCTGGCTGCTATATTCTCAATGGTGATTTTGTTGGAAAGTATACCATCTGTAATTACCGTATTAGCTCACAGAAGGGTATGTGCTTTTGTAAATGTCATTTGATATTTGTATGTAGCATTTAAATTCCTCCTAGTGTTAATGCACCACAGAGATTTTTGTATTATTTCTGGGTTGTTTCTTTTGTTAATTTTGATTCTGCTTGCAGCAGGCATTTTAGGAGTTAGGGAAAAAGTTAGACTCTTTGTTTTATAATGCCATTGACAGTAAGCTTAATAAAGAAATGAGAATTCAAGAATTATGTGAGGAGATTTTAATCTCTTATTTACTGTTTCCTTGAATTAATTATTGGAGAAGTAGAACGTGGTCCCAAAATCTGATCCTCAGAGTTTGAGGGAGGGCAAGAACGAAGACAAGTATAGGCAGATATAGTGAACTGCAATACAAGTTGATTGAATATCACAATAAATACACCTTTCTATGCAATCTTTTTTGAATTTCACATTTAGTTTTTATAGTTTCTATGAATGATGTCACTGGGATGGCTAATTTCCTCAGACTATGAAGTGGAAGCATGTGGGTACATGAAGTTTCACTTACATGTGGAATCTTTGTTATATTTGTATATCATCTATTTTGGCACTTGGCATCATTTCTTACTAGTATCCTCAGTGGTCAGGTGTTTATTTCCATGAATGGAGTTGTTCATCTTGCAAATCTCATCTGGCTTTAAATATTTTTAATTCTATTTTTGATTTCTTGAGGAACCTCCATAGTGTTTTCCACAGTAACTACACTACTTTATATTCCCACCCATAGTGCAGGAGCGTTCTCTTTTCTCCACATCCTCTTCAACACTTGTTATTTCTTGTCTTTTTGGCAATATTACAACAAGTGTGAGGTGGTATCTCATTGTGGTTTTGATTTGCATTTTCCTGATGTGAGAGTAATGTTGAACATCTTTTCATGTGTCTGTTGGTCATCTGGATATCTTCTTTGAAGAAACGTCTGTTCATGTCTTCTGCCCATTTTTTACCTGGGTTATTTGTTGTTTTGATCTTGAGTTGTAGAAGTTTTTTATATATTTTGGACACTAACCCTTTATTGGATATGTCATTTACAAATACCTTCTCCCATTCAGTATCTTGTCCTTTAGTCTTGTTGGTTGTTTCCTTTGCTGCACAGAAGGTCTTTATTTTGATGTAGTTCTGATAGTTTATTTTTGCATTTGTTTCCCTTGCCTCAGGAGACATATCCAGCAAAATGTTACCAGAGTTGATGTCAGAGAAATTACTGCCTGTACTCTCTTCTAGCATTTTTATGGTTTCTTCTAGGATTTTTTATGGTTTAACATTTAAGACCTTAATCCATTTTGAGTTTATTATGGTGTATGGTATGAAAAAGTCAACCAGTTTTATTCTTTTAGATGTAGTTGTCCAGTTTTCCCAACACCACTTGCTGAAGAGACTCTTCTTCCACATTGCATATTCTTGGCTTCTTTGTCGAGGATTAATTACCATATAAGTATAGGTTTATTCCTGGGCTCTCTATTCTGTTCTGTTGATCTATGTGTCTATTTTTGTGCCAATACCATACTGTTTTGATGACCACAGCTTTGCAGTACACCTTGATATTTGAGATTGTGATACCTTCAGCTTTTTTCTTCTTTTTCAAGATTGTTTTGGCTATTTGGGGCCTTTTGTGGTTTTATACATATTTTAAGATTATTTGTTCTAGTTCTATGAAAAATGCTGTTTGTATTTTGACAGGGATTGAGTTAAATCTGTAGATTGCTTTGGGCACTAGGGGTATTTTAACAATATTTGTTCTTCCAATTCATGAGCATAGAATATCTTTCCATTTATACTTGTGTCATCTTCAGTTTCTTTCATCAGTATTTTAGTTTTCAAAGTACAGATCTTTCACCTCCTTAGTTAAATGTATTCCTAGGTATTTTACTATTTTTGATGCAATTATAAATGGGATTGCTTTCTTAATTTCCCTTGTTACTTCATTTTTAGTTATAGAAATGTAACAGATTTCTGTATATTGATTTTGTATCGTGCAACCTTACTGAATTCATTTATCAGTTCTAGTCACTTTTCAGAGTCTTTAGGGTTTTCTATAAATACTATCATGTCATCTGCAAATAGTGAACATTTTACTTCTTCCTTACCAATTTGGATGCCTATTATTCCTTTTTCTTGACTGACTCCTGTGGCTAGGACTTCCAGTACTATGTCCACTAAAAGTTATGAGAGTGGACAGCCCTGAGTTTTTCCTGATCTTAGGGGAAAAGCTCTCAGTGTTTCATCATTGAGTATGATGGTAGCTGTGGGTATTCCCTATACGGTCTTTATTATGTTGAGGTATATTCCCTCTAAACCAGCTTTATTAACAGTTTTTATCATGAATTGATGTTGTACTTTGTCAAATACTTTTTGTGCATCCATTGAAATGATTATATGGCTTTTATCCTTTCTCCTGTTTATGTGATATATCATGTTGACTCATTTGTGAATACTGAACCACACTTGCAGCCCAAGAATAAATCCCACTTGATGGTGTGAATGATTTTTTAAAATCTATTATTGGATTCAGTTGCTAATATTTTGTTGAAGATTTTTGCATCTATGCTTATCAGAGAGAGATATTGGCCTGGAGTTCTTTTTGTTGTAGTGCCTTTTTTTTTTTAAAAGATTTTATTTATTTATTTGATTGAGAGAGATCACAAGTAGGCAGAGAGGCAGGCAGAGAGAGGAGGAAGAATGTGACACATTCACCCCCATATTCCCTTAAAATTAGCAATTCGATGTGATCTTATAGAATGCCTTAGGATTTTATAACTTCTAACTGGACTTCCTTTAAAAAGCTTATAACATTTTAGATCGTATCTTTATTTATAAATAAAAGATCTAACTCTGATGTCGATAGGCCATACCTTTGCAGAAGTTGGGGAAATTTTAAAATTTTAAAATTGTAATTCAAAACAAAATCAAAGAACATTGATAAACAAAAAATTTTATCTTCTTAAAATGAATGTTCATAATCTCCTTCCCCAACTCCTACAAAGGCAGGCACTATCAACATCAGGGTTAGACCTTTTATCTATAAATATAGATATATTCTATAAACATATATTTATATATATGTATAATATATATTATACAAATATTTATTTGTATATATAAATATTTGTAGAAAAGTTATATTTATATATTTAAACATATATAAAAATATATGCATATTTATATACATATTTGTAGAAATACATATATATTTATATACACACATATATATATACACGTTTTTTCACAAATTTAGGATCACATATTATATGTATTTTATTTTTAAAGATTTATTTATTTATTTTAGAGAAAGAGAGAGGGAGGGGCAGAGGGAGGGGAGAGGGAGAAGAGGAAAAGAATCTCCAGCAGACTCCCTGCTGAGCATGGACCCTGATGTGGGGTTCAATCTCATGACTCTGAGATCATGACCTGAGCTGAAACCAAGAGTTGGACACTTAGACTGAGTCACCCAGGTCCCCCGATATATGTTACTTTATAATATGAATATTTTTACTTCACTATTTATCCTGAATGTATTTCCTATCCTATAACAACTGAGAAATTAGAAAAACAGTATCTAATTTGTAATATCATTTGTAATAGTTACAAAGAAGTCCACTGTTTGCAAATATCATAATTTAATTGAATTGGATAATTTGGTTGTCTCTAACACAGTGGCTTTACCACCAATGATCTTTTGATTTGCTTACTCTAGTACATACTTACTTTCTATATTAGGACAGAAATTTTTGAAAATTATTAGAAAATGCCAAGTTTTAGTATTCTTCGATTCTTACATAACAGTCCAGCTTAATTTTGCTCATCCTAAACAATAATCCATAACTCATTTGAGTAGACCCTTGTGGAACCACCTGTTTGCTCAGTATTCAACTGTACTTTTTGCCTACATGCTAATGCCTCTTTTCTATACTCCCTGTTGCTCTCATCCTCTATCTTCCCAAAAAATCTACTCCTATGTATTTCATTAATAGGAAGGCATATTTAATTAATAAAAAATTAATGCTTTGCTTCCTGAGGTTATTTACATTTTAACAGGGATCAGACCCTTATATTAATAAGATGACACTCTACTGGAGGAATTATAGGCATCTGCCAGAAGGCTGGGAAACTCCCTTATAAACAAATCATATGATGTATTGCTTATTCTTCGTATTTTAAGGTTTGGGAGCAAATGGTAGCTGCTTTCTATTCATTCATCAGTTAAGTTGTAAATAGTCTTGATATATTGGTCAAGGTGGTGAACTAGAGAATTTATAATCTCAGGCAAAAATTACATGATGTTGTAATGCTTGAATGTTCATTACGGTGCCAAACAGAACATAGTAAATATCTGTTGTTTAATTGATCAATTAATAGTACTTCAGGCTGTGCTCATCAATCTCTAGATTGTTGACTTTATTTACTTTTTCTGCCAATCCTGCAATTCCATTACAGATAACATGCAGGAAATGCCCTTGAGCTAAGTTCATGGTTCCTTCATGTACAGGAGAAAACATGGTCTTACAAAATCAGGAAAATTTGTACTGAGTCCAAATGGGAGAAATGAGAAATGGTGGTAGACAGGAAAAACTTCATTTCCATTATGCAAAAAAAAAAAAAAATGAACAAGATAAGGCTCCACCAACAGTCCAAAACAGAGTCCATCATTTAAGTGACTTATTATTATATATGTAATAATAGAATAATATACATAGTAAAATGCAACCAGAATCAGCTTGAAGAGGTCAGTTAAATCCTCACACAAGGGACACTGCTTGATCAGGGTTTTGAAGGATAAATGGGTTTGCTAGTTATCTGGGAAGAGAGAAGGAACATAATGTGCAAAAGGGTGAAAGAATATATCGAGTTCAATAAACTGCAGATATTACAATCTTAAAGTACAAAGTGACAGGCACTGAGTAGCAGAAGATCAGATTGGAGATGTGGGCCTAGAATTATTACACAGATTCTGTGTACTGTGTTAAGGAGCTGGGGTTCAATTCTCTAGTCCAGTGGTTTATCATCTTAGCTACATGTTAGTATTGTCTAGGGAGATTCTAAAAATACAAATGTCCACCCCCACCTACATGTGTTTGATGGGGAAAGCAGAGATGTTAGTTCAACCTTGGATGTGGCAAGCTGGGGATACCTATGGGGCATTAAAGGTGGAGATGGAGAAATCCCATGAGTGGCTGGATATATGTCTGGAGCTTTGCAGAAGTCTATGAGCTCTGAATTTCTGTGAGTACAGAGAATGCATGGTTCATTAGCCCAAGTATAGGTAAAGCTATACTTGAGCCTCAATATAACAACATATTAGTCTGTGATCTTGGGAAAGTTCCTTCTCTTTGAGCCCCAGTTTCCTAATTTGGAAATGAAGATGCTTGGGAACCAAATGAGATCATAAATAAGGGAGTGCTTTGTAAAGTTTTATGTGGCCATTTAGCCTTATTATTATCTTTAACAACTCGTATGTATATAATGCAGAAGAAAATATCAGACCAGTATCAAGTGATCTGTCTTCAAGTCTCATTTGTCATTCTCTACCCAGGTGATCTTAGGTGCTTGACATCACTCCTTACATTCATAAGTGAAAGCTGAACAAGATCAGTGGTTTTGGAACTTTGCTCAATAGAGCAGTAGCATTTTTCAATGAGATATCTCGGGGCTCCCAAGAGATGGAAGAGTAGGGCATGAAAAAACTATAGTAGTCCTACTTTTAGTTGGCTTATTATATATTTGACTTTTTTGGTAAGGTTCTTTAAAAGAAAATGTTCTGAATCTAAACACGAAAAACTCTGAAAACTTCTGAGTTAGATACTCTCAAGAAAACGTTCCTTCTGGAACATCTTATGGTTCTACAGTGTTCTGAATGATCCGCCCTTTCCAAATCCCTGCTCTTTACACGTTGTTTGAAGGAATATTAATGAAAAGGGTCCCAAAGCTATGAGATGATTTCCTAAAGTTGTTTCCTGACCATATCCAGAAACCAAGTGATACTACACTTACATCTATATTCTGCCACATTACTGAATATTTTGTTCTTTATATTTTATGTAGAAATATTATAGGTCAGGGATGGCAAACATTCATCACACATACCAACTTTAGTGGCTGCACAAGCTCTGTGGTGATCTGGTATTTGTTCCTGCATTTGGGTTCCCTAGGATAGAATGCTTTATTGATTATTAATTTCTACCATAAGCATAGAACGAAGAACACAGGCACATATATAATATTTTCCATTCCTCTCACAGAAGCAAAAATTTGGTTTCAGAGTACTCAAGACATCTTGATTCCCATACATGCCTCCAACTTTTACTTTTGTATATATGGTTCTATGCCTGTGGGGAATGCTAATGTCACAGATAAGATCTCTCCTATGGCACAAGGGAATTCTGTCCTAGTATTAAAAAAAAAGAAATTGTGTTAAATAAATGTAAGGGAACTTCCTTGACCTGATAAAGGGCATCACCTTGGGGGTGAAAGGCTTATCCCTAAGGTCAAGAAGAAGGTAAGGATGTCTGATCTCATCACTTGCATTCAACAGTGTATTGGAGGTTTTTGCCAGTGTGATAAAGCAAAATAAAGTTTCTGACACAGGATTTTTATCCAGAATATATAATGAATTCTTACAACTCAATAATAAGAAGATAACCCAATTAAACATTGGGCAAAAGATCATAACAGATATTTTATTAAAGAAGATATATAGATGGCAAATAAGCACGAGAAAATATGTTCAATATCACTGAGAAATGTAAATAAAACTGCAATGACATACCCCTACACATCAACTAGGATGGCTATAATAAAAAAGATTGGCTATACAAAATATTAGTGAAGACATAGAGCTACTGGAACTCTCATATGCTGTTGGTGGGAAAGGTATAACAACATTGGGAGACATTTTGGCAGTTTCTTAAAAAGTTAAACACATACCTATCATTTGACTCAAATATTTCACCCAGTCCTAGGTATTTACCCTAGAAAAACAAAAGCAAGTTTGACTCAAAGACTTTTATACAATGCTCATGGCTACTTTATTTTTAATAGCCCCAAACTGGAAAAAACCCAAATGTTTACCATCACCACCTGTGCACTAGGTAAATGAATAACAAATTATAGTACATTCACAGAATGAAATACTTTTCAGTAATAAAAGGGTACAAAAACGATATATATAAAACCAGAGATATATCTCAAAATAATTTTTTGAGGTGAAAGAAGACAAAATATGCATACCATGTAATTATTCATAAGAATTCTAGAAAATGCAAATTAAACTTTAATAATAGATCAGTGGTTGCCTTGGGACAAAAGGGGTGGGGGTGGCAAGGAGCAAAGAAAAACAGCAGGAAAGGATTAAAAAAAAGACATGCATTTTTGGGGGGATTTGATGGGTTTTGCTGGATATGTTCATTGTTTTGATTGTGGTGATGGCTTTATTAGTCTATACATATATAAAAACTAATCAAAAGATAACCTTATATAAATGCAGTTTATTGTATGTCAGTTAGTCCTAAATAAAGTAACACAAATTAATTACCTATCATTCTTGGTGACCATATCAGTCTTCTACTTTTACTTCATTAGAAAGAAGCCCCAAAAAACAACAACAACAACAACAACGACAACAACAACAAAACAAAACAAAACAAAAAAAAGAAAGAAGCCCAAGACTTGCTAAGGAGCTTGAGCAAGTTACTAACATCACTGGTATCCAATTTTCTCAATTTTAAGAAAGAGTTGCCTTCTACCATGACAAAAAATCTTTTTCATCATCTCTAGTCTATGATATATAAGCCACACTCAAGAAGATGGACGAAGTCCTAAACTCTGATACTTAAATCTTAATGATAAAAGAAAATTTTCCAGGTAAGGTTAAAGTGGCAACATTACATATTTGATGCACAGACTCTGATTTAGGCCTTTGTACCATCAGCTGCTATGGATTCTTCCAGGGATTCATCAGTTTGTGAGGCATCTGTAAAAGATTATTTCCCAACTTGGTCAACTCAGCCCCAGGATGACAACTCATTTGGCAGGAGGATTTGAGGGGATCTGAGGTCCTTGGGTCACTTGAGGTTTCCCTTTCAGCTTCATACATTAGTATACATTTTTAGTATTCATGAGATTGACATTGATGTGGGCTAAAAAACCTAAATGCTTTAAAATTCTGTTCCAAATATCTCAAAATTTACAGACAATGCTCTGTGGAATGATGAGAATTAAAAGGAATGTAAATAATTTTACTAATACTAGTTTATTCTCCAAATAATAATTTCAAAGCCAACGAAATAAATAATGCTAGCATTCACTGAATGCTTACTTAGTTCCAGGCATGTGCTTAACGTTTTGCATGTTACATTATTTAATTCTTTTTTTTTTAAAGATTTTATTTATTTTTTATTAGAGAGAGAGAGACTGAGAATGAGAGGGGAGAAGGTCAGAGGGAGAAGCAGACTTCCCGCAGAGCCGGGAGTCCGATATGGGACTCGATCCCGGGACTTCAGGATCATGACCTGAGCCGAAGGCAGTCGCTTAACCAACTGAGCCACCCAGGAGCCCTTACATTATTTAATTCTTAAAACTATTCAAAACTATTTAAACAATCCTTCAAAACTAATTTCTTTCTAAGTAAAAGAAATTTACTTTCTTAAAGTAAATAACAACAACAACAACAAAAACAAAACAACAACAACAAAACAAAACCTGAAGCATGACACTGCTAAGATCCATGCCCAGCATCACACAGCTACTGAAACATCAGGTATGAACTAGTCTTGCTACAGTATTTACAGATCATGATCTAAACTCAGCCATGGCTCTTGGATTCTGTTCCATTCCACATCCCACTGCCAGCACACAAACCCAAGGAGGACATAAAAAAGATGACATAATCAGATGACAAAGAAAACATCTGCATCGATAGTGCCACCTTCCATAAAAGTTTCAAAAATAATTTTTATAGGTCTCATACATATCATTTATAGGTACATTCCAAATGTCAACCAAATTAATATTGTTTTTTTAAGATAAACATAAAATTGACTCAACACTTCTATCCCTTCAGGAAGTGGGAAATCCATGCCCTTTCCCCACCTCCCCACCTTCAAAGAGATGTTTACTAACTGGTGCTTTCATGTAGGTCAGCAGTTTTTCTTTTCTGTTCTTTCTGGACTCTGAGTCTTACTGTTATCTCATCCCCAGCAGTGATTCTTTTTGCTCTGTCTTACACAAAACAGGAAGAGGGAAAGACTTTTCCTTGATTTCTTCAAAATCGTGTCAGTTATTTGTATAGATAACTTCTCTGAAGTTTTAAGGCAATGGAAGAGGGCAGGTACAGCAGAAAGTTGCATAGAAAACATTTTAAACCTGAATTGTAGATAATCCTTTCCTTAAAATCCCTTCAATAGCCCTGCTAGAAGAAATTATTCATCGACTACCTCTCTTCAGGCTCCAGTCTTCTGCCATATAATTTGAGTACTTCCCTTGTGTGACTAATCCCTCTCTTACTTTTCTCATCCTCACTGAAACTCCTAAATTTGTGATAACTCTCCAAGCTGAACAGTTAGCTAATACTTTCATATATTTCCTTTCAGAGTATAAGCCTTGGTCCTCATCTCCCATACCATAGGCAATTTCCTTTTCAAAAACATTTATTTCCCTAAGAGAAATTCAGATGCCAACCACAATATACACTTTTTAAAAATCCCATTTCATATCTAATGTACTAATCTTTGCTAATTTTGAAGTTACTTATTTAGTGACCTTAATGTAAACTAGAAAATAAGTATAAATGGCCCCTGGGAAGCCAAAGTTACCATCTCAGGCAATTTATTCATAAAATTAAAATTGTAGAAGCAGCAGGAATGATCAAAATGATAATAAAAACAGTTAAAGAGTTTGTCTTATATGAAAAAAAACCCCTCAAAAGCCAAAGTGCTTTTAGTAAAAATGCGTAACTTTCATTTTTTAAAAAACTGAGCTGTAACAAAGAACTATAAAAAAAGGTCCTGGATATGACATGCTCTCAAATATACTAATACATCAGTGGATTAACCTATCATATGATGAATCTTAGAAAATAGCAATCATGATAAAATAAGATGCATACAAAGATAAGACAAGTCTGCTATACAAAGTAATATGAAAGAAAAAAGGAAACTAAGACATTACTATAGAAAAAAAGAAAAAAAAACACAAAAAAGCAACCATCATTGGAATATAAGAGCCTAGAATTCTTTTTGTAACTAGTAACTAGTAGAGGTAGTATGAAGTTTTTAATTCAAGTCTTTGAAATTCACTGCTGGTTTTATTTATTTGTTTGTTTGTTTATAAAGATTTTATTTATTTATTTGACAGACAGAAATCACAAGTAGGCAGAGAGGCAGGCAGAGAGAGCTCTCCCGCTGAGCAGAGAGCCTGATGTGGGCTCGATCCCAGGACCCAGGATCATGACCTGAGCTGAAGGCAGACTCTTAACCGAATGAGCCACCCAGGCGCCCCCACTGCTAGTTTTAAATCCTACACCACCAGCTATAAATCAGCAACTATATGATACAAATTTTGTGGGGGAAAAAAACCTGGTTGATTTACATATTTCACCACACATTTTAATAAACATAAATAAACATTAATTATTGACTGCCTACTCTGCACAGCAAAATCTTCAAGAAGATTTCATTGACCTGGGCTTTAAAGTATGAATAACATTTACTATGTTTAGAGCCACAGGCGTTCCAGGAGGAGTGAGCACACTAGGAAAGGCACAAATGCGCCAATTTTTATTCTATCAGGAGGACACAAGATCACCATGAATGGGTAGAGTATAGCTCCTATAATGAAAAGCCAAGGGGTCACAACTCCAGTGAAAAAGTGATTGAACAATTCATTTAAATTAAAATAAGTACTTCTTAGGAATCCTTATAGAATGGATAAAAGATGAATTTTCTCTTTTTTTTTTTGAGGGTGTTAGAGAGGTTTGCGAAAAAGGATTCAACATGGAAGCAAGTTACTAACAAATATATGTACAAAGAAATCTAAACAAATTTCAAGTCAGTCTTGTGATATGACTAATACCATCGTCTAATAAAACATCCAGAACACAATTTCTCTATGTATTTATATGAGTATTACTGTTTATTATATGCATATTGTTATTTATCAAGTAACTCCAGATACCTGCATCATCTAGACTTAATACACAAGGAAATAAATAATATCCTCAAGTAGTCTAGTGCCCATTCCCACAAAGAATACTTCACCATATCCCTAAAATTTCAGGTTCCCTTTTCATTCTCCTTCAACTGAAAGACCTTGTTTAGCCAGACTTTGAAGCTAGAAGCAGTCCAGGGAATTTTATTCCTAGTAACTCACCTTAGTGCTCTTTAAGTAATAAGCTGATGTTTGAATGTTGATGTTTCAAAACAGTAGCTTTCTACAAATGATGTAGGCACAAGTACACGCCATGTTAGGATTTCGTTATATTTCATTTAGACTCATGAGTGCTTTACGTCAAGTCGAAACAAGATACAAACCAATATACTCTGAAAAGTATTGTAGACTACCTTTTGATATTTTTTTTTTTTTTTTACCTTTTGATATTTTAAGACTGCATTCCTTTCTCTTATGAATTCAAATGCTGTACTTTTTGGGCTTAACCTCTATCTCAAGCTGTCAAGAGGATAACCATCTGTTTGATTGTAATTGTAATTGTTCTTTTTATTATGTTTGACACACTTTTAATTGTTTATCTTGATTTATTCTTCCTAGCAACTGTTCGTGGTGATCAGAATATTTAATAAATGACTTTCCTATGTTGCTTTTGAGGAGACGATGTAAATCATGTTTAAAAATATATTTCAAAAAACCATTACCAAGACAGTATAATGAACTTTGTACATGAAAAAGGTAAAGTTTTTGTAAATTTGCCCTCGCTCCCATATAGAAACTTTAAGAACAGGATTTAAAGTAGATAGTAATCTAAAAAACACAGACACAAACAAAATCAACTGAGCAAGCAATAGGGAAAGATAAAAATTTGATGACCAGCAGAAGTTTCCATAGTGAGCTCAGAAAATTAGTGACCAGTTTGCTAAATTAAACAAAACTTGTAAGGCAATTATGTTTTCCACTTGGATTGTCCCATCCATCACTTTCTTCTTTCCCCCTTTTTTCTTAGCCAGGAAAGGAACAGTAGTGGAAATTCTGCAGAAATTCTTACACATTGCAAAAATTGCCCCAACAGCTTTCTAGAAGCGGTAGAACCCCAATTACCATCAGATCTCAATAGGTTTGGGAAGGAGATTTATACAAATTTTATCTAGTTGCCAAATATGGCAAAACTGGACAATTTTCTGTCTTCAACTATACATCTAAGTTTTTGTACCACAAAAATATATACTATATTAGGTTCTTTTCTAGAACCTTTTGCATTTTCCTGAAACCCAGTGATGTTCTTCCCCCTCCCACCACAACATCCCACTGCTATGTGATGTAACTGTCTCCTTTAATCCTCCAGCACTGTAGTACCAATAGGATTTTTCATGGAGGAAGTACATGGGCAACTCTTGAATAACCAACTCTCCTGCAAACTGACTTTCTCCTCTAGTTTTGCTCCCAGATGCCCAAAGCAGCAACCTGAGCAGGCATATCCTATATCTTCAGATGAGAGATAAATGAACACTTTAGAGGGCAATATAAATTTTAAGATTGAAACTGAGGAAGAAGATCAAACCCCTCAATCTTTTTTATAGAACGAAAAAAATATTGTGTATACTTACCTGATGGCAGTCAGTAATGCTCTCTCTGTGCAATGAAATTAATCTCAAAGCTGGTGGGAACCATGCCTGACTTCAGAACACTAGTTCCTTCTGCTGTTGTCTGCTATAATCTCCCTTCAGAGATTCTTCTGGCTTTGCGCTGTGGACATTTACTTCCTATAAAAATGGTTGAATACACGCCGGGCTTTATTTTGTGAAGGTTGGTCAAATTTAATCATATTGTGTTTTCATAAAGTTGTATGCATGTGAAACCAGAATTGGACATAATTAAGAGAATTGCTTTCTGCCCATTTGCCCTTTGCATCATAGGCCAGGTGCTGATATCTAAGGACTCTATATTTTAAGTCATTTGGGATGTTTAAGTAAATCCTGAGTGAACAGGAAGGTTGGATGAGTCAACTAGAATTTCAGAATTGGCTGGACTTACTTTGGAGTGAGGACTTGCAGCTGGCAACTGGGCAGGGATTCAGGAGATAGCTACTGCTGCTAAAAGAAAAAAAAAATAAAGTATGAGACTTACATGCTTATAATCAGCTTCTAACCTTTTTAAAGACAACCTTTATCCCTTGTAGTAGTTTCTTTTTCCACCCAGAGGGTTTCTGGATGTTAATTTTAGTCTTATTTCATCAGGACACAAATGTGGGGTGAATAAAGGGCAAAACAGATAAGTAGCAGAGGGATTTTATCTGAACCTCCATCACTCACTGGTGTCTCTGACTGAAAATACCAGAAAAATGGAAGTGACAGAAATAGCCAAGAGCAGATTTAAGAAGAGATGTTGGAATGCTCAAATCTAAAGACAGTTATTAGAGGAAGGAGAAACTTAGAAATCAGTAAATAAAATGTGAGGAGAAGTTGGTAGAAGAGGAGGTGGAGCGGAGGGGAGGGAATCATGGAGAGAGAAGAGAAATAAGGGCAAAAGGTATGAATTTAATTACTTTATTAGAGCTAGGTCCTCAGCTCTGATTAGAACTATGTCCTAAGCTGTTCTGCTGTCATAAAATGACCCCAGTATCTCAGTAGGGTACAATAACATTTCTTTCTCTTATGCTACATGTCTATCTCAGGTTAACTGCCAATGGGCAATTCGTTGTCTTCACCTAGGATTTGGGCTGACTGGCAAAGAGGTTTCAGAGGGGAAACAGCATGATAAAAATCACAGGACAGAAGCACGGAAAGACATACTTCACATCTGCTCACATTTCATTTGTCAAAGCAAATCACATGGCCAAACCTAATGTCAATGGGTGGGAATGTATATTTTGAACAATATATAATTATCTGACACTATGTGATATCTAAAAATGTTTTGATCTTCATAATAAGATAAATGCCACTTCCCTCTTCTTGGGTAGTTTTGGCTGGGGCATTTTGGACAACGTCCTGCAGTTTAGGTTTTTCTGGTGATTTTTCTCATAATTAGACTGGGGTTATGGGTTTTTTGGGGAGGAAGATCACAGAGGAAAAGTGTCATTCTTATCACATGATATCAAGGTATGTTATCAACATGATTCATCATTGTTGATGTTAACCTTGGGAGAGGGCTTGTCAGATTTTTCAACTGTAAAGTCCTCGGTATTTCCTCTTTTCTACACTCTACTCTTTGGATGGAAAAAGAAACCACCATAATGGAAACAACCACTATGCACAGCCCACGCTTAAGGAGTGTGGAGTTATGTTCCACCAATTTGGGGGCATTTCCCCTCTTCACAGGTGAGGAATCTGAGGTTTAAATCTGAGGTTTAAAGAGTTTAAGATCATAATTAAGTTACATCAAGATTGAAACTCACATCCATCTGACTTATAAAACAATTCTTCTTTCAGAACTATGCAAAAAGAAGCATAAGAATAGGGAAATGGTTAGAAAAGCAGGATACATCTATGAGTTGTTTCAGTGAAGCATGTTGAAAGGCGCGGCCCTTGATACTAGAGATATTCAGATAATGATTCCTTAACTTGCTACTCACTAGCACTGGGATTGGAGAGTTATGTTTCTTCATGTTTATAACACTATGCCATTATTGTGCTGATAGGGCCTACCAGCCTGTCTTTCTACAAATATACCCTGACTCCATTCTAATCACTAAACCACTTTTCAAAAGATAAACCAAGTCCTTGGAGCACTGTGAGAGGGAGCAGAGGATAAAAGTGATTTTATCTTCACTTTGTAAGGCCAGGGAATATCTTCTAGCTTCTAAATAATTTTTTTAAAGAGAGTTATAACTCTAGATCTGTCTAATAAAGAGAAGGAATATTTCTGTCACAGAAATAGTTTTTAGACAAATGGGAAAACGTCACTGAGGCTGAGAAGCAGACCAATAGGATATCAGGGTGGGTGAAAATTCTGTGCAATTTTTCCTTTTTACCGTGGAGACACAATATAATGTTGACAATTAATGTACGTGTCAGGTTCCATACCCAGTTTCTTGTGAAGTGTCATTGACAACGACCACATAACAGTATTGAATTGTGTTTTCTGAACTAGGATAATATCCCTCTTCTGACAAAAACTAAGTTACAGAGAATGTACAAAGATAAAACAGAGTTTGGAGATATTCTATATATTTCATATGATGAAAAGTCTTTTTTTCTATCAATTTTCATAAACAGAATAGAGAGTACATGGTGTCTGAGTCATAAGTGCATATTATATATTTAACTGTAATATTGTTACAAGATTTTTTTCTCTGTCTGTGCCCATGGTTCTTGGTTACACCGCTTCGAAGAGTGAAGAGGTGGACCAGCAATGGTGGGCAGCCAAGCAAGGTCTATGGAGCGATAGCAAAGTGCCAGTACAAAGCTCCAGAGGAAGGAGGGGACCCAAGAGGGTTGCCACTGGAGTTTCTACAGATAGGGGTTTTTATAGGCTTGTTGGGAGACTGTTTTAATCTCATTAACACTCCTTGCGCCTGTCATCCAAGCAGGCTTTTGTCACATGGGAAAAAGTGGAAGGCTCCTTCCAGGGTGGTGTGAAATCCTTTTAAGGGTGGTTTTCTCTTGGGTGTGTGTGGGGGGTGGGGGGGGCACGGGGAGGAGGACCAGGCGTCTTGTCCCTGCCTGCTTACCTTCCAACCATCCTTCATCAATAAGATACTTTTGTATATGATTAGTTTAAATATTCTAATGTGCAGTAATTTCTAAGTAAACTGAGATCTTGGCTGACAGTAAGGAAGTCAAGTGATTTACTTCTGTTTCTTATACTATAGAGACATTTATACTTTCAGAAATAATTTTCTTCTTCAATTGCCAAAATTATCTGGACTTTCTAAGGTTGTTACATTAATCCTATACAAGGATTGAACTTTTAGGGCAGTGACTGTTTTGTTTATCATTGTATCCCAGCACTTGGTTCATTCTAGAACACTATACACTTAAGTGTTTGTTAAATGAATATTGAATAAATATTTTCAAGACAAAAGGACTGTGTAAATTTAAGATAGTCTTAAAATACACAACAACTAAAATTAGCCTTTCATCTAATATGAAAGGCTGTGTCTAAAGGCTAGGATCATTAATTTCCCTCAGATCAGAATAAAACTTATTTTTATGAGACTGAAGTGGTGCAGGTTGAGATACCCCAAAACATGCCACTTGGCATAAAGATTATTTTGAGTTAAAAGAAATAAATACTCAGCAGATGCAGGAAAAGCTGTCTGCCTCCCCCATAACTGCCTAAATTTAAGTTGGAAAGCAGAGCCTGTAACAGGAAGAGAGCTATTAACAGAGACTCTCTACTTAAGGAGCCTATCTGCGTAACAGGGCAACCTGGTTTTTCCAAACATCTCTTTCTGCTTTCTTGCTAATAAGCTTTCTCCTTTTCCTGTCCTCAGACCCTCCACCTCTCTGTAGCTCCAGTAAACTTCCTGTGGCTTCATTGTCTTTGGAATTTCCTGTCTGTGTGGATTCCCTTTACATATGTGATTACATTGGATTTTCTCCTGTCAATCTGTCTCATGTCAAGTTAATTCTTAAGTCCAGCAAAAAGGACCACATGGCAGAGGAGGGTCTTCCTCCCCTACAAGACCAAGTATAACAGTCTGTATCACATAACTTGTGTGATAGCATGTTTTCTTCCAAATATCCTGACCAAAGACAAGAATCCCAAAGGTGAATACTGATCGATGTGGGAAAGAAAGGCAAAAGAAAAAAATTAAATTTCCTTATTACTTATGACCCATCGACCAGTCCTTGAAACAGGAAGAGTGACCTTCCTCTGGGAGCTCAGCTGCCTCAATGTTGACACTTTACCAAGGGCAAAAGGCAATCTTAGCCTGGATCACCCCCCTACCCCCTGGATCCTGTAAATCTACTTCAAACATATAGAAATTCCTTTGGAAACTTCCTTTATCTATCCCCTCTAAGATATATGTTAGTAAGCATCCTCCAAGCATATGGCCCACTGATCTCCATCTGAAGGGTCTCAAGACTGAGTTTTTATTAAACATCAATAACTTCTAGATATTTATTTAAAATAAGTAATCAGAGATTTTGTCAGAGATTAACATTTGAAGATATAAGGGTATTTATTACATAACACTGAAAATTTTGAATAAAACATAAATGGTTAATAATATGGGATTGCCTAAATAAATTAGGTAATATTCATTCAATAGCTTATTATCCACCCCTTAAAATGAAGTATCTATATACACAGAGGAGTGGTATTGAATCCTTGTTTTTCCACTTTCAAGTTCTGTGACATTTAACAAGTGTCTTATTTAACTTGATTGTGCTCTAATCAAATTTACACATGATCATAATTTTAGGAATCAAATTGTTGTACAGGCTCATTACAGAAAAACAGCAGAACTCTGACTTTTTCCAATTTTTGTTCCTTGGAGGCACCACTTTCAGCTCTTTTAACTGATTCCTTGGGTATTTGCCTCCATACTTCCACCACTCTAAAAGCAAAGAAAGAAACAAACAAGCTGGATTTTTTAGTTTAAGGCATTATCTATTGACTTCCTACTATGGAAACATAATTTAGTTCTCCTTCACTGCCTCTATTCCCAGCATACACACACACACAAACCCTTACTCTCTACCCTTTATTCCCAACAGAGTTTTATCATAATTTTGGTTACATCACTACAGTGTATATAGCATTATGACCACATATACATGAGCCTTAATGAGTTATATTGGGTATTATTATTACTTTCGTTTTTCGAAACAAGTTTTGGTTTTCCTACTTGCCTTTAATTTTTTTTTCTTTTGGGTGTGTTGTCGTTGTTTATTCTTAGCTTCCTATGTATTAGTAATTCTTTTATTCACAAGTATTTCCCCAGTTATGTAAGTGTTTTTTCAATACACACATAAACATTAAGCATCAATTTCATCCTCCTAGAGAAAGTCTCCCATGCACCTTCTGACTTCCCACATCTGGACCAGCTAACTCTTAACTGTTTTTCTGGGGACTCCCTTCACCATAAGCCTAGGAATTCTCTTTTCATCTTTTGCATGAGATTTCCTTTTTTCTTAGATTCCATGTCTTCCCCTCTCTTAGTTTTCTTCTTTGTTTTGTCAGAGCACAGATCTCTAAGAAGATGCTCCTAGAAGATAAAGTTTTTAACATTGCACTGTCTGAAATATAAAAACTTCACTCATATTTAACTAATAGTTGGGTGGGAATAGAATACAAGAAATCATATACCCTCAGAATACGAAGGCTTTGATAGATTGCCTTCTAGCGTCTAGAGTTGCAAATAAAAGACTCAATAACAAAGGCTAACATTTTATCAGCACTGACTATATGTCAGCCACACTTCTGTATGTATTGATGGTTATTATATCATGTAATCCTCACAGCAAATGTGTGAGGTAGTTGCTATGTTTAATCTCCATTTTACAGATAATGGAACCTGAGATACAGGTTTGGAGTAACTTTCCCAGAGTTTTAGGGCTACTATACGAAGTCTGGGATTAGAATCCAGGTGAACCAGGTGGAAAGTTACTGCTCTTAACCATGCTTTCCTGACAATTGATTAGTGAACTTTTCAATGAAAGATGAACTTTTAATTTGAATATTTTTTTCTCCCCAAATATGTTTATTTTAATTTTTCAGTGTTACAAGATTGATTGTTCATGCACCACACCCAGTGCTCCATGTAATACGTGCCCTTCTCGATACCCACCACCAGGCTCACCCCCCCACCCCCTCCCCTCCAAAACCCTCAGTTTGTTGCTCAGAGTCCACAGTCTATCCTGGTTCATCACGTCCTCTGATTTCCCCCCATTCGCCCTTCCCTTCCTTCTCACGATGCCCTCCATGATTTTCTTTATACTCCACACGTAAGTGAGACCATAAGATAATTGCCTCTCTCCGCTTGACTTATTTCACTCCGCATAATCTCTTCTATTCCTGTCCATG
>CM052799.1:118739309-118765502 GCA_028533885.1 Nasua narica
AGATCTTAGATATCAGACCTTTGTCTGTAGTGTCATTTGCAAATACCTTCTCCCATTCTGTGGGTTGCCTGTTTGTTTTGTGGACTGTTTCCTTTGCTGTGCAGAAGCTTTTTATCTTGATGAAGTCCCAAAAGTTCATTTTCGCTAATTTGAATATTTTTGTTATTATTTTTATTATTTTGCAGTGTCCCGAAATTTCACAATGCTGTGTCTTGTGATAAGTCTTTTCTCATTCATTATCAAAAGCACACAGTGAGCCACTTCAATCTGGAAATGCTGTGTGCTTCAATGCTGGAGAAAGTTCTTAAATTATTTCTGTATTAGGTTCCTTCCTTCTATTTTCTCTATGCTCTGTTTCAAGATTCATGGACTGGTCCCCCTAATTTTCCTGTACTCTGTTCTATTTTCTATAGCTTTACCTTTTTGCTCTACTCTGTACAAGATTCCTCTGACTTTATCTTCCAAAATTTCTAATGAATTTCTTAAATTCTCCTATTATATATTAATATCCAATAACTCTTCTTTGTGTTATCTGAATGTACTTCTTTAAAGCATTTGAGTTTATTTTTCCCTCATAAGTTTATTATCTCATGGATATATCTCATATTATTCATATTCACAATCAGAATATTTTGAGTTTTTAACAGAGTTTCACTCAAGTTGCTGCTCTTATTTCCACTTGTGTTTCATTTGTGTAATACCTGGTGTCCATAGACTATTTGTAATAGAAATGTGACCAGAAGTTTGTGCAGGTGACTGAAACTTGTTGGCAGGATATCTGTGTAGTGAAATGGCCGGGCTGTTTCATTGGAGAATTTCTGATGTCTGTATCTTCCAGTTTTTCTCTTGGGCATGGCTGATTCCTTTCTTTTTTTTTTTTAAGATTTTTTTATTTATTTGACACAGAGAGACACAGTGAGAGAGAGGGAACACAAGTAGGGGGAGTCGGAGAGGGAGAAGGAGGCTTCCCGCTGAGCAGGGAGCCCTAGCAGGGAGCTCGTGTGGGGCTTGATCCCAGGACCCTGAGATCATAACCTGAGCTGAGTGACCTGAGCTGAAGGCAGACACTGAATGACTGAGCCACCAAGGATCCTGGGGCGATAAGGATTCTAGTCACCTGCCCACGTAGTTAAGAGTCTGGTTTATGGACACTGGGGAGGGTATGTGCTATGGCAAATGCTGTGAAATGTGTAAGCCTGATGATTCACAGACTTGTACCCTGGGGTAAATAATACATTATATGTTAATAAAAAAATTAAAAAAAAAAAAGAGTCTGGTTGCTAGTGTTTTGGAAGGCAAGTAGGTAAAGAGAGCCTTGGTATATACAAGGTATCCACTTTCCCTGCTTATAACACAGCCCTCTACCTTAAGTGTAGTGGTATTTCCCATTTGAGGGACCCTCCATTTTACCCCTTCCCTGGACTTAACATTCAGTATATTTCTGGGGAGGGATTAGGGAAAGGAGAGGGAGAAGCAGGTATCTCCATGTATAGATCAGGATTCCATATCCGGGGCTTGAAATGCTGCTTTAACACTATCACCCATTTCTCCAGTTTTTTGCTGCATTTTCTCTTCTTCTTGTTGTCTCTCTTGAGTTTTGAGGTCAGTTAAAAAAGGCAAAGTAAACTGCTTTTCAAATTTTCTCACTACCAGGTTGGCATTTAGTTTTCTTAATTTATGCAATCAATTGCACTTGTTCATCTGCCTTTTACTGCTCTCATACTCTTGATCATGTTGTATATAAGCATTTTCAAAAACTCCCCTTTTGTCATTTTAGTTGGGTTTGAAGAGGTGACAAAGGCAAAAAGTGTGTGTGTGTGTGTGTGTGTGTGTGTGTGTGTATGTTAGGGGAGAGGACAGTAAACCTGCTATTCCTAAATAGTACTTTATGCTTATGTGCTTTAAGCTTTGTTTCCTCATACAAAAACGAAGACAATAACACCTTTTAGGGTTGATAAGAAAATTAAAAGACATTAAATGAGAGGAATGAGCAAAAACACTTAGACTAATGCCTTTCACGTAGCAAGTTGGTCATAATTAATAAACACTGACAAGGTATCCTAAGGATAGACACTCAAATTAAGTTAAAAATTGAAACTTATTTAAATTAAAAATAAGTTTAGAGTAAAGATACAGAGAAGAATTTGGGGATCCATTTGGAAGGAAGATAGCAGGATCTTCCTGCAACTAGAGATGCCTCTAGCTATTATTCTTCTTATCCCCTCTCTCTTCCTGGACACAAGAATGTCCAATTTCTCTAGCTTCTTTTCATCTCTGGGTGTCTCCTCTATTCTCTTGTTTCTCCCTCCAGATAAGCTTTGTCTGTTTACTTAAGGTGCTTACAGCTGAAAATGGCCTCAAGGGGCGCCTGGGTAGCTCAGTGGGTGAAAGCCTCTGCCTTCAGCTCAGGTCATGATCTCAGGGTCCTGGGATCAGACTTTCTGCTCAGTGGGTAGCCTGCCTCCCCCTCTCTCTCTTTCTGCCTCTCTGCCTACTTGTGATCTCTGTCAAATAAATAAATAAAATAAAATAAAAAAAAAAGAAAATGGCCTCAAGCTCCAGCATAGATTCTTATCTGCCTGACTCTTTCTGTTCCTCAATTCCATTTTTCAGGCAGCATTGGTGGATTGGTCCTACTTGGGAATTTATTCAGTTAGCCAGAAGTTGGGACCATGAGGTCATAGTGCTACCCCTGCAGGTGATGGGATGAGGGTACCATGGAGTAATAGGTACCTGAGATATTGTAATATATAAGAAAAATAAATATTTGGTCATTCAGATAACCAAAATATATTTCTCATGTATTTGGTCTTTCCCCATAGTCTCTGACTTAGGGCTCCCAAAACTCTGGGTATTTTCTAAGTGTTGAGTGTGATAAAGGTGCCTTTTCTTATCTTTATAAGGTGACTTTGGGAAATCACCTAATGGTGGGGGCTTGTTACCAGCGAAACTAACCAAGTGATTAGAGACTGAATTTCCCCACCCCTGACCTCCTTGGAGGAGTGACAGGCTGGAGATTCAGTTGAATTTTCCAATGGTCAATGATGTTTATCAATCATGGCTGTGTAATAAAGTCTCCATGAAAACTCAGAAAGCTTCTGATTTGGTGACACGTGGAGATTTGGGGAGAGTGGCGCACTTGGAGAGGGCATGAAAGTTATACGCTCTTTCCATATACCATACCCTGCCCTGTGTGTCTCTTGCATCTGGCTGTTCCTGAGTTATATGTTTTATAATACACTCGTGATCTAGTAAATAAAATGTTTCTCTGAGTTCTGTGAGCTGCTCTAGCAAATTAATTAAACCTGAGGAGGGGCTCATGGGAGCCTCTGATGTATAGTCAGTCAGTCAAAAGTACAGTAACAATCTAAGCTTGTGACTGGCTTCCTGAAATGGGAAGGGCAGTTTTGTAGGATGGAATACTTAACTTGTAGAATCTAATGCTATTTCTGGGTAAATAGGGTCAGAATTGAGTCAAATTGAGTTAAATTCTTGGACATTCTGCTGGTGTCTGAGCATTGCCTGTCAAAGGTGTAGGGGACTACCTTCCCCAAACATTAGAAATTTGGATCCTAGAGCACCAAAAGAGTATCTCTAGTGCTCATAATATAATCTTAAGAAAAAAGAGAAGAGGGGCCCCTGGGTGGGTCAAAGGGTTATAGCCTCTGCCTTTGGCTCAGGTCATGATCTTAGGGTCCTGGGATCAAGCCCCGAATTGTGCTCTCTGCTCAGCAGGGAGCCCCCTCTCTCTCTGCCTGACTCTCTGCCTACCTCTGCTCTCTCTCTGTCAAATAAATAAATAAATAAAATCTTTAAAATAAAATAAATTTAAAAAAAGAAAAAAGAGAATTTAAAATGGTACATATGGTACGTTACATGTTTAGTATGTATATATATGCTAAATACTAAATACTAATAATAAATACACACTCATGAGGTTGTTGAAAGAGTTAAATGAGAAAATGCATACAAAGTATTTAGCATAATTTGTGACACAATATAAATCTGATAAATGTTTTATGTTATTTAAATACAAAGAAAAAGTGCTAGAGGGAAATTCACCAAGACAGTATTTGTGATTTTTTTTTCCAGGAAGTGTAGATATGGATTACTTTTATTTTGCTATTTATACTTCTTTCCAATTTTTTTTTACAATGAACATGTATTTCTTGTATAACCAGAAAAATAATTTTATGAACCTACCGATATAAAAAAGAAATGGATAATAAAACTATAGCAGTTGTCTTTAATTTTATCTTCCAACTACTGCATCGTTTACCTATTTGACAGCTTGAAAACACTTTCTAGAATAACTCATTCCTTACTATGTTCTTATTTTTTTTGTTGTTTTTGAAATTTTTACAGTAAGGTAAGGGAACTTGAGAGTATGTAAGTCTTGTGATAGGACGATTTACAAAGTTTGATTTTTCAGTTCTATGTATCAGAGATTCCCAGTTAATAAAGCTTTGAGCAAATATTCAAAAATAAAGAGTTGCAACATAGGAAGAACTATGTCTAAAATCTTTTTACCAAAATTATATATTTTAAAATATGACAGAATGAATACATTAATACATATAATGAATCAC
Organism: Nasua narica; assembly: GCA_028533885.1. Classification (NCBI taxonomy): domain Eukaryota; kingdom Metazoa; phylum Chordata; class Mammalia; order Carnivora; family Procyonidae; genus Nasua; species Nasua narica. The sequence continues at coordinate 118,743,899 of CM052799.1, forward strand.
TGTTATCTTTTTTGTTAGTATGGTACTCACTATCATCTTGAATATTATTTTCCTTTTTCAAGGCAACATACCTTGTTTTTCCAATTCCAGAGTATAATTGTAAACTCAGATTCTCAGACAGGTCGATTAAAGGTCAACTATTTGGAAATCAGAAATTTACTGATGAAAAAGTTCAGGCTAAGAATTTTTTCCCCTTTTCTTGGTAATAAAACTAACAATAAGCAATGGTATCAAATACATAACAATAGTTTCAGGTTTTAGCTTGATACCCTTTCTGTTGTAAGCCTCTCCTACTTCCCTGTGTTTTGTTGATCATAAATTTCCAGGTCATTACCTACTTTGCCAAATTAGATTGCTTTTTGAAATGTATATTAAGGCACAGGTGATCTCTGTGGCACCAGTGGATTGTACAGGTTGATTCTCAGTTTCTTTTCTTTTTTTTTTTAATTTTATTTATTTATTTGACATAGAGAGATCACAAGTAGGCAGAGGCAGGCAGAGAGAGAGGGGGAGAGAGGCTCCCTGCTGAACAGAAAGCCTGATTCGTGGCTGCTTCCCAGGACCCTGAGATCATGACCTGAGCCAAAGGCAAAGGCTTTAACCTACTGAGCCACCCCGGTGCCCCTGATTCTCAGTTTCAAGACTTGTTACCAAGTAGGTAACCACAATATTTTATGAGAAAAGGAAATGTCAGCCTATACCATTTAAGTTGTAGCTACTTACCCAAATGTGTTTCTTTTGAGGAAAACAAAACACAGTAACAACAAAAATCCCCATATTAAAGCAGATTGCTTGGGGGCACCTGGGTGGCTCAGTTGGTTGAGTGACTGACTGACTTTTGGTTTCCGCTCAGGTCATGATCTAATGATCTCATGGGATCCTGGGATTGAGCCCCACATGGGGCTCTGCACTCAGTGGGAAGTCTACAGGGAGATTCTCTCCCTCTGCCTCTCCCCCACTCATGTGCACACACACACACTCTTTCTTTCTCATAAGTAAATCTTTAAAAACTTTTTTTAAAAAAATAAAGCGAATTACTTTGCTTTCATAAAACTGACACTGTGACTTATAACTCATGTTTCCTTTTGTGCTGGGCCTTCCAGGAAGCTCAGAACTAATCAAATCCCTAGTGAGGTACTTTTGGCATTAGTGTTTTTTTAGTAATGTGGCCTCCAAGCTTCCTATTCCTTTCCTACCTTCATTTTTCTCTTTTCCTTGACCATATCATTTTTACTGACATTGTTTCATAAAAAATTTCAAGTACTTTTCTGGAATAAGGCATTATCTAAGCAAACAAGTGAAATAATTTTCATATACTTTTTCCAATGTACCTGTCGGTATAGGTCCACACAACTTTTAAAAAAATCTATTATTACTTCATTAAGTAACAAGTGTATCTTCACGCCTTACTCAGTGTTTACTATAGAAAGGTTCTATATTACCTATTGTGAGGTTATGAAATAAAATGAATAATTTTAAGACTCAAAGTTCTTTAGCTATAGAAATCAGAATTGCCCTTGAATCTCTGTTCAGTTCAATTCTATCCATAAGGCGTATCTCTTTCTGTAGTTTTTGATACTTATAATTCAAGATAGAATATATATGAAGCTATATAAATAAAATAAAGAGGCATATCAGATATACACACATGTCCTCAAAGATGGTTTCAATTTATCTTGAACAATAATTATATAACTTATATTTATGCAAGTATCTCACAGAAAAATTAACAAGGGTATCCAGAAAATCTTTTGGTTGGTAGCTCAGATTAAATCACCCACTGAGCCTTTTTTTTACCCACATGTTCTCCTAATAGAGACTCATTAATAGTTGCCATGTTTACTTATGTCAGCAAATCATACTAGATAAGATATATCACGTCATTTTATTCTAATTATAATTATCTGTATTGTGATATTAAGGTATGATAAAATTATAGCTTTAATTCCAGCTAATGTGTAATTATATAGCTCTTAGTGTTAAGAAAACTGCTTTATATATGTAATTCCACCATTAGCATATTTGTACGGTACAATAAAAAATGTGATTCCTATATAACCCATAGGCTGTGTGTGTGTGTGTGTATATATATATATATATATACTTACATGTATATATATAATATTCTATATTGTTTCATTAGCCTAAAAGTATTTTCATACATATTATGAATATTATTCACACATATACATATACATAATACATATTATTGTTGAATCCTCAAAATAGTCCTACAAGTTATATAAGCAAAACAGTGTTGACCCCACTTCAAAAGCATGGACACTGAATGCCAGAGAAATCATGTGACTGATGGCCACACAGTAGTAAATTGACAGTGCCAGGATGGGAAGGCAGGTCTCTTCACTCTTGGTCCAGGATGTTTCCACTGCAAACCACTATAGATGGCTTTTAAGGTTCTAAAAACCACCTTCTCCTCAAAATAACACAGAACTTCTTATGACCTTATCCTGTTCTTTCTCTTGTTAATTCTAAACAGGAATAACTAAGGAAATGGAGAGAGGTTTAAATATCCACCCATCACTACCAATCTTCCCACATTACATTAACACTGGGAGAAGACTAGCCACTTTTTAAAATTAAGGCCCGGATTTTCTTGGACTCTTCTCAGCCTCATATATCTAAAACCTGCAGAGAAACTTTCAGTTTGCATACAGTGAAACTTTCCAGAAAATTTCCTCTACACATCAAAACATCATCTAATATAATATAGCGTCATACATGAGTTAGAAGAACACAATTCTTCTGAAATAGGGTAGATTTATCATCTACCCTATTTCATCTACCCTATTTATCATCTACCCTATTATCATCTACCCCAAGCTAAATCAGTCATGCGAAGTGCATACATTCCGAAAGAAAAAACCATAACGCTAATAGGTATTTGAGATTTTTTTTTGTTTATTTGGTTTGTTTTTGTTTTGAGATTCTTTAAATGCTTTTTCATTCTTTTGAATTTTCCAAGCCTAGCATTTCAAATTTACATGTAATCAGAACTCTTCGATTTCTCCCTGCCTACCACACAAACCAGTTATGTGCAACCTTCCAGGTTTCTACAAATTATTAATGGCCTCTCCATCCTCCTTTTGCCCAGGTCAAAAACCTAATCTCATTCTTGACTCCTCTGTTTAGAGAAGCACAATTAGAGAAAATACATTCTGAATTTGACCGCTTCTGATAACCTCTACTGCCATTCTTCAAATTTTACCTAAATTTTACTTCACTAGCCACCTACTTGGCTTCCCTGTTTCCATTTTTGCCTATTCATGTTTCCTCTCAACTCCCAGTCAATTCCCCACACAGCAGCCGGAATAGTCCTATTAATACATAATTCAGATCCTATCATTCTGTTCTTCTTCTCCAGTGGCTTCCTTAAATCTTTCCCTGGGGCTGTATGCGATCTAGCATCTGGAGATCTGCATCTCCACCTTTCTACCACTCTCCTCTTGCACCATTCCTCATGCACAGTGGCCTTCCTGTTCAACACTTCTCAGCCTCTTCCTGGCACCTACTTCCCCAGGCCTTTACAGAGTCGACTTCCTCAATTCATTCCTATCTCTGCTCAATTTAGAGAGGTTCTCCTGACTCTACCCAAAATATTGCTCCTTCACCTTTCTGTTCTTGTCTGTTTCCTTGCCTTGCTTTGTTTTTCTCCACTGCATTATCACTATCTCACTTCTACTGAATGTACATTAATTTATAATCTGACATCCCCTTGAAGATGTTAGTGCCACTGAGGACAGGGACAACATTGCTCAGTGTTCTGTCCCCAATGCTTACAGCAGTTCCTGCTCAACAAATATTTTCTTTCAAGTTTTAAAGTAGTACTTTCTAATTAGAAATAAAATGCATACTTTTGCTAAGCATGAACCAAAACTCCAATTATAGACTGGAAACATTCTGCAAAGTGCAGCTTTGACAAAGGAAAGGAATGAGCTGTCAGGAGTATTGAGAGGTTAAGTGAAGAAAGTGGAAGCTGAGCAGAGCCTGACCTGAAATAAGGCATTACAGAAGCTAAGAAGAAGAGAAATAATGGAAGAAGGAAAATAAGACTGCAATTAAAAATAGAAAGGTCACTGAAAGCCAATTTCCATGTTACAAGTGGCTGTGTTCCAGAGAGGACCAAATTCTATAACCAGCTGTGGAAAGGGGTTTGACACCAGACTGCCAAGGTTATTACTCTGTCACAGAGCTCTGTGGACCCTTTAATGATGATGGCAGGCACTCTGTTGAAAGGTTAGCTGCAGAAGACACCTGAGATGGAAAGTGAACAGCAAAGTGCATGACATGATTTGGCTTAAATCTAGTAACTGCATAGCAGAAGACTGAAATGTTTATTGCTTAGATAGAGATTGCAAGCAGAACAGGCACATGAGAGAGGGCCCCAACTGTTCTCAAAAATCAGGTTTACTGGAATCTAAAATGAGGTTAAATCTAAAATATCTATGAAAAGAAACTATTCAAGAGAAATGGAACTGGTAAAGGAAGGAAGGTAAGGGAGAGGTGGTTCATATGCATATGCATATTGAGTTGACTATCCTTGGGCAAATGGTGTTGTGAGGAGAAAATAATAAGAAATCTGAAAATGGAATCAGAAATATTGTACACACACAGAGACACATACTCTCACACATGGTGTGAAACAGATGAACCAGTTTAAAATCTCTTGATAACTGTTTGGCAGCACTGTGAATTTAAAGCCAGAATTCCTGGGGTCTAAAACAGGTCAGATTACAAATTAGTTGAGAGATCTTATGTGAGTCATTTCACTCCTCCAAGCTTAACTCTTCTCATGGGTAAAATAAGAGGATTTAATTACATGATTCCTAAAGTCTATTGCAATTCTAACAATCCCTGTAATTATAACCATTGGCATTGATTTGAGGTAGGTGAAGTAAATCACAACTGTAACACAGCTCCTAAGGATTAACTCTTTCCCTTATTCTGCTTGTAGTTAAAATAAAATATCCATTCATCATCCACCTATCCTTCATTCAACAAACATTTTTGAGTAACTTCTATATGCCAAGTACCACTCTAGGAGTTTCAACAAGGTCCCTGACCTTAAAGAGCTTAATATAATAATCCTCTACCAAAGGGTTTAACACTATACTTTTTAAAAATTAATTGTTTTCAACACTTAGGTAAGACTCATTTGGTCAACTGATAAATTTGTTCATTTGCCAACATGCAGATTTTTATTTATACATGTTTGTATCTGTGTCATCTCGTGAATCATACTGGAATCTTATCTGCAAAGTTCATACATATATGTGTGTGTGTGTGTGTATACACATGCATATATATGTATATGTATATAAATGCATATATGTGTGTGTGTATACACAAAGTATATATACACATGGATACATGCCCACATTTTTCCATATGTTTATAGCTCAGCCCTACTGACTGATACATAGGACTCTAGCCCCCATTGGGTTCCATACTTGGGCATGGACAAAAGAATACAATTACTTGTGCAAGAAGCCTCTATGGTCTCATTGAATTGAGCCTATTGAGTGGCTCATGTAGAGCAGAGCCCCTTCCCAGGGACTTAAGTTGTGCATTAGCCTCTCTTAAGAATCTATTCAGTTCTGGAACTGATGGCCCTGTATTGAATTCATTTCTCATTCCTTCCTCATCTTGAGAATGGCCCCTATGACTTGAAGCTTTTTTAACAGTCCTCTCTGGCAAGTTGTCTTCTCATTATTCTGATTTACCACATATCCTTAGCATTCACTCAATTTTACCAGGACTTTGTTTCACTTTGAAGTTTTTATTATCAGAAAAAAAACCTCTTAAACATCTAGATAAGACTATTTTGGTTATGGGATTTATGCTTCTTTTTTTAAGGAAAGAAGACACCTTTCTTTATGTAAAACCACCTGCTAAATAAAAAACTCATACTTATTTAAGAGCCAGATAGTCATTTCCTCCTGCTCTGTTCCAGTAATCCAGAGATGTCTGGTTTTAAAGAGAAATCTAAAATTTAAACAAAAAACCATTATTATTTGCTTTACTTAAAAATAAAAATAAATATATGGGGGCGCCTGGGTGGCTCAGTGTGTTAAAGCCTCTGCCTTCGGCTCAGGTCATGATCTCAGGGTCCTGGGATCGAGCCCCGCATCGGGCTCTCTGCTCAGCAGGGAGCCTGCTTCCCCTCCTCTCTCTGCCTGCCTCTCTGCCTACTTGTGATCTCTCTCGCTCGCTGTCAAATAAAATAAAATAAAACCTTAATATATATATATATGAACACCAGATAATAGATAAATTACTATTCCAACATAAATTATATTTTTCTTATCCTTTTGTGGGAGGTGCTTAAAATACTACTGTTCAATGGAGATATGGAAATGTACTGCTCAGCTCTGCCTTCAAAGAAGGACTTGCTGTAAATGTAGAGAATGTGGTCAGCTTATAGCTTCCATCCATTGGGTCTGGGTTGTGCTACTGCGGAGCTATGGAGAAGAGCAGATTTGATAGCTAAGGATGAGGGGACTCTGGAAAGTTGAGTGGAGGAGTGACATAATAAGCACCAGTTGTTGTCCCAGACCAATGGTACCTGTGGCAGCTACAGCCTATCCTCCTAAACTCTCTTTTCTAAGTTTCCTTTAGGAAAAGAGGTCCACCAGAATACCAGAGGATATGCTGCCAAAACAAGTTGAGAAGGAGATGGAGGGAGTATACAAATGGACTATGGTAGACACAGAAATGTGCTGCCCATCCTTCCTCAAGGAATACATTTCTGCCCAGCTGCAAGGAAGCAGAGGATAGCAGACAGCCCCTCTTCATTGGCTTCTTCAGAGTTTGCCTCAACTGCAGGAACCCAGGGCCTCAGTTTTTGAGTGGTTGGCATCCAGTGATTGAGCAACATCAAGGTATAAGGGCCTGTCCACTTCAGCCCATAGCAAATTCCTCCAATGGTCAATATTTGCTCTGGAGCTCCCATTAGGTGTGCAGAGGCCCTGCCAGACCTGCACCAGGATCTGAAGCCCTCCCCACCCAATCTTGCTTCCTGTCCACCCCCACCCCCCATCCACTTTGCTCTTGAAGAGGTTTTGCTTGTCTAACTCCATCTCAGAGCCTGCTTTCAGGGGACATAACCTATGGCACTCACCTCCTCTCTCACTCACATGTGACAGTGTCTCTTACTTTACATCTTCACCTCATGCTAGAGGAACAAGGAATGTTCAGGGTAGCCAACAGCACAGAGCTCTCATGGTCAGAGTCTGGCATAGTGGGGAAAAGGCAAAGGGCAGGAATAAAATCATTTCAGTACTTCTTCACTTTTTATCTCAGTCCCCAGATACAGATGCCATTGTTAATGGCATGGGAGATTTCTGATGGTCTGATATATAGATACCTTGCTGCTTAGGGTAATAGACAAATCTTTAAGAAACTGATCCATCTTCAAATATTCTGAGGGTACTGGTTGGTTAAAAAAATTTTGCAGTGACTCCTTTAGTTAAAAAAAATGGTGGTCTTTTAATCTACCTGTTTTACAAATCTAAAATTCCATATGTCAGAATTATATAAATTATATATTTAAAAAAACTAAAATAAAGCAACTCTTCTAATTAATGCTATCTCAACGTTTGGGGTGGGGAGTGGTAAGAAAACTACTTTTACTGTTAGCCAAAAATGTATTTGTGAAAATATCTGAACTTCCACTTAATGTATTCAAAGTGAAGATAACATTCCTTCCTCTTCTCCAACCTCTTAAGTAGTTCCTGCTCCCACATCTGTTTTTGGGTGTTTACTCCTTTTCACGGAACTTAGCACTGCCTCCTTGGCCTGACACACACAATTGTGGAGAGTGGCTTACAGTAGCAGCTTTGCCCCAAGACCAGCACAAGAAGGAAGGGAGCCAGGCCAGTTGGTTCCGGCACTTCCATAGCTAAGAACTACACAGATGGAGCACAGCTTCTCCCCACTCTGGGCTTTCCCACTTTCCCGGAAAACATTGCAACTGAGGGATGAATAGGCTGATCTCTCCGTGCTTGTTTCTTCATCTGTATGTTGAGGACCTTCATGTACACAGGCTTGCTTAACTGAGATGGCAGGTCTCGCACAAGGCCTGGCACACAAAAGCTGCTCAGAAAGTGTGTGTGTTTGTTCATTTATTCCTGGCCTTTTATCAGGAACGTATAAAGATATGATGTATGTTCCTATCTGAGCCCATTACCAGTCACAGCTAAGCGGGTAAAAGGAAAGGGAACCAATCTTTAAGGAGATTTCCTTATGGGCTTAAGATATTGTGCCTTCACTGCTTTGCTTTAAAACTGCCCTACCTTATCCCCATCCTTTCTGATTCTAAGACCTCTATTATAATAATTCCAAGGGGTTCCCAGCTCAAGGGGATGGTAAAAAGTACTCAAGTGGCCCATTCTAACTGTCTTAAAAAGAAAACCACAAAAACAAAAAACCTTCATAGCCTCTAAGAGTTTGAATGGCACCTACTATAATCAAATACAAAAAAATGTCACTGGTTTTCAAAGTCTAATAATTATTTTTATTTGACATTTATTGATTATTCACTGTACACTAGGCACTGACATTTTATTTCCATTCTTTCATTTGCCTTATAAGCCTGTGCACTGGAGAAGTGGGTGCTAGAGAAGTGAGGTATCTAGCGTGAGGTCACACAACCAGTCTGCTGTCGATTTTCTATAAAGTTAATGCTGCTTAGGCTGTATTTTGTTCCTCTCATCCTCTCTTGCTGTCTCCCCTTATTATTTGAAGATTTTTTTGTAGTGATTTGCTTTGGTTCTTTTGTCTTTATTTTTTGTGTCTCTATTATAGGTTTTTCCTATGGTTCGTTCATGGCTTGCATAAATTATTTTACAGTAGTTATAACTTTCTATTTTAAGTTGATACCAAGTTAACCTCAGTTGTGGTGCAGATGTTCAGTGGTGGCTACTGGGATCTTCCTGGTCTCTTCTCCTCCTCATCCCTCCCCGTGAGCCAGTCATGCCTGAGGGATCCCTCTTGGTGTCAAGGCCAGGAGCACAGGTACATGCACTGCAGCAGCAGTTCCAGTGTCTGGGGGCATGGACACCCATGCTGTGGCACCAGGACTTGGGGGAAAGTAGAGTGAGAAAGGGAAGGGTGTGGCACATCTAGCCCTGAGGGGATAAGGAAGAGTTCCTGCTTAGGGAGCACATGATGGCATGGACTGTGGGCAGCTCTGTCAGCTGAAGTCCTTGGTGGTGAAAGTTGTAGGTGCTTATTGTGGTGGTGAGAGCTTTTGGGGCCCTCAGTGGTGAAGGCTGTTGAAGTTCTTTTGGTTTCCTTTTCCCCTGTGGGAGATGTTTGTGGTAAAGGGATCCCTCTTGGTCCCAAGCTGTGCCAGCCTGTGGGATGGGGTGATGCAGGTAAAACGCTTCTCATACTTTTCCATGCAGTCATCTTCCATTTTTTGTGCTCCATTGGGTTGCCACAGCTTTGCAATTGTTCTCCAGAGTTATTTTCATCAGTGAGTAGTTATAAAATTGTGGGGATTTGGGGGAGGCATTAGGGCTAGGACCACCTAGTCTGCCATCTTTCCAGTGTCACCCCCCATATTATTTTTCTTAAAGTGAGCATTTAAAATTGGATCAACTCCTACAGCCAGCAAGTGGCAAAGCTGATTCAAACCCAGATCTGTGATTTCAAAGTTACTTCTTGCAGTTTTTTTCTCATTTGTTGATAGCTTAGCTCTGTTCCTCCCCTATCATCTCTCTCATGAGCCTCTGCTCTCTTTCTATTGAAACCCTTCCCCCATTGCCAGAAAACATTACTGAGTCACTCATCTTATCTTCTCACCAAAAATGAGATGGTGATGCTTTGCTAACAATTCCTTTTCCCTGACAATTCTCTCCTCTGGAAGCAACCCCTTATACCATTTGTCAAAATTCTCAGAATACAAATAGTTAGCTCCTTGCTTCCTACTACCATTCCCAGACACAGCTGACCTCCAGAATAACCCCCTACCTTCTTCAAATAGCACTTGTCTCCAGTGTCCTCTACAGCTACATTTCTTAGTAATTTTAACCTCTTCCCCTACTGGCGTCACAGTTTGACAACATTCTCAACACATATGGTCTGCATCTCTACTCCACTTGAGCCACCCACAGGCATGACCACATCCTGAAACTTGGCATGCCTCAGAATAACTCTATATCCCAGCTCTGCAAAACAAAAATTTCCCTCCTCCCACCCTAGGCTCTTTTTCATTCTTCATTTATCCTAAAGCTACTAATTACCTTCCTATAGAAAGGCAATAAACTGGTTCATTTTGTTCCAGAGTGGGTTCTTGCTGCCTCAAATCTATTAAATTTTAAATCTACTTGATATTTTTAAAAATAATCTACATTCATCTACCTATGACATTTAAAAAAAAACCTTTTTCTCAATTTTTTTCTCCCTCCTCAAAGATTAGCCAACTAGTATTAACTTTCTAAATAAAACCTCAGCTCCTACTTTACAAGAAAGATTGAAAGCAACAGGCCATATAATCTTCTCTCTCCTTCTCAACAGTTTGGCTTCACAAGCTCTCATTTTCCCATCCATCTCAGAGGAAGAGATCTCTTTCAAGGCATCCCTCCAAGTGTGGCCCCCATCCCTTCCTTTGTCATCCCATCCTGACACCTTGCTCCATCTATTATTTTTGCTCTCCTCCCTGAATCATTCTCCTATGTCTAGATTGTGCTTTCTACCATTCACTTGAAATAACTTTTAATGGCATCCACTAGGATTGAAGGTGTAACCTCGACTTCAAAGATATCAATCTCTTCAGTCCTAATGAAAGATCAAGGAGGGAACAAAGGAGAACAAAGGAGTTAGGGGGGACTTCAACAAGGTTCCACAGTGCACAAGAATATAGGGCCTCCCCAATCTTTAAGGTAACCTACATTATGATAAGTAATAGAAGTTTATCCAAAGTTGGGATGATTATCTCCATCAATTTTTAGATTTTAGGACATATAGCTGGGTAACCAGGAAAGAGTGCTAAAGCTGCTGAAGAATTTCCTAGCTGAGAAAGATTACTAGTGACTGCCCTGGACCACAGCCAACTTACATAAATCCCTTTAGGAAAGAAAGCAGGTGTAGGAACAGGAACAGCACCATGCACAGGTGTCTCAGTCTTAGAAGGACAATTATGCCTCCATATATCATTTTCAAAAGGTGAATAACTGAAAGGACATTTGAGATTCATTTAGCCCAGAAGTGAGTGATAACCTGTGGGCTATATTCTGCCCATAGCTGATAAGCTTTCTTTGGCCTGCATTGTGTTTCTCATAATAATTGTACCAATACATTAAGATGTGGAGAATTTGCACAAAGGTCATGTTTTGGTTCTTAGGAAATATTGGGAGATTTGACAGGCTAAGAGTGAAATTTCAGCCTGACAACCATTGGTTGGATCTGAGTAATGACTGCTTCATTAGATGGGATATGTTCTTTTCTGTTCACCCTCATCCTTATCATCCATTCAGGAGGCATCCACACTTGAATTTCCAATTTCTGACTGGGTCCAATGTCCTAATATTAAAAACGGTGAAATTCGAACCCAAGGAATTTTTATGGTAACTTCAAAGTCACATAAGCTAGTCAGAGGCAGTGTCATGCTTGCTTCCTAGTGCTGTGTTCACATTCTACATTGCTTCACAAAGGTTCTTTAGCCTAACATTTTTGATGTACAGAGCAATGAACCTAATCCTATTGGAGGTAGAGAATTCAGGTGACACTTTTTGCCATTATTAGCTTTCAAGCCATCCTTTTGGAATAGTGCAATTCACTCAGGAAGTCTTGTCACTGGGCAGATCGATAGCTCTGACCTACTTGATTATGTAACTTGCAATTGTGTTTCCATTATAAAACTCATTACCTAGTACAGAGAGGAAAAAAAATCCTCACTTACCTTTTTTAGAATCTTTTCTCAAGCTACATATGCTAAAAGTTAGGGTTCCTTACCATTTTTTCACATCCTTTTGGTTTTTGATCGGGCAAAGAAGAAGTAAAAGACCATAACTCTGATTCAACAATTTAATCTCATATTGAATACTTAACATTCATATTTAGACAGCTTTATGTATGTCATCCTGGGAATTCTTTATTTCTTTAACAGCTTTATACATTTTATTTGTTGCTTCCATAAGAAGTAAAAAGAAGGGAGAATTCTCCATTCCAAATCATGATACAGGATTCATTCTTATCTTTCCCATCTCACCACTCCCTTCCATGCATTTCTCTTCCTCTCCTTTCTCTCCCATTCCTTCTTTTTCTTTCTTTTTAAAATTCTCTTCCCTCCCTTTCCTTCTTTAATCATTTATTGATTGCTCACTGCATGCTATTCATTGTGCAAGAAAATCTAAAAGGAGATTCATAAAGAACAAGGTCAGGTGAATGAATGCGCAAATAATGTAATATATTTAATTAATGAAAAAATAATTTAAGACATATAAATCAGACACTGTCGTGTTCCACTCCTGTTCTCTCAGATCCTCTTACTATGTATCAGCTTGACTTTCAAAGGCAGCACTGGTACCTTGGTCGGTGGGCTGCCCTCAGAAGGCAAAAATGCCTATGTACTGGTACAGGGGTAGCTTGTAACCAATGACTAATCAGTGCAGGAAGAAAAATACCCAGATCTCACCTTCCTGGCTAAATTTTACACAGTTTTCCAGAGTTTCCCAATGGGATAATAATTATCAGTTACTCACAATAGTTGACTTAATAACATATCTCTTAAAGGCGGCCTTCTCTTCCCTAATTGCTTCCTTCCTTATCTATACATGCCCCTTGCACCTCTCAAAAGACTGCTTAACACAAATCCTTGTCTCAGACTGCTTTGGGGGAGAACCCAAGTAAAGTCCTATGGGAACTTAGGAGAAAACAATTCTGCCTGGCAGAGTTGGAGAAGGGTCAATTTAGGAGGTGACATTGACCACCTATGAACTAGGTTTGAGCTAGGTTTTAAAAAATAAGAAGTCTGCCAAGTATAGGTGATGACTTTAATAATATTAGCAGCTAAAACACTTTCTATGTGCTTCCCCCTTTGATTCCCAGAAAGGTGGTTTTTTTTTTTTAATTCTCCATTTTTACAAATGAGGAAACTGGGGTTTGGAGAGATTAATTAAGTTACATAAGGTTATTCTGCCTGTAAATGGCAGGGCTAAGATTTAAACACAGTATCATATGGCTCCAAAGTCATAGATCTTTGTGACAATATACTACATAGGAGAAAGAAAACAGGCTTTCAAGGCAGACACATCTGAGCTTCAATCCTCCTTTGTATTAGCTGTGGGTGAAAATTAACCTCTAAATCTGTTTTCTCCACTTAAATTTGAGATTACTCTGAAGAATGTTTTCATAAAGTTTAATGGAAATATAACATGTGAAGTACCTACTACAATGCCTGTCATAAGTAGGTACTCAGTAAATATAGTAGTAGTTGTTATCATGACATATGACTATTATAAGCAGATGAAACTGCTCATGTAAAAATTTTGTGTGTGTGTCTGAACACCAGCCCCTCTTACCCCAAAATATGGCAGTTTTATGTGCTTAGAATGTAATATTCATGGTGGAAAGTGGTGAGAAATGAGGTTACAATGGAACTTTAGAACTTGATTTTTATTTTATTTTACTCTATTTTACTCTATTTATTTATTTATTTATTTATTTTTTTGAGAGGAGGATGGGGGGAGGAGGGGCAGCAGGAGAGAGAGAGAGAGAGAATCTCGATGTGGGACTCCATCTAATGATACTGAGATCATGACCTGAGAGGAAATCAGGAGTTGGATGCTTAACTGACTGAGCCACCCAGGTGCCCATAGGACCTGATATTTAAAAGATATGTATGTCATGCTGAAGAGGGTGACTTACTCTACAGGGATCAAAGGTTTTTGCACAGGGATGAAAATGACATGTTTAGGCCTGCATTTTGTGGTTAAATTGGGATGGAGTTATCAGGTTCAGATGTGTGGGGGGTTTTCTGGTTGGGGAGTGGATAACCTGAAGTCACTAAGAATGTTAGATTGGAGAACTGTGGGTCTGGGGGCAGGAAGACTTCGCAGGAAGCTTTTGGACTCTGCTATAAGAGTTTTCTCCTCATTGCCTTCCAGCATTTTCAAAGCACAACAAAATTATCACATATGAGTAAATGAAAAGATTTTGCACATGTGTGAGAGATAGAGAAAGTAGCTTGAAATAGCAACCGCCCTTACTCAGTCTGTGCCTCTCAAATTTAATGCCTTCAGACCTGCTGTGGACCCTGAAGGTCTACACACTTGTGTTCTACAACAGAGAAAAGACTTTTGAGATAATACCCCTCAATTTACTTTCAGACCTCTGTCCTTGAATATTTATATGGACTATGCATCCTTTGTCTAACCCACTTGATTGCTAACCTCTACTCAAGTCTGTGGTCTTGGTTTGGCCTGGACAGTGTTCCCTTGAGCCTCAGTTTGCTCAACGATAAATGATCAATAATAACCTCCCTGCTCTCCCCATAGGATCAAATGCAATCTAGCTATATTTATTACAGATCACTATACAAACATCTTGCTTAGTGAGACAAAACTGTTTTTCCACCTCAATCCAGAGAGTCTCCTTCCATTTAATAATTACTTTTGTGGGATAAGATATTTGTTCACAAAAGCTAAATCACTACTCAGTCATTTTTTTTTACTTAAAGATTGTAATCACTGTTTTCCTATTTAATCTTGTGGCAGAAGCCTAAAAAGGATCATAAAAATAATAGAATTCAGCTCTACCTTAATTTAGGATTTTTTATGGGTTTTAGAAAACAAATCTTTCAATCTTAGCTCCTTCGGACCAGGAATATTCCAAATTGGCTATCTGTCTATATCCAGTTTTATTATTTTATTTTCTTAAAGTGATTTTTTCATTAATCATTGAGCATTTTCATAGTTATAATAAGTAGAATAGCAACTTCATCTGATTCATTTAATTCTTCAGTTTACATCATTTTGCATTTCTTCAAATAATGGATTCTGAGGGAGATGAGTTCCTGGCCTAGAGCTTTTGTTCCATCTTGACCTATCAAAACCCTCTAAAAAAAAAAAGATTTTACTTATTTATTTGACAGGGAGAGACACAGCAAGGGAGAGAGAGCACAAGCAGAGGGAGTGTGTAGGAAAGGCAGACCTCCTGCCAGGCAGGGAGCCCAATGCTGGACTCAATCCCATGATCCTGGGATCATGACCTGAGCCCAAGTCAGATGCTTAATGATTCAGTCACCCAGGCACCCCTCAAAACTCTTCCTTCCTTTCACAGCATTGCCTAAAATAATACAGAAGCCTGGGTGGGAGAATATGGGAACTTTCTGTACTATCCTCACAAATTTCTATCAATCTAAAACTACTCCAAAATTTAAAAGAATTTATTTTTTTTAAAGTGAGGATTCCAGGTACCTGGGTGGCTTAATTGCTTAAGTGTCAACCTTTAGCTCAGGTCATGATCTCAGGGTCCTAGGATCGAGCCCTGCATGAGCCCTGCTCAGGCTCCCTGCTCTGTGGGGAGCCTGGCTACTCCTTTTCCCTCTGCCTACTGCTCCCCCCTTGTGCTCTATTAAAACAATAAACAAAATCTTAAAAAAAAGGAGATGATTCCAATTTGAAAAATAGTGTGTGCAAAATTTAAATATGGATGTTAATGTGTGTGTGTGTACACACACCTCTGTGTGGGTCTGTGTTGGGGAGGGGGGAGAGAGAGAGAGAGAAAGAGAGAACAAAGAAGGTAAAGAGAGGCAGGTTGGGTGGGCTTAGGTAGCCAGAAAGGGAGTACATTAAGGTGAAAGAGGAAAGGAGTCCAGTTAGTTTGGCTGAAGTGTAGGTGGTCAGTATTTTCTCTGAGGAAATCAATATCTAACTGTGACAGCCAGCAATAAAGTTTTGAGGTCACTTGATTCCAGTCCAGTGTTCCTTCCACCAAGTTTTGATTGAGGAAACATAATGAGGAGAGGCTGGGCGCAGAACTGGCTAGGACAAAATGGCAAAGACTTCATAAATACTATCTTTTTTGGGAGAGGGAAAAAGGAGGTGGGACTGAGAGAAGGAATAAAGTAGGATAAAGAAAAAAAAACACTATTTGGATGCGAACTGGTGAAGATCTTTGAAGCAAAAATGGAATTGCCATGAGAGGCAACTGGAAGCTAGTGCCAACTAGTAATTTATTACTGAGGGCTTTTTTTTTTTAATTTATGTATTTATTTTATTTATTTTTTATTAACATATAATGTATTATTTGCCCCAGGGTACGTGTCTGTGAATCATCAGGCTTACACATTTCACAGCACTTACCATAGCACATACCCTCCCCAATGTCCATAACCCAGCCACCCTATCCCTACCCCCCTACCTCCCAGCCACCCTTAGTTTGTTTCATGAGTTTGGGAGTCTCTTAGGGTTTGTCTCCTTCTACTGAGGGCTTTTAAGTGTCCAGCTCCATCTTGTGAAGGTTAGAAACACTCAAAAAGCAAAGCTCTGTTGGTATATGTGTGACTGGATTAAACTGGAGCGAAAGCATAGGTAATGAAGAATCAGCTGATGTCTGGAATCTGATGGCAGTTATAAAAATATTTTGAATTGATAATCTCTGTTCCTAAAAAAGTTGTTTATTAAATTTAAGGGTTTGCTCCTTCTTCAAACTTTCACTAAGAAGACTTCTGCCTTTCCTTAACAAGAATTCTTATTCATGTTACTTGTAAACCTCCAAGGTTTCATAAATATTCACATATACAAATTGAGTACTGATAGAGTGATATAACTGCATGCATGAGTCAACACATTGGAATTTATTTCCATATTCTACAATTTGTAAACCAGAAAACAGTTTGATTTCTCATCTATCTGCACCTTCTAAAGTTTTAGAAGCATGACTGATTAACTCCTTAATGAGAGAATCTTGGTTTGGTACCAGTAGCAAACATGTTTCTAGTTTAAAAAAGAAAAGCATATGATTGAAAAGCAAAAGCTTCTTATACTGATAATTATACTATAATCTATAATCATATTTCTGGAGAAAACTTTCTGATATATTATCTTCCTTTAGTTACTAAGTATTTAAAGATAGCAATCCATGTGGTCATGAAAGGATATACCAATATATATTTCATCTCTTGGACAACTGGTCATGTGTCTTTTAAAAAAAATATTTAAGTATAGTTGACACACAATATTACATTAGTTTTAAGTATAAAACACAGTGATTCAACAACTCTACACATAGCATGCCTCTCTATTCTATGCTCACCACAAGTATAGCTACCTTATATCACCATACGAAGCAATTATGATATCATTGACTATATTCCTTATGCTGTACCTTTTATTCCTGTGACTTATTCATTCCACAACTGGAAGCTTGTATCTCCCAATTTTCTTTGCCCATTTTGTCCATCTCTCCAACCCCCTTCCCTGTGGCAACCATTAGTCTATTCTCTGTATTTATAGGTCTGATTCTGCTTTTTTGTTTGTTTATTCATTTCTTTTGTTTTTTTAGATTCCACATATGAGTGAACTCCTGTGGTGTTTTTCTTTCTCAGTCTGACTTATTTCACTTATTTCACCTCCAGTCCACCTATGTTTTCACAAATGGCAAGATATCAAGCCTTTTTATGGTTGCATAATATTCCTATGAGTGTGTGTGTGTGTGTGTGTGTGTGTGTGTGTGCGTGTGCCACATATTCTTCAGTTATTCATCTTTTGATCCTGTGTCCTTTTGCTAAAGATATCTTTTTACTGACTGCTTGAAAATGATGATCCAGAGGAGGAGCAAGATGGCGGAGAAGTAGGAGGTTGAGATAGAGTCAGATCCCAGAAGTTCATCTAGATAGTTATTAAATCATTCTAAAAGCCAGCATACTCAATAGGAGAGAGAATAGAGGAAGAAGAGCAATTCTAGGAGCAGAAAATTGACCACTTTCCGAAAGGTAGGACGTTTGGAAAAGTGAATCCAAAGCGATGGGAAGAGAGACTGCGGGGAGAGGGGCTGGCTCCTTGCAGCCGCAGAGCCGCGGAGCACAAAATCGGAACTTTTAGAGTTTGCTCCGCTGAGGGACATCCCCCCAGAGGCTAAAAGGGAGGTTCAGCCCTCGTGGGAACAGAGTGGTTTCAGGTCCCGCGAGATCATAAAGAGACCGGGGGTGTCTCAGTGCGGCAAAGCTCCCAGATATCAGGGCAGAGATGCCGGTGGCAGAGAAAGAGCCACCCAGTGTGTTTTCAACTGGGGCTTACCCTAGACCGTGGCCGTGGCCCTTTGAGTGGGGACCACATAAGGCATTCTGAAGAGACCCCCTCCTTCCTCTTCGGGGAGGAGTGGCACGGGAGTACGCAGCAGGAATCTGTTGGGTTTGGAGACTCCAGACAGGGCCACGCACCAGAGATAGAGGCGCTCCGCCACCGGTGGCTGAGCTTGGGGCTTGTGCAGGGACCCAGGAAAAGGGAGTGATTGACTGCTTTCCTCTGAGGGCACGCTGAGGAGCAGGGACTTCAGCGCTCAGCTCCTCCGGCCGGAGACTGGGAGCCGCCATTTGCATTCGCAGCCTCCGGGGCGGTACAGAAAACGCTCAGGGAACAAAGACTCCCCAGAGCGAACCTGAGCAAATTGCTTGGCCCCTCCCTGGGCAAGGGCGGGGCAATTCCACCTCAGGCAGACATCTGAGAACCAAGTTGAAAAGGCCCCTTCCCAGAAGATCAGTGATAATGTCCAGCCAAGCCCAAGTTCATCAATCAGTGAGAACTATGGAACTCCAGAGTACTTTTCTCTCTCACTCATCTTCTTAGCTCGATAAAACGACAAGGTGGAAAAACTCACCACAAAAAAAAAACAAGAGATAGTACTGATGGCTAGAGACCTAGTTAATACAGACTTCAGTAATATGTCAGAAATAGAGTTCAAAATGATAGTTATCAAGGTGCTAGCTGGGCTCAAAAAAAGCATGGAAGAGATCAAAGAATCCCCTTCAGGAGAAATAAAATCCCTTATGGGAGAAATAAAAGAAATAAAATCTAACCAAGATGAAATCAAAAAAGCTATTAATGAGGTTCAAACAAAAATGGAGGCTCTTAATGCTAGAATAAATGAGACAGAAGAAAGAATTACTGACATAGAAGATGAAAAGACAAAGAATAAAGAAGCTGAGAAAAAGAGAGACAAATAACTATTGGACCACGAGGGAAGAATTCGAGAGATAAGTGATACCATAAGACGCAACAATATTAGAATAATTGGGATTCCAGAAGAAGAAGAAAGAGAGAAAGGGGTGGAAAGTATATTGCAACAAATTATTGTAGAGAATTGCCCTAATCTGCTGAGGGGCACAAACATCAAAATCCAGGAAGCACAGAGAACCCCCCTCAAAATCAATAAAAATAGGTCTACACCCCGTCATCTAATAGTAAAACTTACAAGACTTAGTGACAAAGAGAAAATCCTGAAAGCAGCTCGAGACAAGAAATTGGTAACATATAGAGGCAAGAATGTTAGATTGGCATCAGACCTATCCACAGAGACCTGGCAGGCCAGAAAAGACTGGCATGATATATTGAGAGCCCTAAACGAGAAAAATATGCAGCCAAGAATACTATACCCAGCTAGGCTGTCACTGAAAATAGATGGAGAGATAAAAAGCTTCCAGGACAAACAAACACTAAAGGAATTTGCAAACACCAAACCAGCCCTACAGGAAATATTGAAAGGGGTCCTCTAAGCAAAGAGAGAGCCTAAAAGGAACAGAGACCAGAAAAGAGGAGAGACAATATACAGTTAACAGTCACCATACAGGCAATGCAATGGCACTAAATTCATATCTGTCAATAGTTACCCTGAATGTAAATGGGATAAATGCCCCAATCAAAAGAAACAGAGTATCAGAATGGACAAAAAAACAAGACCCATTGATATGCTATCTACAAGAAACTTATCTTAGACCCAAAGACACCTCTAGCTTTAAAGTGAGGGGGTGGAAAACAATTTATCATGCTAATGGACATCAAAAGAAAGCTGGGGTGGGAATCCTTATATCAGATAAATTAGATTTTAAGCCAAAGACTTAAAATAAGAGATGAGGAAGGGCAGTATATCATACCTAAAGGGACTGTCCAACAAGAAGATCTAACAATTGTAAACATCTATGCCCCTAACGTGGGAGACCAATTATATAAACCAATTAATAACAAAGTCAAAGAAACACATCAACAATAATACTATAATAGTAGGGAAATTTAATACCCCCCTCACCAAAATGGACAGATCATCTAAGCAAAAGATCAACAAAGAAATAAAGGCTCTAAATGACACACTGGACCAGATGGACATCACAGACATATTCAGAACATACCATCCGAAAGCAACAGAATACACCTTCTTCTCTAGTGCACATGGAACTTTCTCCAGAATAGATCACATCCTGGGACACAAATCAGGTCTCAACCAGTACCAAAAGATTGGGATCATTCCTTGCATATTTTCAGACCACAATGCCATGAAACTAGAACTCAATCACAAGGGGGAAAGTTGGAAAGAACTCAAATACATGGAGGCTACAGAGCATCCTACTAAAGAATGAATGGATAAACCAGGAAATTAAAGAAGAATTTAAAAAATTAACGGAAACAAATGAAAATGAAAACACAATTGTTCAGAATCTCTGGGACACAGCAACGGCAGTCCTGAGAGGAAAATATATAGGAATACAAGCCTTTCTCAAGAAACAAGAAAGATCTCAAATACATAACCTAACCCTACACCTAAAGGAGCTGGAGAAAGAACAACAGAGAAAACCTAAACCCAGCAGAAGAAGAGAAATAATAAAGATCAGAGCAGAAATCAACGAAATAGAAACCAAAAGAACAGTAGAACAAATCAACGAAACTAGGAGCTGGTTCTTTGAAAGAATTAATAAAATTGATAAACCCTTGGCCAGACTTATCAAAAAAGAAAAGAAAATGGACCCAAAGTAATAAAATCATGAATGTAAGAGGAGAAATCACAACCAACACCAAAGAGATACAAACAATTATAAGAACATATTATGAGCAGCTATACGCCAGCAAACTAGACCATCTGGAAGAAATGGATGCATTCCTAGAGAAACACAAACTACCAAAACTGAACCAAGAAGAAAGAGAAAACCTGAATAGACTCATAACCAATAAGGAGATTGAAACAGTCGTCAAAAATCTCCCAATAAACAAGAGCCCAGGGCCAGATGGCTTCCCAGGGGAATTCTACCAAACAGTTAAAGAAGAATTAATACCTATAGTCCTGAGATTGTTCCAAAAAATAGAAATGGAAGGGAAACTTCCAAACTCATTTTATGAGGCCAGACAAAGACCCCATCAAAAAGGAGAATTACAGACCAATATCCTTGATGAACACAGATGTAAAAATGCTCACCAAAATACTAGCCAATAGGATCCAACAGTACATTAAAAGGATTATTCACCACGACCAAGTGGCATTTATTCCTGGGATGCAAGGTTGGTTCAACATTTCAAATCAATCAACGTAATACAATACATTAATCAAAGAAAGAACAAGAACCATATGATACTCTCAATTGATGCTGAGAAAG
>CM052799.1:118765602-118779379 GCA_028533885.1 Nasua narica
CAGGGATGCCCACTATTTCCACTGCTGTTCAACATAGTCCTACAAGTCCTAGCCTCAGCAATCAGACAACAAAAAGAAAAAAAAAGGTATCCAAATTGGCAAAGAAGAAGTCAAACTCTCACTCTTTGCAGATGATATGACACTTTATGTGGAAAACCCAAAAGACTGCACTCCAAGACCGCTAGAACTCATATAGGAATTCAGTCAAGTCTCAGGATATAAAATCAATGCACAGAAATCAGTTACATTCCTATACACCAACAGCAAAACAGAAGAAAGAGAAATTAAGGAGTTGATTCCGTTTACAATTGCACCCAAAACCATAAGATACCTAGGAATAAACCTAACCAAAGAGGCAAAGAATCTCTACTCAGAAAACTACAAAGTACTCATGAAAGAAATTGAGGAGGACACAAAGAAATGGATAATGTTCCATGCTCATGGATTGGAAGAACAAATATTGTGAAAATGTCTATGCTACCTAAAGCAATCTATACAGTTAATGCAATCCCTATCAAAATACCATCAATTTATTTCAAGGAAATGGAACAAATAATCCTAAAATTTACATGGAACCAGAATAGACCACAAATAGCCAGAGGAATAAGGTTGAAAAAGAAAAACAAAGTCGGCGGTATCACAATTTCAGACTTCAAGCTCTATGACAAAGCGGTAATCATCAAGACAGTGTGGTACTGGCACAAAAACAGACACATAGATCCATGGAACAGAATAGAGCCCAGAAATGGAACCTCAACTCTATGGTCAACTAATTTTCGACAAAGCAGGAAAGAATATTCAATGGAAAAATGACAGTCTCTTCAACAAATGGTGTTGGGAAAACTGGACAGCTACATGCAAAAGAAGGAAACTGGACCATTTCCTTACACCACACACAAAAATAGACTCAAAATGGATCAAAGACCTCAATGTGAGATAAGACTCCATCAAAATCCTGGAGGAGAACACAGGTAGCAACCTCTTCAACCTCAGCCGCAGCAACTTCTTCCTACAAACATCTCCAAAGGCAAGCGAAGCAAGGGCAAAAATGAACCACTGATACTTCATCAAGATCGAAAGCTTTGCACAGCAAAGGAAACTGTCAACAAAACCAAAAGACAACTGACAGAATGGGAGAAGATATTCGCAAATGACATATCAGATAAAGGGTTAGTATCCAAAATCTATAAAGAAATTCTCAAACTCAATATTACCCAAAGAACAAATAATCCAATCAAGAAATGGGCAGAAGATATGAACAGACATTTCAGTAAAAAGGACATTCAAATGGCCAACAGACACATGAAAAAATGCTCAACATCACTCGGCATCAGAGAAATATAAATCAAAACCACAGTGAGATACCACCTCACATCAGTCAGAATGGCTAAAATTAGCAAATCAGGGAACAATAGATGTTGGCGAGGATGCGGAGAAAGGGGAACCCTCCTACACTGTTGGTGGGAATGCAAGCTGGTACAACCACTCTGGAAAACTGTATGGAGGTTCCTCAAAATGTTGAAAATAGAGCTACCCTACGACCCAGCAATCGCACTATTGGGTATTTATCCTCAAGATACAAATGTAGTGATCCGAAGGGTCACATGCACCCGAATGTTTATAGCAGCAATGTCCACAATACACAAACTATGGAAGGAACCTAGATGTCCATCAAAAGATGAATGGATAAAGAAGAAGTGGTATATATATATATACAATGGAATACTATGCAGCCATCAAGAGAAACGAAATCTTGCCATTTGCAACGATGTGGATGGAACTAGAGGATATTATGCTAAGCGAAATAAGTCAGTCAGAGAAAGACAATTATCACATGATCGCTCTGATATGAAGAAATTGAGAGAGGGTCATGGGGGGTGGGGAAGAGAAATGAAACAAGATGGGATGGGGAAGGAGACAAACCATAAGAGACTCCTAAACTCACAAAACAAACTAAGGGTTGCTGGGAGGTGGGATAAGGGTAGTGTTATGGACATTGGGGAGGGTATGTGCTATGGCAAATGCTGTGAAATGTGTAAGCCTGATGATTCACAGACATGTACCCTGGGGCAAATAATTCATTATATGTTAATAAAAATTTAAAAAAAAAAAAAAAAATGATGATCCATTACTTGACCTCAGAAGTATTTCTTTGAAAGGTATTTATTTCAGTACGTCATTTGGGGATAATGATTGGAAACCTTAGAATTACTTAACATAATGATTTTACCTCTCCTTTATTCTTTTATATCTCCAAAGTTCTGAACTATGTAACTATTTGACTTTGTTAATAAAGTGGCCTAAGAAGTCATTAGTGCATAAATTTATATGACTTATTAAAAGTTCAGTTGGGAGGTTCTTAGCTTTCTGTGCAATTATGTAATATATAATACCTGCAGAGAGAATTTTCCCAATTGGGAATTATTAAGTTACATGTACAGTGAAAAAAATATAAGATTATGAGATTGAATATACTGTTTAAAATTCTCAGCACTTTTTAAGAAAAGCTTGTGATAGAACCAATAGAACCTTTAGTTAACAAGCAACAACTTTAACCAGATGTATTTGTAAAGGTAACACTCGCTAATATAAGAGATAAATCCCGGATCTCAGAGGCTTAACATGAGAAACTTATTTCTCACTTGGGTAAAAACCTGATCGACAAGTGGCTTTCTACCCAATAGTTCAAGGACTCAGATTCTTCTATCTTGTGGCCCTGTAACTTCAACATGTTGCTTCCAAGGTCACTGTGTTCATTTTGTATCCGGGCAGAAGGGAAAAGGGTAATGAAAATTATGTATAAGAGGCTCTATGGACAAGTTCTAAAAGGATATACATCATCTTTAATCTCATTCTATTGGCCAAAGTTTACTCACATGGCCACATCTAACTGCAAAGGAGGCTGGGAAATATAATCTACTGAATATCCGGCAAGAAAATGAAAGATGTGGCAATATCACTTGGCAATTTCTGCCACAACAGCCAACTGCTTTATACTTTTTAATGTCAATGCTGGAGTCTAAATGAATAGAAAATTTATATTTACCAATATTTTGGTTGAAGACATACAAAACCACCAGCTAATTTCTCTAAGTGCTCTGATATGTCATTGTCTGGTTCTGGGGCATGAGAATGAGACCACTTCTCAGATTTTGTATTACTATTGACAGAATTACCTAGATTTACTTATTTTTGTTTGGCTAAACCATATAATCATGAGCTCTTAATTTGTAAAGTGATTATCATGTATCCTACTACCATTATTGACCTAAGTAGAAACCAGAGTAGTTTATGATACCAAAATTATCTCATTTATGTTGACTGCCGAAACTCTTCAATCACAATAGCACCACAACAAGAAAACTCATTCTTTTGACCCTTCCTTTTTAAAAAAAAATACTCTGTTTTCTTTTTTTTTCTGTCTCTAAATTACACTCTGAAATCTGTACTATGCTATAATTAACAGAAACAGCATTCTTTGGTAATGGGAATCATGGGAGTGTTCTCAGACCAATTTATTTCTCAGCTGACGTTTACCGTAAGAGCTATTTTTGGTTCAGGGACTCTCGAGGGAAATCAAGAGAATCTCAGAAACTTGTTCAGAATTTCCAGGTTAAGTGGAATGGGAAGACTGTGACAAGTGACTGTGCCACCTGCAATTTGATGAGAGGCCCCAAACCAGAAGCATCTTCCTGTATATCTGCTAATTGCTCCTCCATGCACACATATAAATCTTATTTCAACTTGGCCCATCAGTGAGCCAGAACTTTAGATGGTCTATTTCATTAAGATGTTAACATTATTGTCATTAAAAAATTCCCAAACCATTATTGGAAAATAAACTAAAAAGAAAAATGTTCATTATATACAATGTCAAATAGTTCTTTATCTTCTGAATGACTTGAGTAACAGAAGTTAGTCTTCTCAGACTACAATGGCCATAAAATACGTCCTTCTGGGAAGTGCTACAGGACATTTTGTCATAGCACCCAATTAATAATTTTCATTTACTGCTCTACATTAATGATAATTAAAGAATTTTTCAACAGGAAACACAATCTTACCATCCTAACAGATTAACTATTTCTAATTTTTCTAATTTATTTCTCATCCTTATTTATATGTATTTAAGTTCTTGTTAGTGTTGGTGTTCCTGTTGATATCTTCTAATCTCGTTATTTTTTTTTATTTATTTATTTTTACTATTTAGTGTCCTACAAAAGCCTAGTTTTGAACAGAGTATTTTTGTTGACAAGTATTATTGAGCTCCTGCTCTGTCCTAGGCTTTATGCCAAGTCCTGGGAGACAGCAATAACAGATATAAATTTTGCCTCATGTAGCTTACATTCTAGGAGTGGGGATAGAGAAATAGGCAATAAGATGTACAGATGTAAATAAGACAGTGTGAAGTGTGGAGAACTGAGACTTGAATGATGAAAAAGATGCAGCTATGTGAAGACCCAGGGAAGAGTGGTTGGTCCACACAGAAAATAACTGAAAAAGGTGCAGGTTTGGTATGCTCCAGGTACAGAACAAAGGCCATAGTAAAAAATAACATAAATGAACAGACAAGAAGAGATAAAGTGGGAGAAGTCAATGGGGGACTTTGGAGTCCTTGTAGATAATATTAAAGAATTTATTAAGAAGCCACGGAAAGTTATTAAGCAGAGGCATGATAAGATTCATTTTATGCTTTGATCATTCCAGTTTCCATGTGGCAGACATAGAGAAAGGCAAGAAGAGGAAAGCCTGAGTAGACAGATAAGTCTGGTCTTAAGCCAGGAATGTATTAGGGGCAATCCTGAGAAATGCTGGATTCTGGGTATATTTTGAAAGTAGGGGCAAAAGGGTTACCATAAATTAAAAGTGTGCTCTGAGGAATAAAGTGGAATCAAGGAAGATTCCTAAGCATATAGGAGTGTGGTACCATTTATTATAATAGAGATGATTTGATGACATTCATTCAAACATTTATTAAATGATTATTTTGTGTCAGGTACCATGCTAGGCTCGGTGGGCAGGAAGAATCCACTAAGAAATCTTAATCTAAGTAAGAAGTGACAAGGGGTGGCATTAATGCAGAGGGAGAAGGATGAAGAGGAAATGACAAATTTAAGAAGTATGTGGGAGGTGGAATTGGCAGACTATGGTACCTGATGTTCAGATTGGTAAAAGATTCTGGGATGACTGGAAATTTACGACTTAAGTAGGTAGATGACAATGCCATTAAAAGGATGGGGAATTTATAATTATAAATTAGTTTGTGGAGAGAGTCCTTATTACATTAAAAATGGAAGCTAATGATTACTGATCACTTCTTACATACCAGGTACTGTGCTTACTGCTTAATACAAACAACTTCATTTAATTCTCAAAACACTTCTTTTACACTATTGTATCAATATTGATATACTATTATTGGCCCTAATTTTATAGAGAGGTAATCTGGAAATTACCTCTGGAGGTTAAATAACTTGCTCAGTGCTACATATGCAGTAAGTAGGAGAACCAGGCCTTTGAATCCATAACACCAATATTTGTAGATGTTGGGTTTGAGATGCCATAGATATTTGGCTAGGAGAATTTAGTAGATTTACAAATAAGACCTATATAACTTGGGGCATGACCTAGAGATACAGATTTGAGGACAATCAGCCTAAAAGTGACTGATTACATACTATGTATCGGCATTCTTCTCTTCCACGTCTTGCTTTCTTCTACCCCTGATGTGTTGCCTGTGATCAACTTCCAAAGTATCTATTTGCACTTGAATCCTTGTCCCAAAGTCTGCTTTTGAGGGAACTCAAACTTAGAACAGATTGAAAAATATATAGAAGGTGAGGAAGAAAGAACAACAAACTCTTTCTTAGAGGCTTGACCATGAAAGGAGCAAATTCATAGGTAAGTAACCACAAGAGAACATACAACTATTTTTTAAGAAGGGAAAACAACCAAATAAATATATGCTGGGGGGAAGGTTAATCAATAGGGAGACACTGAAGAGGTCCTCCTAAAAAATCTATTATTTTCTGTGAGCTTGAAAATTTTTTCTGTTCCGAAGAAGGGGTGAGAGAGAGAAGGTAGAATGGGGTTTTGGGTGACTGATGAAGGGCTTAAGAACACAGGATTTGGTGATATCAGTTTGAGTGTTTGCATGATTTTTACCATCAGAACTTGGTAGTTGCCGAGTAGAAGTGAAGATGATTGGAGTAATATGAGACTGGATTAAAACTTCTAGAATTGACTTATTTGAGTAGCCCAAGTCTAGGGTAGAAACAACAGTGGCCAGGTGAAAGTGAAAACAGCCCAAGCATTTCCAGCAACTCTAGTTCTTGCTGACCTGGTTGGTCACAGACCACTTGACTAAGTAAGACCTCAAACCCCCAACCATTCTTGCTTTCTTTGTCTCCTTAAATCCTTTTTGCCTAATTTCTGACCTATGACTTTCCTGACCTTCAGACTTCATGAATAGTCTTTTTTTTTTTTAATGAAAGGAGTTATGGAGTCACTGAGTTGAAGAGTTGCTAAAGCTAGAAACACTTTTGCATACAATAAAACAGTCCCAGAGAATTTCTCACTTGCCAAGGTTATAAAAAAAGTTATGGGAAAGCCAAGAGACTGTTTTTTCTACTACACTGAGATGTCTATGGTAAAGGTAGGAACAACGAGGCAAAAGCAGAGAGGGGAATATGCAAAAAGAAAAGTATATGGACTTTGTCCTTTTTAAAAAATTGGAATTTGCATTTTTTCTTAATTTCTGCTAGCTATTTTTATTTCTGCAATTTATTACTTTGATTTCTCTCAGGGATAAGAAACAGTCACCTCAAAACCCTGTTTCTCTCACAAGAATCATCATCGCTTTGTCTTTCAAGGAATGACCTTCCATCAGCTAAAAAGGATAGGTGATCAAGTGGATAAGACCGTTGAGGTCGGCTGGAGAGCTGGCATCCATGACTGAGGATCCCTTCCTCTCCCATAAGGAAATACCTCTGAACCCGGCTCTGTCCTAGGAGGCAAAGGGGGCAAGAGATCAGGCAAGCTAATTAACTCAGATCTCTCCCTTTGGCCATGGAAATCATTAATCATAGAGACACCACATGGCCACTGATCTTTTAATGATGATTTTAATTTGCATACTAAGCAAACAGTCTCGAAATGTTGCTTTGGATAGAATTTGTGAGCCATGTCTAGGCAGGTTATTTCAAAGTCAATTGTACTTTAACACTCTTTCCCAAAAAGTCACTCTTTCATTCTGACAACTTCATTTTGTAAATACTGTCACTGAGCTGTCGTTTGTTTGGTGCTGGGTAAATTAATCCCAACCATGCATTTATTAGTTTTAATAAAAGGGGGAAAACATTTCAGCTTAAAATTACTTTTAAAATTGTAATGGTAAAAAAAATTAAAAAAATTGTAATGTTATGAAATAGTCTGGGGTTTAGAATTAGAAGGGACTTTAGATAATATCTATTCCAAGTGATTTGCAAATAAAATGAAGATCTAGACATGTTAAGCGACTCGCCAGAGGTCACAGAGAACTGATCGGTAGAGCTGAACTGTATCAAAAATCTAGTATTTTCCCCTCAAACTATTAATGAAATTAGACCCATTAAAATACCACAGTGCTTCAAAACAATGTACTCTTTTTTTCAGAATCAATTAAATCCTACATAGTTGAGTGTATCTGCATTCCAAATTAGAAAGCTTGGCTCACAAGCATTATTGCTGTCAAAAGCCATATCATCTCAAGCTAATTTTCTTAATTTGAAAAGCAAAATCCATTTACTTGTTTTTCATTAAGTAATAATACTTGTCTTGAGGTAATGTGGCCCCAAAATTGCAATCATATAAAGAAACAGCTTAATTGCACTCAGAGCAGTACTTAAAAGAAACAATTATATCTCAAAGACTTCAGAGTGTAACATATAGGGAATAAAGTGTCCTACTTTAATAATGGAGGACAGGATATTTGAGGTGATTTACAGTTTAACAAGTGATTCCTCATCCATTCTCGTTATTATAATGTACTCAATGATTGTTATTGTGTTTTATAACTCAAGACACAGGGTTGTTACATGACTTGTTCAAAGTCATACAGTTGGTTGGTGACTCTACCTAAATTAGATCCTGGGCTCTAGGTCTTCTACCTTTCAGTTCGGAGTTTCCCTGACAAAATACTAACAGCTCTTCAGTTCGGTTGTGTGATATAATGGTCACTGAGTTCTGGTTGGATGCTGACTGACCAGCTGCTCACCAAGTGAGTGTGAAGGCCACTTCTAAACTCCTCATTTGAGGTCCTATCTCTAGGACAACTGAGACAGAAACCATTCCTCCTTACTTCCATCAGAATCCTCTTGACTCCAATGTGGACCCTGTGATTTCTCTGACTCATCTTAATTCCTGGGTTACCCACAGTAGGGCTGCCTCTGCTAGAGAATACCACATTCCTTTTTGGAAAATGCCGTCCTTCATACTCCATGGGCAACACCACTGATGGCCCCAAAACATGCTCACTTAGGATTTGCAGAGGGTGGAATAAAGCCTTTTTAAAACAGTCACCCAACATTAACAGATAAGGAGGGAGGAGGGTGGAAACAGAAAGATGCACATTGATGTGAACGCTTACAGCTTAAGTGGCTAAAGCCTGAGAAGTTCTGGAATGAGAGAAGAGAGTTAAAGCAAAGGTTTTATATTTCAGAGGCAGCATATTTCTCTGCCCAATGACACTTTCCCCATTACTGTTCAATATAGCAGGCAAATTTAAAACATTCTGCTCATACTCATTTCATATCTGTAGCCTGGTCAACTCAGACTAATATCAAGGACTTTCAAACTCTGATACATATTCCAGTTGATTCTATTAGTGCTCCTCCACATTTTAAAAATTTGATCATACCCAATCTTCTCTCCATAGAAGAGATTTCATGATGGCAAAAGGGAAAAGAGTAATGTAATTAGGATTATCTTTGCAATATTTAGTTGTGTTTTCATGAAGTTTTTTTTTGTTCACGATGACCATACATTCCAGTGTGTGCCTGATAATATAATTCTCCATAACATCCTCTTTTACTTTCAAAGTATCCCCATTTGGAATAATATGTTATGTGGTAACCATAGCCATATTAAAAAAAAAATAAATTTGCAATTTATTGCAAATAACATTGCTTTTCTTATTCCATATCTTCAATCCAACAAATATTTACTGAGTGTTTGATACACACAAAATATTATTTTAGTAGTTCCAATGCTAAGGTAGGAATATGGTTTCTATTGCCTAAAACTATCATGATGAAAAGATAGACAACGACAGAAAAAATCAACACTGCTATAAAGTAGAATGATATGAGTTATAAACAGGGTTTCAATACTGTGCTGAAGAGAGGATACTTAGAATTGAGGAGTTTTAAAGAAGAATAAGACCTGAGCAGGCATTCCAGGCAGAGATAGTAAGCAACAATAACACTAACAGCAAAAACAGCAGTAGCAGATATAATTTATTAATGCCTGCTATTTTCCAGGAATGATGTAAGATGCTTTAGAGATATTTCTAATCACAGTTTAATCAAATCTAATTGAATCATAATTTCTATTAAGTTTCATCTGCATTATTGATGTTAGAATCTAAGCAGAGCATATGGCAAGGAAGGTTGGGAGATGTCTTGCTATGGAGGACCTTGAAAACTAACCTACAGGCAGCAGAAGGCATCTCACGTTTTGACCGTAAGTGAGAATAAGATTAGATGGCAGTGGTGAAAGGATGGTCAGAACAGAAGCGAACTCGTTAGGAGGGTATGGAAATACTGCAAACATAAGGAGGGATTGAAGTAGGTGAGGAACAATGGAAACTAGGGGGCAAATTTGAGACCAACTGCAGAAATGATGTTAATATGATTTTTTACATTGAATAACTTATGAGATTTTCTTGTTTGTCTTGATAAATTCTACTGAATTTCTAATTCTTAGGATAAACTGTTGATATGTGTGATGAATGGATCGTTGTATTTGAAATTACTCTGTATTTTTATCCCTTTCTCCCTTCATTCCTGCTTAGTCCATTATATTTTAAGATATCTTTAACTCACTGAACAATTTCAATAACTTGCAGAAAAAGAATATTTACTCTATAAATTACTTATCTCCTTTCTTTTTTTTTATAACTTTTAAATCCTGCGCCGTATCATGTAAATGAAATTGCAGGGACATGTCAAAAATTGATTTGGGAAATCCATTCCCCAGGAAATTTAGAAAATAAAATAAATGCAAAGAAAAGATTATTTGGCTTAAGAGTAATTTTGTGGGGTGCCTGGGTGGCTTAGTCAGTTAAGCAGCTGACTCTTGGTTTTGCTTGGTAATTCTCTCAGAGTTGTAGGATTGAGCCCTGAGTCAGACTCCGTGCTGAGTGCTCAGCACAGAGTCTGGCTGAAATGCTCTCTCTCCCTCACAGCCCCTCCCCCTCCCGCTTGGGCTCTCTCTTTCTCTCTCTCTAAATAATAAATAAATTAAAAAGAAAATAGTGAATCTGTGCATAGCAAGGTGATTTTAATAATCATGATGTGTAGGATTTTCATTCTGAATTGTTTTTTCCATCTATGGTGCTCACCCATTCATATTCCTTCAACTGGTTCTTTGACTAAGAAGTAACTTTAAAAAAAAAAAAACAAGTAACTGTGAACAGGGCATCTGGGTGGCTCAGTGGGTTAAGCCTCTGCCTTCGGCTCAGGTCATGATCTCAGGGTCCTGGGATCAAGGTCCCACATCGGGCTCTCTGCTTAGCAGGGAGCCTGCTTCCCCCTCTCTCTACCTGCCTACTTGTGATCTCTCTCTCTCTCTCCCTCTCTCTCTCTGTCAAATAAATAAGTAAAATCTTAAAAAAAAAAAAAAAAGTAACTGTGATCGAATCCAGAGATCAGACCCTTCACTTCAATCTCATTAGGCATGTTTTCACATCAACAAGAACTATGGGCTCAGCTGAATAAGTACAGACTCAAAAATGACAAAATGAGAGCTATACTAATAACCTTAAGTCATTAGGCTATCATTTACCCTATTAATGATAATGAAATAGAAGTAGAAATGAAATAGAAAAAAAATTTTTCTTATTCCAGCAGTTTGTCTTTTAGCTTAAGTTAAATGTAGGATTTTTCAAAATGTGTATTTTGTCTTAAAATTTGCATCAGTTACAAATCTGAAGGTGACATTCAAGTCCATGCCAGTAATGCAGCCACTCATATACTTTGCATCCAGAAAAGAAGTTATTTTTAATAATTTACTTAATATGAAGTATTTGTAAATAATGTCTTCAGTTTCCTTTATTAGCTGCAAACAAGATTCTAAGCACTAATAACTAATGATAAACCCCTTTAAATTATGTGTTCATCTCAAATTGGAAATAGATTCCTAAATCATTTCATTTAAAAAGTAGGCATTTCCTACCACACTGTATCAAGATGTATTATTTGTTACTTCAAGGATCACTTAACATTTTCTACAAAGTTCACATTAGTTGGACCATTTCTGTAATGTCATTTACCTAGAAATGCCCATACAAAGAACTTCTCAATGCTTTCTCTTTCAGTTGGCTAATGCTTCTCTCTTAATCCTGTCTTTTCTG
The DNA here is from genome assembly GCA_028533885.1 of Nasua narica. Lineage (NCBI taxonomy): Eukaryota > Metazoa > Chordata > Mammalia > Carnivora > Procyonidae > Nasua > Nasua narica. Next base: position 118,777,214 of record CM052799.1, read on the forward strand.
TTCCTCACCAGATGTCAAAAAATACTAAGCTTTTCGTGAAAAGATGACTTTGCCATCTGTAATACTTTTGACTATTATCTCATGAGGAATGAGAATTTCAGAGGAGCCTTTTTCCCCTCACAAATACCTTTTCCTTTATAATTAACAACAATAGTACTAAAAGAATTTATTCAAATTTTATATTACTTTATGCTTCATAATACAGTTTCACAAACATGATCTCACTTGATCCTTGAACAAAAACTCCAATGGAAGTAGGGTAGGTGTTACTGTTTTGCATATTTAAACGAGAAGATACTGAAGCCCACTTAAGGAGCAGGTGGTGGAGTGAAGATTTTCATGTTAGTCTGACTTCCTATCTAGTGAATCCTACACTATATTCCAAGGACAACATTTGTGCTAATACCAAGGAATAACAGAAGATTGATAAATAGGTACAGAACTTCTCTGCCAACTGAAAATCATACAAAAAGAGAAAGAATCTTACATTGCTAGTGACTACTGGCTTGTATACTGCAGCTTTGTATGGGCAACAATGGTACTTAGTGCAGATGGTGAGATTGCACCTAGGCGGGGGAGAGCTTTTACCTATCTGCAGAGAACAATAGAAGGGTGGCAGAACTTGGGGCCAGGTGAGGGAGGCCTGTTTATAAGGATCCCATAGCTGGGATGTATGTTGCAGTATTTAGTGTGATGGTACATGCAGAACTTCACACCTGGACATGCTGTCCAGGAATCTGAATAATGTCATAGTCAAGTCCTAAGCATCATGCCTAGCTCAGAACCACTACTCTTTAGCTTCCAGGTCCCATTCTTTAGATAAATAAACATACCCAAATCCTCTTTCCTTTTGATGGGGGTGTGTTTGGGGGGGGTGGCTTATTGTTCCTGGCAATTTGGATCCCATCAGGTCATCTCTTCTGGAAGACACCTGTATAAATGCTTCCTTTTCCTATGTCAGTCATCAGCTGACTGAAATATAGAGATGAGAGGAGTGTAGTTCAGCCAGCCCAATCCACCAGCTGTAGCTAATTTTTAGCTTTGCCTCAGGACATTCTTGATGTTTAGAAGCCACAATACCAAAAAATACTAAATTAGGAATCTGACACAAAGAATAATGTATATACCATTTTTCAAATCTGTACAAGATTTATAAATTTGCTTTGGAAATTGTGCCCAGATTTAAGGGATGAGATTTATGTAGAGCAGGCAGGAGTTTGAAGCCAGTGAGAGTCAAAACTGCCTTTCAGAAGTTTATAGGGGTAAATGTGGCAAAAAAATATGCCCTCCCAAAAGAACTCTGCCCACTTTCCTAAAAGTAATGCAAGAGCATGGATGGGGTTTTATACTTCTTTTTATTTCCAGCCCTAGTTCTATGAATTCTCAACATATAATATGTGTTCAGTACATATTTCTTATAAAAATGAATTAACTTGGGGTGCCTGGGTGCCTCAGGTAGTTAAGCCTCCAACTCTTGATTTCGGCTCAGGTCATGATCTTGGGGTTGAGCGATCAAGACTGCTTTGGGCTCCATGGTGGACATACAGCTTGCTTGGGATTGTCTCTCTCCCTCTTCTTCTGCCCCTTCCTACTCCTCCCCACTCGCCCAGCTCACATATGTACAGGTTTCTTTTGCTCTCAAGAAGAAAATGAATTAGTGATCACCGCTTTGTAGTTAAGCTGGAAATCAGGCAATGTGATGCCCCCAGCTTTGTTTTTCTTTTTCAACATTTCCTTAGCAATTCAGAGTCTTTTCTGCTTCCATACAAATTTTAGGATTGTTTGTTCCAGCTCTTTGAAAAAAACTGGTGGAATTTTGATCGGGATGGCATTGAAAGTATAGATTGCTCTGGGCAGTATAGTCATTTTAACAATGTTTATTCTTCCGATCCACGAGCATGGAATGCTTTTCCACCTTTTTGTGTCTTCTTCAATTTCTTTCATGACCATTCTGTAGTTCCTCAAGTACTGATCTTTACCTCTTTGGTTAGGTTTATTCCCATGTATCTTATGGTTCTTGGTGCTACAGTAAATGGAATCGATTCTCTAATTTCCCTTTCCATATTTTTATTGTTAGTGTATAGGAAAGCAACTGATTTTTGTGCATTGATTTTGTATCCTGCCACATTACTGAATTGCTGTATGAGTTCTAGTAGTTTGGAGGTG
>CM052799.1:118779879-118796762 GCA_028533885.1 Nasua narica
TGAGGCAGGAATCTATCAAAACCCTAGAGGAGAACATGGGCAGTAACCTCTATGACATTAGCCACAGCAACTTCTTTCAGGACATGTCTCCAAAGGCAAAGGAAACAAAAGTGAAACTAAACTTTTGGGACTTCATCAAGATAAAAAGCTTCTGCACAGCAAAGGAAACAGTCAACAAAACAAACAGGCAACCCACAGAATGGGAGAAGGTATTCGCAAATGACACTACAGACAAAGGGCTGATATCTAAGATCTATAAAGAACCCCTCAAACTCAACATTCACAAAACAGATAATCACATCAAAAAATGGGCAGAAGACATGAACAGACACTTCTCCAAAGAAGACATACAAATGGCTAAGAGACACGTGAAAAAATGTTCAACATCTTTAGCCATCAGTGATTCAAATCAAAACCACACTGATACACCACCTTACACCAGTTAGAATGGCCAAAATCAACAAGACAGTTAACAAATGCTGGAGAGGATGTGGAGAAAGGGGAACCCTCTTGCACTGTTGGTGAGAATGCAAGTTGGTGCAGCCACTTTGGAAAACAGTATGGAGATTCCTCAGGAAATTAAATATACAGCTACCCTATGACCCTGCAATTGCACTACTGGGTATTTACCCCAAAGAAGCAGATGTAGTACATAGAAGGGCCACATGTACCCCAATGTTCATAGCAGCAATGGCCACAACTGCCAAACTGTGGAAAGAACCAAAATCCCCTTCAACAGATGAGTGGATAAGGAAGAGGTGGTACATCTATACAATGGAATATTATGCCTCCATCAGAAAGGATGAATATACAATGTTTGTATCAACGTGGATGGGACTAGAAGAGATTATGTGGAGTGAAATAAGTCAAGGGGAGAGAGTCAGTTATCTTATGGTCTCACGTGTGGAGCATAAGGAAAATCATGGAGGGCATTGTGAGAAGGAAGGGATCAATGAATGGGGGGAAATCAGAGGGGGCAATGAACCATGAGAGACTGTGGACTCAAGCAACAAACTGAGGGTTTTGGAGGGGAGGGGCTGGGGGGATGGCCAAGCCTGGTGGTGGTATTGAGGAGGGCACATATTGCATGGACCATAGGGTGTGGTGCATGAACAATTAATCTTGTAACACTGAAAAGATAAACATATTTGGAAAAAAAAAGAAGGAAATGAATTAACTTTTTCTTACTATAGTCATCTTCAGTTTCTAAAAGTGATTGATTTGAAGTAAGGAAAGCTGAAGTACTATAAAGAAATTTCAATGTATTTCCTCATTTCAATTTTGCATAACCTAGACTCTCAGATAAAAAGGACTTTTGAGTCTGGAGTCCATAATTGACAATAGTGCTACCTCCTGACAAAGTGTGTGTTTGTAGCTTAGTTCTAATGCAAGTTGGGGGGAGAAACATCTACCTGTTTAACCAAACTCAATACTCCCTCTTTCTTAGTGTAAAGCCATGGCAGGGAAGCAGCTAACCCACTGGTAATTAATCTACTTACCCCTTGCATTTGGGTTGGGCTATAGGAAAGTTTTTGTCAGTGCGAAGAAGAAATGTTATGAATCACTTCCAATTAAGGCCCTTGAGAAGAAAATGTACCTCCTCCATGGGAGGGGATGGCAGACCTTCATAATGGAATAGCCCAAGTCTTTGAACTTCACTGTAAAAGGCTGCCCTCCAACCAAGGATCATACACATTAGACTATTAGATGAACATAGAAAAACCTGATATTGTATTAAGCTACTGAAATTTTGGGATTTGTTTGTTAAATGGCTAGAGTTACTTAACCAAGTATACATTCATTGGAAGCAATGTAAGCAAAAATTGTAAAAAGTAGCTATGCAACAATTTCAAAGACTCGAATGCAATGCTAAGGAAATCGCAGTTACAGCAGGGAGAATATACAGACAAGTGGGGAGAGAATGGCAAAGATATCTCTTAAACTTGTAAAAGAAAGAAGAAAAATAATTTGGTTTAAAAACACGTGTGAGTTGTTAAGTAAGAACTTTGTCTTTCCAGGGGCGCCTGCGTGGTTCAGTGAGTTAAAGCCTCTGCCTTCGGCTTGGGTCATGATTTCAGATCCTGGGACTGAGCCCCACGGTCTTGGGATCGAGCCCCACGGTCTTGGGATGGAGCCCCAAGTTGGGCTTTCTGCTCAGCAGGGAGCCTGCTTCCCCCTCTCTCTCTGCCTGCTTGTGATTTCTCTCTGTCAAATAAATAAATAAAATCTTTAAAAAAAAAAAAAAAAGAACTTTGTCTTTCCATACATCTTTACTATTGTAAAACATGATGGCAAGCAGAGGATGGACTTGACCACTAGGTTTTGTTTTTTCATCAAAGGTGTTTAACTCAAGTCTTCAGAATTACTATCTTTAACTCCAAAAGGAAATATACTTTAATTATAAAGAGATGGCAAAAATAAGATTCTCTGTTAAATTTTTAAAAAATTAAAAAAATTTTTAAAATCTGATCTTATTTAAACTCAGCTATCCTTAAAGGTGAACATTATCTATTACTGGGCCTGTTAATTGATAATCTGCATATATGACTTAAGGTATTCAAATAGCTATATTAGTCACTTTGGTGTCCACTAGAAGAAATTCATTTAATAGTTTCCTTCCAAAAATATTATTGCTATTAATTTTTTCTTGCTAGAAAAGCTTAAGGCCTTTCTTGTGAAGCTATAGTACAAAAATCTTCCATGATGGCACTTCAAAGACCTAACCATTTCCGTGGGATAGCATTTCTTGTTTATGATCCTGAAGAAATTCTTCTTCCTAACAACTTTACTTATAATATAATCATCATTTCTCTCAGAATGACCTAATACTGTCATAACCTGTTTGGTAAAAATATAGTTTTAAAATTATGGCCCCAAATTTTAGTAATAAACTGACACTTCTCAGATTTTTGCTCAACTTTAAAAATGTGTATCTTTGATTTTGCTTTCCCTCTAGTTACAACAATTTCCTGAGGCCAAATAAATGTGGACTTGTGTGCTGAACTCCAGCTGAGTTATAGAAAGTTGCTGCTAATTCACTTCTTAAAATACTATATATTATTTTTCACTTCTTCTGGAATACTGAGTGCCCTAAATCCTTTGTATTCATTGCTATTAGCTAGAGGATGAAAAAGGTTGTATTACAAAGTTTAAAATAACATAGCCAGCACACAGAATGGAGTCAGTGCTGTTGAAGACAATGAAAAATGCACATTATTAATGGGGTTATAATGATTTTCATTTTTGTCTATCATCCAATTATTGCCATGTTCACTTCTAATTTCAATCCCATGGTGATTTGTTTAGTAACTCTTCTGTTACATTACCTATGCTTTTTAGAACCATGCTTAATATACAAAAGATTCCCAATAAATATAGATTCCTAATAAATATGTTTAGCTTTCTGGATTTTTTATTTATTTTTTTCCCAAATATGTTTATTTTATTTTTTCAGTGTTACAAGATTGATTGTTCATGTACCATACCCAGTGCTCCATGCAATACGTGCCCTTCTCAATACCCACCACCAGGCTCGCCCAACCCCCCACCCCCTCCCCTCCAAACCCCTCAGTTTGTTGCTCAGAGTGAATTTTTTAAATAAAGCAGATATACTATTTGGTTCTTGTTGGATTAGTTTAAGATTCTGAGTTTTGTAACACACTCAAATCAGGACTTATCCTGTGGTGATTTGAAAAATTCTGTTGAGAGCTGTGCTCATTCCTTTCAGGCCTGCAGGCAGAAACACCCACACCAAGAGAGCTAACGCCCAGCAGTCCAGAGGATTTCCCTCTGGGTGTTATAGAGGTCCTTCTTTTTCCCTCTTCTGCATTTCTCCTATGACTTCAACTTATTTAAAACTAGATTATGGGGCATGCCAACCCAGACAACTGCCCAGGATGTCAGGCTTTAAAAAGTCCTAAGAAACCGGGGCGCCTGGGTAGCTCAGTGGTTAAGCCTCTGCCTTCGACTCAGGTCATGATCTCGGGGTCCTGGGATCGAGCCCTGCCTCGGGCTCTCTGCTCGGCGGGGAGCCTGCTTCCCCCTCTTTCTCTGCCTGCCTCTCTGCCTACTTGTGATCTCTCTCCTCTCTGTCAAATAAATAAATAAATAAATAAATCTTAAAAAAAAAAAAAAGTCCTAAGAAACTAACAGGATAAATGAGAAACAGGTGCCTGTTAACTCAGGTTCCCACCTGCAACTGCAGTTAACTAGCAAAATGCAAACTGGTATTGCTTCTGTCAAAAGGAAATATAAACAATCCTGTTTCATAGTCCCTATCTATTCTATTGAATATTCTGAGGAACATGAAATCAGCAATCATAGCTGAAAGTTCTGATATAAAGGAATGGCACAAGGTTATTTAGAGTGAACACATGATATATTTTATCATCCAAATATTAAATCCTTTAATATAGTTCACATAAAACATTCTGTTTCAGAAAATGGACAAAGAAAACTGAGGAGAGAACTTGGATGACAGAAAAGGAAGAGACGGCTTTCTTGTTTTTCACCTTTTCAGTCAGAAGTGAATTTATTAGCATGTTACCTCTTTTTGGTGTGTAATCTTTATTAATAGAAAATCAGTTTCACCTCATCTCTAGTAAGTAAATGTTGAATAGGCAGCTGAATCTTGTTGGTTTGAGAGAGACAATGTATTAGTATATCTCGGTCCAGTCCTAAAACATTTATGACAACTCGACCTCCAGTTTCATGGGAGTTGCTGCTGTGTGGACCTGACTCATTTCTGCTCTCGATTCTAGTCCATATTCACCCTGTACCTTGCGAATATGTACTTCGGTGCTTGCTCACTATTATACGTTCTCTTTGAACCACATGAGCAATAGGAACATCAGCAAGACTATTACACCAAAAAATGATGTCCAGTGAAGGTAAAAGTTAGGCTCAAAGAAGGCAACAGTGGCCATGTCCACTCAGTATCAGCAACCTGCAACAACAACCTGGATGTCCAACAAGAGGTGGTGAGGCATTTTCCACAGTTTTTCAGGCAGAGGAGACCAAATGACATATGTTATCATTGTTAGTGGAATTGGTTGCAAATTAGAGAAAACTTGATTAACAGTAGTTTAAACAAATGTTTTTCTGACATGCCAAGAAATATAGCATAAAATGTAGCTGCTGCATCGATTCAGCCACTCACCAATGACATCAAGGGCATAAGCTTTTCCAGCTTTATACTCTGCTATTCTAAGCAACTTAGCTTTCATCTTCATGTCCATAGCTCCTTATTATAATATGGATGCTGCTGTTTAGACATCAACTTCATGCCCAAGCCAGGAAGAAGGAAAAAGTAAAAGAGATCATAACAGAGTCTCTTTTTACCAGGAAAACAAAAGCTTTCCTGGAACCACCCAAGAACAAAATTATTCTTTTTTTTTTTTTTTAACAGAGAGAGAACACACGCAGGCAGAGAGGCAGGCAGAGGCAGAGAGAGGAGCAGGCTCCCTGCTGAGCAAGGAGCCCGATGTGGGACTCGATCCCAGGACGCTGGGACCATGACCTGAGCCGAAGGCAGCTGCTCAACCAACTGAGCCATCCAGGCGTCCCAGAACAAAATTATTCTTGATTTTCACTAGCCATAATGGTGTCAGATTACCACCTCTTTTTTTTTTTAAAGATTTTATTTATTTATTTGACAGAGAGAAAGAGATCACAAGTAGGCAGAGAGGCAGGCAGAGAGAGAGGGGGAAGCAGGCTCCCCACTGAGAAGAGAGCCTGATGCGGGGCTCGATCCCAAGACCCTGAGATCATGACCAGAGCCAAAGGCAGAGGAGAGCCACCCAGGTGCCCCAAGATTACCACCTCTTGCTACTGGAAAACTGAGATAGCTGGGAAGAAGTCAGCCATAATTTAGACTAACCAACCACCCATCACTAAGACTGAGTATACTACCATTCTGAACAAAGGATTCTGTTAGCAAGGGAGAAAGGGAACATTGGAACCAGTAAGTAATTAAAAGTATCTTCCACTGCCAGGTGCTTTGAGATGAGAGATAAAGTGGGAAGCAAGAGAGGAAATAAACAGTGGCCATCATCTCAAAGATGACACAGATAGCCACTGGAAGTATCATAGGGAAAAATGTGGGCAAGAGAAAAGACTTAAATGATGAGTGATCCTATAATATGGTTGGGCAAGATAACTGAATATAATAGTTCTTACCATTACTGGGCCATATTTTAAACTCAGGCTATACAAACAAAAAAACATTTTACACAGATGAAAGAGAAGAGGCTCTAATATTATCCATGGCAGGGATAATAGTCACATTTCCTCCTTCACACCACACCACTGTCCCCCACCAAGAATCTTCAGTTTCACTTTGGTCTGAATTTGGATCCAAAGACTGCTGATAATTTTAGGATATTTAGAGTACTCATTTTGAGAGTTTGGGCTATTTTGGAGATCAACAGAAAGAAAGAGGAAAGATCCACTTATTCCATTTGTAAATCTGGGATAGGAAATACCAAATTTAGAGAATAAACAACATAGCCAAATTTTTTTTCCTCCTAATAGCAGAGTCACTTTCTATAAATATATTTTCATATCTTGAAACAAACAAAAAATTGATATTTGTGAATTTTTAATTTCCTAGGGGAGGTGCACTCTTTTATGGCCATTTGAGGATGCATATTAGTAAAATTGAAAGTTATGAAATATGAAACTTTGATCATGAATAGTTGTTACCAGCAAGGTTTTAGTTTTACTTTTATCTCCCACTGCATCACTTTCCTGATTCTTTGAGGTATGTAAGTAAAGACCCCTTCTATTGTAAATTATATAAGCAGTATTTATAGCTTAAGTGCAAGAAAAAAAGAATATATTGCCTCACACAAATGGAAATTCCATTTGTGCTTGGTCTAGAGTTTATCTCTATTTATCCAGCTCTCATCTCTGTTTTACATTATGTTTTGACTTCATTTTCTCCTCCTTCAAATCACCCATTTCATGTAACCAAAGGAGATGTGTGAAAGCAGCTCTAGTTGATAGTATCATCACAACGCCTGATCTGAAAGGAGGAAAGTTCTATTTTCTCCTAATGTCGCCATATCACAAAATAGGGAAGGTTCTGATTGGCCCTGTTTGGATTATGAATCCATCCCTGAAGGAGAGAGACATACTGGTCTTATTGAACGAATCTGGATATTGAGCTCAGACCTATGGGTACAGGGAAGGGACAGAGTTCAGCTCACCTAAACATATGAAAAGGGAGAGTTTCTCAAAGGAAATAATACATGTTAGATTAAAAACAAAGCAAAACAATAACAGCAACAAACAGATGACTGTTCATGGGGCAATTTGCTATTTCATGGAATCTAATACTTAAATATATAAAGGTATCATTTATCTTTTGCCTACCTTAAAGAGAACTGCGGTCTTTATCAGGAAGTACTAGAAAAACTCTGAAGATATAAAATTCTCTCACTAATTTAGATCAGGTAATAATAATAATAATGTCTACTAGCACTGAATGGTATGCTGGGCCAAGTGTTATATTAAGCACATTTTTTTTTTTCATGTAATCCTTAGGGCAAATTTTTTAAATGGGGAAATTGAGGCTTACAGAGGTTGAGTAAGTTGCTTAAAGTCAGGCAGCTAGCTAGTGGCTAAGATCTGGCTTTAAAGACCTACTCTTTATAGTAAGATTCATTATCATGAACTGGTTGAAATCTGTTCATGTTGTCTGAGATGTTCTGAAACATTCTGAAATAGTTCTATTGTTTTCAAGGATATAAGCAAACACCTAGAAAAAAGTTACTTAGCAGAAATCTTTGGTCTCCTCCTATTCTATAAACTTAATCTCACAGTTACAATTTATAAATTAATAAATATGTGAGAATGACTGGTAACCACCATATGAATTTCCTTTCTCTAAATTAGTACTTAAAGCATTTGTTTCCTTGAATAATGTAAACATTCTTGCTTATAATATAAGAGAAATTATACCATCTTTGAAAACATATTTGTTAAACATGAAGTTCAGGCCTTGTCTATATTTTTATGAATTCTGAAGTTAGTGGAAAGCAAATTAATGTGCATTTCTCTATTAAATAAAGGCTAAAAAAATAAGCAATTTCTTCCTCTACTAGGATGTAAAGTGTTAGCAGAGTCTTGAGGGAAGATATCTGAAAAGATCCAAAATGAAATTACAAATTAGTTAGGAAGATTTCAATATTAATCTGTAAAATATTCTGTTGTTTTTTCAGGGCTTCTTCTCTTGAGTCATCATTCAACAATCAACACATCTATTTTGCTAGTTGTGTATCAGGCATTGCCACAGGAGTTGGGAAACTAACAGCTAAAAATGCAGGATTCTTGGCCCAAAGGAATTCAGAATCTAGTCTGGGAGACAGAAGAATAGCCATATAACTAAACAGAATGTGAGGAGTGCCAAGCTGGGGTGCACACAATGAGCTATGGAGAGCCATAGAAAAGGCTCCCAAGACAACAAAGGTGATCAGGATTGGGTTGGAAAAGTAATTAGGAAGGCTTCCTGGGAGGCTGATGCCTTAAGTGAGTTGTGAAGAATAAATGTAAGCTGCATACAATAAGAGGGGATAGAGACAGAAAAGGTTCAAAGCAGAAGCAGCAGCATGCACTAGGGATCCATTGCCTGAAGGAGAGACAGATGGAAGAAGGGGTGGGGAGGGGAAGGCCTAAAAATAGTTCACTATAATTTAGGATGGAATGTGAAGAGAGAGGAATGGGAATTGATGGGAAAGAAGCATTTGAATTCCATCCCACCAACACAGATAGCATTTTTGAACCTCGCTTGTCTATAAGTAGATTCCACTTACATATAAGTAGATTCCACTACAAAGAAAAAGTAGACAGCACAGCATGCAATCCACAAGGTGAGATTCCAAGAGCAGTCAAAGTCCATAATAAGAGGACACAAACTGATATCAGGAGGTGCCCAAAGCTGTAATTGAGGACAAGAATGAATGAAAACTGTGTGAAGACAGTTATGGGAATAAGAATCAGAAGTACAAGGAGCAGTTGGCAGAGAATTCTGACCAATAGTACTGAGAGTTCTTTGACCCATTTTTATATTGTAGGCCTACATATTTATGAAATCTCTGTCTTTCACCTGATAAAATGTACATAAGATACACTTGGCTACCAATGTGTAGGATGACTGGCAACTACACCAAGCAGGACTACAGGACCACACTTCCTTACAGGGGGACAATGTTTTGCATAAGGCCAAGAGCAGGGAAAGGCAGAGCTCTTTAGAGTCCTTGGCCTTCTCCTCTCTGACAAGAAATTTTGTATCATTGGAAGGCTGTTAATAGAAATTTTTAATGAAGAAGTTTTTTAAAAAGAGAATCACACACATCCCCACTGTACTTAGGGAACACCAAGCTGATATCTTCTTGATATAAACAGAACTCTCAGAAATAAAAAGTACTTTCTTATTTATGGGAGATTGTTGAAGAGAATCATACATCTTTAAGATTATGGTTATCTCTACAATTAATAGATTAAATTTTAAGAGGATTTTATTAATATAGGAATGTCTAACATGTAAAGAAAGAAAATATGTGGGAAAAAGTCTGACAATGAGTACTTCCAGTTCTGTGCCATTGTTCTACTCATGTGACTTATTACAGAAACATATTTAAGCCAGTCACAAGAAATTATAGCTACTGTCTCTTGGGTTGGCTCAAACCACATTTTAGTTCTGCAACAAGGTTCCTGATACTCAACCCAGGCCCACCTTTCTCTGAAAACATGAATGGATATGCACTCCCCCTGTCTTTGGTTAATATCCTTGACACTCTTTCTTGGGTGTCATTTTTATTCTTGGTGCCTGTCTTGCATTCCCAAAGCTGGTGAGAGTGTGAAAAATGACTGTGTCAAGGGATTTATTCAGGATAAGAAAAACCCTTTCTTCTTCCCCTTCTTCCTCAAGAGGAAGATTAGACAATTAGATAGAACTAAAGGTTTCACCATCAGGCAGGTTGAGAAGGTAGCATTAATAGACCAAATCGCTACAAGAGAGTCCCTGGTTCTCAAAATATTGAGTTCAGATACAAAACATTCCTTAAAGAAACAAATCAATCTGAGTTTGTGCAGACTCAAGTGCTTCCATACCCTTAAAAATGCCTTGCCCATATTAATCTCCCATTAGTTACAAATAACAGAAAGTAAGCAAGATTTCTGAGGGGAAAACAAAACTTTCATTGCTCCTTTTCAAGTACACAAATAGGGTGTGAAAAGAGTTCTTATGGAATATAAAAAATACTAACCAGAAAAGACTGAGGAACTGGGTTATATTAAAATTAAGAATTTCTGTTCATCTAAAACTCTTAAATTAAAAAAAAAATCTGTTCATCAAATGACAGCATGAAGAGAGAGAAAAAGACAAAAAGACAAATCATGGAATGCCTGGGTGGCTCAGTCAGTTAACCATCTGCCTTATGCTCAGGGTCATGATCCCCAAGTCCTGGGATTGAGTCCCACATCGGGAGCCTGCTTCTTCCTCTGCCTGCCACTCCCCCAGCTTGTGCTCTCTGTCTTTATCTCTTTCTGACAAATAAATAAATAAAATCTAAAAAAAAAAAAAGGACAAATCACATTCTGGGAGAAGATATTTGCAAAACATGTAATCAGCAAAAGGCTACTACTCAGAATTTATAAAATACCCTCACGACTCAGTAAGTAAAATGATAAATGATGAAATTAAAAAATGGGCAAGACATTTGAATGGATATTTCACTATAAAGGATATACAAAGAACCAATAAACATATAAAAAGATGTTCAGCTTAATTAAACATCATAAAAATGTAAACTAAAACCAAATGAGACACCATTACACACCTTCTGGAGGGCTAAAATTAAAAGAACTGATAATAACATGTGTTGGTAGGGATGAAGTGCAGATACATACACTTCTGATAAGAACAAACATTGGGTAACCATCTTGGAATGCTATTCAGTAGTATCTGTTAGTATATTACCAATATAAGTACACTATATAACCTATTAAGTCCTAGATATATATTCAATATATATATATACACATATGCACACTAAAAATGTCTGTGTGTATATCTATAGCACAATTATTAGTAATAACCCTAAACTCAAACACCCCCAAAACTTATAAAAAATAAAATGAATTTGGAAATTGTGGTGTTTATAACAATATGGTTAAAATAGATTAATATACTGAGAAAAAGAAAGTCCAACACAGACCAATAATTTTTTTAAACCACCAAATGGGGAAAGTTATTTATGGCATTAGAAATTAGGATGATGACTGCTATAGTATGAGCAGATATGAGAGGCTTCTGGGCTGCTGTTAATATTTTGTGACCAGGTATAACTTACATGGGGTGCTTATTTTGTGATAACTCAGCTAGCTATATACTTATTTGTATTTTTTCTATATGTAAATGCACTTCAGTAAAAGTTATTTTTAATAAGTGCATGAAAGTCCCCTGACCCGCAGTTATTGTTTAAATAATTCCTCACCTCAGCCATCCAATGTTCACTTGTCAAGTATGGTTGCGTTTACAGTGCTGACAGAACTAGAGCAGGAGAGAGGATCCCACACAGTCTGGCCTGAGGCTAGTTGGGACTCCTTGACCTTCAGGGGTAAGGTAAGGGTTAGTTATCTAATTAACATCTATATTTATAAACTTAACATATAAAAAGGGAAGTATAGCTTAATTTTAGCCCTAAATGAAAAGTCACACAAAGGCTTGGTAAAGACATGGATGTTGAATCTTCATAAAATGAAAACTGCTTGACAATGTTAAAATACATATTATTTTGTTGTGGCCTGAAAAGTGTCACGGTCCCTCAGAACTAAGTAGATAAAGGATGTGTGTGATATCTGGAAGTAATTGGGCCCTGGTGGGAATACACTATGGACAAGGCAATCAGTCTGCTACCTAAAATAATTCTCATGTCTCCAAAGTAACATCACATAATCAGTACTGGTTTTTCCACAGCATGTTTAGCATAGCAAAATATAAACAGACTGTTCTAGCTTACAGATGAGACACATTTTAAAAGCTTAAATTGCTATCTATTTAGTTATGAAATTGTAAATTATTAGATAAAAAGACTGAATTCAGAAGCTACATATCACCTTCAGGGTCAAGTCACTCTGCTTAGCATGAAAGGTGAGGTTCTCAAGATCTGCCTCTTGCAAATTTCTCCATCTTCCCATCTTCACCTGTTCCCATTCCATCCTCTCTTAACCCATTTTATACTCCAGTTGTTGCTAACTACTTTTAGTTCCTGAATATTTGCTCTTCCAAACTTCCAGAATTTGTGCAATTCTCTGCACTAAAGAGCCCTTTCCCTAATTATCTGCCTAAAGAATTTCTATTCATCCTTCAAAAACTTTCTCAAAGATTAATCACTCTTTATTCTAATTGCCAACTGTTTTTGTTTCCATTGTTCATCTTATTTTTATCTTTCTTTCCTTTGATACTTTAGAATTTCTAGAAGATAGGGATATTTTATGCATCTCTATCCACTAACTCCTTTATTCCAACATCTAGAGCACAGAAAATGCTAAGGAAATATTTACTGAATGGAAATAGTGTACATTATTTCTTTCATAAAGTCAAATATTTAAAAATTACAATATCTGTGCCGCTGCAGATACACTAAGTTAGGTAGTTTTTAACAAGTGCTTTAAAAAAATTTTAAATTTGACTTATAAATATATAACTAGCTGACTATTCTGATGAAACAATACGATGTGGGTATATACTGAAGTGCTAACATATTTACAGTGTTGTTTATAATTAAAAAAAATGGAACTTAAGAAAAGGGCCTGACATTAAGGGAATAATTTAATCTCCCTAAATAATTGTGATACATACCTATAATGAAATATTGTGCTTGATAGTATGTTTAATGACATGGAAAAATGCTTATAACATAATGTTATCCAGAAAGTGAGATACCATGATGCATATGCATATATAATATCATTTTTTAAAGATTTATTTATTTGGGAGAGAGAACCAGCAAGGGAGGAGCAGAGGGAAAGGAAGAAGCAGGCTCCCTGACGAGCAGGGAGGGAGCCCAATCCTGGGCTCAAACTGAGGACTCTGGGATCATGACCTGAGCTGAAGACAGTCACTTAACCAACTAAGCCACCCAGGCACCCTGATATAATCATTTTAATGACATAAAACTATTGATCAAGAGATAAAAGGGAGAGATGCCTGGGTGGCTCAGTCGTTGGGCATCTGCCTTCGGTTCAGGTCATGGTCCCAGGGTCCTGGCATTGAGGACCTCATCAGGCTCCCTGCTAGGGCTCCTGGCTAGGGTTCCCTGCTCAGCGGGAAGCCTGCTTCTCCCTCTCCCACTGCCACTACTTGTGTTCCCTCTCTCTCTCTGTCTCTGTCAAATAAATAAAATCTTAAAGAGAGAGAGAGAGAGAGAGAGAGAGAGAGAGAGACATTAAAGGGAAAATACACTGAAAAGATAGCAGTGGTGCCTCTAAGGAAGGAAGTTAAAAAAATTTTTTTCTGCTTCCACATACTTTCATCAAGTGCCTAAATTCCTGTTACAATATGGTTATCAAGAGAAAAACTGATCCCCCCATAATGTTTTCTTATGTATAAGTTAAAAACACAGAACAAAACCCTTTTAAATGCAAGTAAACTCTGGATAGGGCATGACTGATTATTAATAAAATTTTAAAACCACAGAAAACATTTTAAAATCATTTATTACTCTACAGTGACTGGATAACTAGAATTGGTCACTAAAAAGTAGAACATTTCTCAGAGAAAGGAAGACCATGAATCATCAAATATTACTGAAGAATGTGGAACCAGGTGATGGGCCAAATCCTCTTACACATTTCCTTAGTTAATTGCCAAGGAAATACTACAGAGCAGATAGTATTATCCACAAGTTGATGGTTTGTCCAAAATTAATCTAGTGTGTTGCAAAGTCAGATTTTGATGCCAGGACTATCTGCTAAAAAAAAGTCTTATTCATTCTATTGCAATTATGTAACACTCTCAGCAAAGTAAGAGTTCACAGCCTGACTTAAATGAAGAGATACAAATTATTTGTAGTGAGTCATACAATTTGCTAAAAGCTTTTTATTAAATAGATTAAGTTTGTTCCCTGAATCATAATTTAGTTGAACTTTCCACCAAGGGAAACCCTACCAGACAAGGAATGCCTTAAAAGCAGGGACAGGTTACAAGTGTTGTTGAGTTTGTTGTCCTGAGCCCAGCCCTGGGGCAAAAGCAACTCAGTAAAAGCTTCATTAATTAAATTAATTAAATCATTAAGTAAGAACTTAAATCTTTTCAAGACCAAGTTACCCCAAATTTCACATTAGGACAAACTAAATAAATGAAATTTTGCTGTTTCCTCATGCACACTTTCTTGAGCACGTTTTTAAACTTTGGCAGTGTGTTCTACTGTCAACAGATGAAGCTCTCTTAAGATTTTAGGGCACTCATTAAAAAATCCTCTCTTTCAAAATCTATGAAAAATTACAACACTTTATTTTAGCAGCAAGAATTAAGGGCTATTGACTTTAGTCTCTTCTAGAAGCACTTGTTTATTGATTTTTGTGGCCATTACTACAAACACTATCTTGTCAGGGGCATGTGGGAATGACCAAGAATTCAATGAAATAATTCTAGATAAATGTGAGCTTTGAGAACTGCCCCTTTGACTCAGTTTTGGATTTTGTGTTGCTTTTGATGAAGATTATTGAAATTAAAGCAGAGCCAAGGGTAAGATTCAGTGGCTAAATCCTCTTCAGAATCATCCCTTTCTTCATCTTTCTAGGGGAACAATTCTTTGAGGACTATTTCTAAATGGGAAAGGAGGAGAAACATATCCCCATAGCTCCCACTATGAACTAAGCACTCTATATACATTATTGCATTTGTAATCACAAAACTCCTATGAGGTAGGTAACCCTCTTGTCATACTGTTGATGAAGAAACTTAGACTCTAAATGTTAAAGCAAGGTCTCACAGCTAATGAAAGGTTGAATAGGATTTTTGAGCTGTTTCTTTGCTCTCAGATATCCTCTGGTCTCTCTCTCTCTCTCTGTGCCTGCTTTCTATTGAAAGGAACGATATTTCCCAGACTCCTTTGTTGTGGCTTCTGGATATATCTGGCCAAGGGATGGAGAAGTTGGGATCTGGTGGATACTGGGAGGCCACAGAAAAGAAGACTGGGTAGTCCACCTTTTTCCCAGCAGCTTAAGCCTTAGGGCTTGCTGCTTCATGCTCTTGCTAATCTCTGAATTGCCCAACCAGACCCCTTCCCAAGAGCTTCTCAGCCCTTTCCTTAATTGTATAAACAAATATTTTTTACATTAAAACTCTCCAGAAGGGAAGAGGAAGGAAAGGGGGAAGAAGATGGGAAAGGAATGGGGGAGACCTGGATTGGTTTCTTTGTTCCTGACTCATCTGACTGATAAAGATTCAAATTTGAGTCTATTTGATTCCTTTGCCTAACTCTCTTTCTATTGATTCGCAACTGCACACTGCCAACAAAAAGGTGATAGTTATTTTTTTTAAGGATGAATGTGTGGTCACACATTAACATATGGCAATAATTTCTGTCTCTGACTCTTTTATATGTCCCCGATGTCACTTTATGCATTTTTAATAGTTTTATATAACTGGAAACTACTATTGACACAGCTATGTTCAAACAACGTTTGTGTATAAGTTAGTTACTGCAGCCTAGCCTGGATTCTGGCAGAGAAGCATATGAAGCTTAAAAAGTATGCCATATAACCATAAATTTTAATGTTTTATTAAGACTCATTTCCCTTTGGCCACCAGTCCTATAATTTGTCATCCTGTCAGACTGCTGAACCTGAAGTTTTGCTACATCTTGTAAAAAAGACTCAAGATTCATAACTATGTAACCCATAAGCAGTCTAAAACTATTTTTTCCAAGCTTTAGAATGCTTTCAGGTACATGAAGACTTTCCCTTTCCTAAAACTTATGAATATTATATCTGTTGAATGACCAACAATTGGTCATTTGTTGAATGACCAATTTGTTGAATGACCTAGACTCAGGAAGGTACCTGTAGAGACTAACTTTAGTCTTCTAACCACTCAACCTTGTTTTTCTCCCACTGTTAGGACGATATGTACCCAAGTCCCATAGCTTTTTCAGTCACTCCTATATTATGCACTGATACTTCCATTGTTTTTGTATTAAAATTCCCCCTCCACCTTTAATAATAATAAAACCGTCTATTAATTAATTTAACAAGTATCTAATGAATATCTATTTACCTGGTAGTATTCTATACTCTGCAGTTACAGCAGTAAACACATCAAACATAAAACCTTATTCTCATAAGCTCACATTCTGGTGGGGAAATAGACAATACATATAATAAGGAAGCAAAATACAGAGTATGCTAGTGACGAGTACCAAGAGGCTAAATTGTAGATAGATTGATGAGAAGGGTTCTTTTCAGTTTTCACTCCCTCATACATGGCTGATGATCTTGTTTTCTATTTGCCTGCAGAAACTGAAGCACTCAGAAGAGAACTTTACACACCCCCACCACTACACCTATCCATCTATCAGCATCTATGCCCATATACTCTTCCCTTTGTCCTATTATTTTGGAAGAACTACCTATTTAATAAATCCAATACCTCCACTGGGCACCAGATCCAATCCCCTCTTACTGAAACAAGAACATTGCTTCAGTCACTCTCCTCTCCTTTTCTGGTGTCACCAATTTTCTCTTGCTCAGTGGCATGTAAACATCTCTCATCTTAAAAATCCTCTTACAGTCCACTTCTGCCTCCATCGACCACCCTATTTGAAGGAGCAGAGCAGGGCTGGCTTGTTTTGTTTACACCTGCCTTCTTGTGTGTG
>CM052799.1:118796862-118828325 GCA_028533885.1 Nasua narica
TTGCTTTTTGAAACTCGCTCTCTTTCTCTACACCACGCCGCTGTGTTCGGTGAGTGTGAGAGGGAGCTCAAGCTAGCTTGAATAAAAGGCTCTTTTGCTTTTGCATCGGACTCGGCTCCCTGGTGGTATTTGGGGATCTCAAAATCTGGGCATAACACTATTTTCAGGTAGATCCAAAGTCCTCCCCTTGTTTATACTCTCTACCCTCTAAAATTCTCTTACTTTCTCTAGAGTCTGTTCAAATCAGGCTTTGGTCCCTAACCACTTTCCTGAAATTGAAAGCTCACTGACAACCTTCATGTTGCTAAATACAATGGTTAGTTCTCAAAAGTCATTTTGTATCCTCTTCACCACCATTTCACAAAGGCCAATAGTCCAACTCCCTGAACCACACTGTTCACCTGGCTTCTAAGATGCCACACTAGCCTGGTTTTCCTTCCACATCTCTGGAAGCATCTGCTCAGTCTCTGTTACTTTCTCCTTATCAACTCATCATCTAAACATCGGAAGGCCCCAGGTCTCGGTCTCTGAATCTCTCATTTTTTTCTATTTATACCTATCCCTTCATGATCTCATCTAGCCTCATGGCTTTTAATATCACTAGAATTTTGAAGACTCCCAAATCTATATATCATCAGGCTTAAATTTATTTTACTTTATTTTTTTTAAGATTTATTTTATTTGAGAGAGAGAGAAAGAGAGAGAGAGAGAGAGAGAATGAGAGGGGAGAGGTCAAAGGGAGAAGCAGGTTCCCACGGAGCAGGGAGCCCGATGTGGGACTCGATCCTTGGACTCCGGGATCATGACCTGAGCTGAAGGCAGTTGCTTAACCAACTGAGCCACCCAGGCACCCAAATTGACTTTATTTTGGGGGAGGTAAAATTTTTTTCATTTTCACTTACATTTTCTCCAGATTTACTGAAACACAATTAACAAAAAAGTCTGTATGTCCTTCTTGGAAAAATATTTATTTAGGTCTTTTGTACATTTTATAATTGGATTATTTGCTTTTTGCTATTGACTTATATGAGTTCTTTATATATTTTGGACATTAACCCTTATCAGATAAATATTTGCAAATATTTTCTCCTATTCAGTAGGTTGCCATTGCATTTTGTTGAGTGTTTCCTTTGCAATGTAGAAGCTTTTTAATTTGATGTAGTCCCACTTACTTATTTTTTGCTTTTCTTGCCTTTGCCTTTGGAGTCACATCCGAAAAAATCAAGACCAATGTCACGGAGATTTTTCCATGTTTTCTTCTAGATTTATGGTTTTGAACAAGTCTTACATTCAAGTCATTTTTTAAGATTTATTTATCTATTTTGAGAGAGCAAGAGAGAGAGCAAAAGAGCAGGTGGGAAGAGCAGAGTAAGCAGGAGAGAGAAAATCAATGTGGGGCTCCATCTCACGACCCTGAGGTCATGACCTGAGCTGAAATCAAGACTCAGACACTGAACTGACTGAGCCCCACAGGTGCCCTGAATTCAACTCTTTAATGAGGTTGAGTTAATTTTTGTGCACGGTGTTAGATAGAAGTCTAATTTCATTCTTTTGCACGTAGATATCCAGTTTTCCCAACACTGTTTATTAAAGAGATTCTCTTTTCCCCATTGCATGTTCTTGGCATCCTTGTCATACATGCAGGGGTTTACTTCTGGGCTTTCTAATCTGTTCCATTGGTCTATATGTCTGTTTTTATACCAATACCATACTGTTTTGATTACCATACTTCATTATATAGTCTGAAATCAGAAAGTATGATACCTCTAAATTTTGTTCTTCTTTATCAAAATTGCTTTGGTTACTCAGGATCTTTTGTGGTACCCTATAAATTTATGATTGCTTTTTCTATATCTGTAAAGAATGCCACTGAAGTTTTGATAGGTATTACACTGAATCTGCAGATGGCTTTGGGTAATATGGACATTTTAATAATAATTCTTCTGATCTGTGAAAATAGGGTGTTTTTTCATTTACTTGTGTCTTCTTCTATTTCATTCATCATTATCTTATAGTTTTCAGTGTAGAAAGCTTTCACCTCCTTAGTTAAATTTATTCCTATGTATTTTATTGTTTTTGATACTATCATAAATGGGATTATTTCATTTATTTCTTTTTCAGATAGTACACTGCTAGTATATAAATACACAACTGACTTATATTTGTTGATATTGTATCCTATAGCTTTACTTAACTTGTTTATTAGTTCTAACAGTTTTTTTTTGTGAAGTCTTTAGGGTTTTTCAGATATAAGTAATGTTATCTCCAAACAGAGACAATTTGACTTCTTTATTTCTGATTTAGATTCCTTTTATTCCTTTTTCTTGCCTGAATGTTTTGGCTAGAACTTCCAGTAGTACATTGACTAGAAGTGGTGAGAGTGGACATCCTTCAGCCTTAAATTTTAGATTCCTAAATCCAACTGCCTATTCAACATCTCTACCCAAATGCCTGATCTTTTTTTTTAAAGATTTTATTTATTTATTTGAGAGAGAGATAGCGAGAGAGAGTAAAAGCAGGGTGCAGAGGGAGAAATAGACCCCTGCTAAGCAGGGAGCCCTATGCAGGGCTCGATCCCAGGACCCCGAGATCTTGACCTCTGCTGAAGGCAGATGTTTAACTGACTGAGCAACCCAGGTGCCCCCCAAATGCTCAATATCTTAAAGTTAACTTGTCTATATCAGACTTCCCTTCTCCATCCCAAAATGTTCCAATTAAAGTTTGCCTCTCGCCCTACCTCAGGCCTGGTTGAGGGGTGGGGAGGGGACAGTACAGCTGGCTTCTTTTCTTTCCTCATTATACCTACCCTTCTCTCCCTAGTTCCTCTCCAGGATTAAACAGTATAGGGAGGAGAGGGAAAGTGGCAGAAAAGACCTTCACTAACCATCATGTATCTCTTGTTCTGTATTCTGAAAATTTAGTGAAATATTTCATGACAATTTTTTTAAAAATGAATTAAAGGACAGAAGATGAGAAAAAGAGGGACCAGCCAAGAAGTTATTTCCACAATTCATGTAAGAAATCATGATGGCTGAAACTAAGGAATAGTAATAAGGAGAGAAAAAGTGGACAGGATGGTAAAGTTTTCAGGCAGTAAGTTATCCAGGAGTTGATGACTGACTGTAATAAAGAATGAAGAATGGGAAAAGTCAGAATGATTTCAGATTCTGACTTTGGGGTCTGGGTTGATACTGGTGGCATTGAGATAGAGAATACATGGAAAGCATACAATTTTGGAGAAAGAGTTCAATAGGTCAGTTTCATTTGTATTACAAGCTGATGTCTAATTGATAATAAGGAAAAACTGAAGAAACTGTTCATGTAATTTAAGTACAGATGTTAATTTTTAAAGACACGAGAGGCACAGGAGATGGCACAATAGGAGAATCCTGAGCTTACCATGTCCCGTAGATACACGAAGATAACAGCCATATCAGTGCAGCTAACTCTGAAAACAACCAAGAGAGGCAGAACAGACTTTCTACAATTAATCATAGAGAGGTTTTAGTCCACACTAAAAGCAGTAGAAAGGCAGTGTTGTAGTTGGGAACCAAACTCCCAGTGAGACTTAACCACAAAAAGAGGGACACCACAAACATGGAAAAGCAATAGGATCAGATCCCACCCAGGCACCCCAGGCACAAGGAACCTGCACTGAAAAGATGAGCCCCCATAACATTTGGTGTTGAAAACCAGTGGGGATTAACTTCAAGAGCTTCCACAGTCAGTGAGGCTTAATTCTGGAGAGCTGGAGGGCTATAGCAAACTGAGTCCCTGCCCTTAAAGAGCCAGCTTAACAAACAACCCCACTGACATACAACATAGAAGCAGCAGCGTAAAAAGTGTCTAGGGTATACAAGAAGGAGATTAATTTACTAATCTCAGAACATGCACTAGAGAGGCCAAGATTTTTGGGGAGACCTCCTTAAGAACAAAAGAACTGATAGGCACCATTTTCCTCCATTGTTTCCCCAACCCAGAAAGCAGGACACTTTTGGGAACCAGCACTAACACTCTCCACCTAGCTTACTAACAATGTGTGCCCCACCCCAATGTTCCCCTGTAGATCCACTGGATCTATCCTGCCCTACCCATTAGGCTACCTTCCAAAGTAGCTTGTGCCCCCCCACACTCTGGATGTAGCCCCAGCAGGGACTGGCACCACTCCAAAGTGAACCCTGCCCTAGGGAGAGGGGAAGAAAACCACACACACCAGTGCACCTCCAGTCCCAACCAAAACTTATAGGTAGTAGCATGGAGTGCCCTGCCAATCAGTGCAACTGCAGCTCTGGAGGACAGACTGGTGGTAGGCATCTGGTCTGACTGCCATCCCCACCTACCAACAAAAGCCTCTCAGGGGACAAGGCAGGGAGAGCACCCTATAGGTTAGTGCAACTATAGCCCCAGGGAAAAGGCTGAAGGCAGGCATCTGGTCTGACTGCTAACATCATCCAACTACAAGCCCACAGCCAACTTAGACTGGCCCCTTAATAGTACAGTGACCAAACCCTGCCTGATGCACCCATAATAGGCAAAGTGGGTCACTGCAGTCACCTGGACTGAAGGTAAATGTGGCTCACCAGCATAAGAGACACCTCTAAAATGCCTGGTTCTGGTAAATAGGGAGCATTGTGCTACAGGGCACCACAGGACCTCTTCTTCATAAGTCTACTACTTTCATTTTTTTTTAAGATTTTATTCATTTATTTGACAGAGAGAGATCACAAGTAGGCAGAGAGGCAGGCAGAGAGAGAGGGGGAAGCAGGCTCCCCGCTGAGCAGAGAGCCCGATGCAGGGCTTGATCCCAGGACCCTGAGACCATGACCCAAGCTGAAGGCAGAGGCCCAAACCACTGAGCCGCCCAGGCTCCCCAGGCCACAAATTTCAAAAGCAGGAGATCTAGATGACTTTCCTAATACAGAGAAAAAATACAGAGTAGGACAAAATGAAAATGAGGAGACAGAGAAATATGCTCAAAATGAGAGAACAGGACAAAACCACAGCAAAAAAGGTAAATAAATAGAGATAAGCAATATGCCTGATAAAGAATTTAAAGTAATGGTCATAAAGATACTCACTAGATGAGAAAAGAGGAGAAATTCTCAGTGAAACCTTCAACAGATAGAAATAAAATATTAACAAGAACCAATCAGAGATGAAGAACTCTACTGAAATAAAAAATATAGTAGAGGGACTCAATAGCAGATTAGAGGAGGCAAAAAAATGGATCAGTGACCTGGAAGACAGAGCAATGGAAAGCAACAAAGGTGAAGAGCAAAAGGAAAGAAGAATAATAAAAAGTGAAAACAGGTTAAGGGAACTCAGCAACATCGCCAAATAAAACAACATTAACATTTAGAGATCCCAGAAGGGATAGAGAGAAGGGAGCAGAAAAATTATTTGAAGAAACATTAACTGAAAGTTTCCCTAATTTGGGTAAGGAAACAGACATCCAGATTCAGAGGCATAGATAGCCCTCAATAAAATTAACCCAAAGAGGTCCACACCAAGACACATCATAATTAAAATGACAAAAAGTGGTGATAAAGAGAGCTTTTTAAAGCAACAAAAGAAAACAGTTTCACTAGATTCAGAGAAAACATTTGAAAAACCTAACATCCATTTATAATAAAAACTTAACAATGTATGTTTAGAGGAAACAAAACTCAACATAATAAAGGTCATATATGAAAAACCCACAGCAAACATCACACTCAATGAGGAAAACTGAGACCATTTCCTCTAAGATAAGGAACAAGGCAAGGATGTCCACTCTCACCACTTTCATTCAATATAGCACTGGAAGTCACAGCCACAGCAGTTACACAAGAAAAAGTAATAAAAGCTATCCAAATGATAAAGAAGAAGTAAAACTCACTATTTGCAGATGACATGATACTATATATAGAAAACTCTAAAGACTCCACCAGCTGATAAAGGAATTCAGTAAAGTTGTAGATACAAAATTAATATACAGAAATCTGGTGCATTTCTATATACTAGCAATGAAGCAGCAGAAACAGAAATTAACACAACAATTCCATTTACAATTGTACCAAAAATAATATAATACCTATGGATAAACTTAACAGGTCAAAGACACCAACGACTATAAAACACTGATGGAAGAATTGAAGATGACACAAACAAATCAAAAGATACACCATGTTCATGGATTGGAAGAACCAATATTGTTATAATGACCATACTACTCAAAGCAATCTGTAGGTTCAATGCAATCTCTATCAAAATACCAATATTTTTCACAGAACTAGAACAGATAATCCTAAAATTTTTTTGGAAGGACAAAAGATTCTAAATAGTGAAAACAATCTTGCAAAGAAGAAAAAACCTAGAGGCATCACATTCCCAGATTTTAAGATATACTACAAAGCTGTAGTAATCAAAACACTATGATATTGGCACAAAAACAGACACTTAGAACAGACAGCCCAGAAGTAAACCCACACTTATACAGTCAATTAATTTACAACAAAGGTGGCAAGACTATACAGTGCGAAAAGGACAGTTTCTTCAACAAATGATACTAAGAAAACTGAACAGCTACATGCAAAAGAATGAAACTGGACAAATAGCTTACATTATACACAAAAATAAATTCAAAATGGATTAAAGGCCTAAATGTGAGACCTGAAACCAAAAAAGTCCTAGAAGAAAACATAAGCAATAATTTCTTTGACATTAGCCACAAAAACACTTTTCTATATGCCTCCTCAAGCAAGGGAGGCAAAGCAAAATTAAACTATTGAGACTACCCCAAAATAAAAAGCTTTTGCACAGTGAAGAACACTGTCAACAAAACAAAAAGGCAACCTAGTGAATTGAAGAAGATATTTGCAAATGAATATCTCATAAAGTGTTAATATCCAAAATATATAAAGAACTTATGCAACTCAACACCAAATAAACCAACCAAACAAAAACCTAGAAAACAAAAAAATGAAAAAACACTCCAATTAAAAAATAGGCAGAAGACATGAATAGCCAGTCCTCCAAAGATATCCAGATGACCAAAAGACACATGAAAAGATGTTTATCATCACTCACCATCAGGGAAATGTAAATCAAAACTACAATGAGATATCACCTTATATCTGTTAGCTTGGCTAAAATCAACAACACAAGAAACAATAGGTATTGGAGAGGATGCGAAGAAAAAGGAATCCTTATGTATTGGTGGGAGTGCAAAGTGGTACAGCCACAGTGGAAAACAGTATAGAGGTTCCTCAAAACATTAATAATAGAACTACCCTATGATCTAGCAATTGTACTACTAGGTATTTACCTAGAGAATACAAAAACATTAATTATAAGGGATATGTGCACCCCTATGTTTAAGCAGCATTATCTACAATAGCCAAGATATGGAAGCAGCCCAAGTGTCCATCAATTGATGAATGAATAAAGAGGTGGTACATTTATACAATGGAATATTACTCAGTCATAAAAAAGAATGAAAAGAGAGGAAGAGATAAAATGGAAGAGTAGGAGGAGGACCCAAGGCTTGTCTTATTCCCTGAACATAGCTAGATAAATATCAAATCATTCTGAATACTCAAGAAATCAATCTGAGGACTGACAGAACAAATTGTACAACTAGAGGGAGAGAAGAGGCTACATCATGGAAAGTATATAGTGGCAAGACATGGTTTGGGGGGAAAACACATCATGAGTGCTGCAGAAGGGAGGGAACCCTGGTCAGAGAGTAGGGGGGAGGGAGAGAAAGAGAAACACACTGGGGATCACATAAGGAAAATACTTCCCAAAGCCACGGACAGGGAAAATGAGAGGGGCTGATTTTCATGAGTTTTTGCAACAAGCAGGGATCAAAGACTGGAATTTTAGAAGTCTGTGGTGTACTTGGCATAGAACCCTGAGGGCTCTGCATGCTCTAGTAAAGAAGGCAGACAGATAACCCCGGGGGCAGACAGATCAATATGAGGATCACCTAAGAAGCACTGGTAGAGACGATTCCCTCTTCTTGGAGTACATCTGAAAAAGATGGCATTGCCTCTATGGGACAAAAGAGCTGGTGGGTGCCATTTCCCTCCCCCACCCCTCAGCTTAGGTGAAGAGACACCTGCTGATGTCAGCCAACCTGGACACTAGCTCTTTAGTGTGCTTTGCTATAAACCACATGCTCTTGCACTCTGGAATGACTGCCCTTCTAGGTCAAACCTGCATTAATCCCAGTGTGGTGAAACCCACCTCCAGAAGACCAGTGCAGGTCCCTACCACACCAGGTCCCTAAAGTTTGCAGTTTTAAAACTCAGCTGGCCTGGCTGGGATAGAGTGCAAAGTGTACTACGCTGCTCCAGGCAAGCATGCAACCTAGACACAGACAGTGTGACAACAGTAATCTGAGAAAAACCTAGGACAAACAAGGAGAAAATATTCATTCTTCTGGGAGGGCTTTCCTGACAGCAGCAAGCATGAAATCCCCTCTCCAGGGACAAAGAAGCCGCTGACACCATTTCCTTCACCCACCCCTCAACATAAACTAACTTCGGTAAACAGCACAGTGTCAACACTAGCTGACTAAACTGCTTACACCAGGCCTCACCCTGCTGTGCTCTGCTGGTACTGCTTTTCTCTGGCAGGTGTGCTTGAGAACCAAGGCCATGGCTCCTCCCTCAGAAGACCAGCACAAACCCCTGCACACCCACATCTACTAACTATACAGTGCTGCAAAGCTTCAGCTTTAGTGGAAATAGGATCTGGCCTCTTTTAACAAGCAGACCAAAACACACCTAGTTAAAACTCACCACATTCTGGACAAGGTCCAAACACTCCCCATTGCAGGCAAGGAGAAACTCACAGCAGACTGATCTGAGGGCTAGAGTAGCCATAACATGGCAGCAGGATGCATGCAGCATACACCAGAGACACATCCTGGAGCACCAGGCCCTGGACATTGTATGACTTCTTCTTCATGTCATTACTCTTAGGAGAAGGAAACATAATAGGCTTTTCTAACACAGAGAAGAAGACAGAGACCTAGACAAAATGCCAATACAGAGGAATTCATCCCAAAAGAAAGAACAAGAGAAGGTCACAGCCAGGGATCTAATTGAAACAGATATAAGTAATATGCCTGATCTAGAATTTAAAGCAATCATAATAGCTGGGCTTGAGAAAACGCATAGAAAACATCGGGGATACTCTTCCTGCAGAGATAAAAGAGCTTAAAACCAATCAGGCTGAAATGAAAAATGAAATAACTGAGATTTGAAACTGACTGGCAGTAATGACCACAAGGATGGATGAAGTAGAAGAACAAATAAATGATATAGAAGATAGAATTATGGAAAATAATGAAGCTGAATTGAAAATAATGAATGAATGAAGCTGAACAAGAAGATTCTTGGCTCATGAAAGTAGACATAAGGAACTCAGTGACTCCATGAAACTTAATAACATCTGTATCATAGGAGTTCCAGGAGAAGGGAGAGAAAAGGGGGTGGAAGGTTTATTTGAGGAAATTATAGCTGAAAATTTCCCCAATCAGAGAAAGGAAATAGATTTCTAAATCCAGGAGGTACAAAGAACTCCCACCAAAATGAACAAAAGCAGGTCAACACCAAGACATATTGTAGTTTAAATTTGCAAAATACAGAGATAAAGAAAATCCTAAAAGCAGCAAGACAAATGAAGTCCCTAACTTACAAGGGAAGACAAGTAAAGTTAGGAGAACATCTCTTCCACATAAACTTGGCAGGCCAGAAAGGAGTGGCATGATAATTTTACATGCTGACTGGGAAAAATATGCAGCCAAGAATACTTTACCCAGCAAGGGTATCATTCAGAATAGAAGAGACAAAGAATTTCCCCAAAAAACAAAAACTAAAGGAGTTTGTGACTACTAAACCAGCCCTGTAAGAAATTTTAAAGGGGATTCTTTGAGTGAGAAAGAAAGATCAAAAGTGACAAAAACTAGAAAAGAACAGATAATGTCCTAAAACAATGACAAAACAAGTAATAAATTGGCACTACATTTATACCTGTCAATCATTACTCTTCATGTAAAGGGACTAAATGTTCAAATCCAAAGACATAGAGTTTCAGAATGGATACAAAACCAAAACCCATCTATATGCTGCCTACAAGAGACCCATTTTAGACCAAAAGTCACTTATAGATTCAAAGTGAGGGGATGGAGGAACATTTACCATGCAAATAGACATCAAAAGAAATCCAGAGCAGTAATACCTACATCAGAAAAACTTGATTTTCTTTTAAAGATTTATTTATTTATTTGAGAGAGAGAGAGAGCATGAGCAGGAGGGGCAGAGAGAGAGGGAGAGAGATTTTCAAGCACACTCTACGCTGAGCACTAAGCACAGAACCCAAAGTGAGGCTTGATCTTATGACCCTAAAATCAGGACCTGAGCCCAAACCTGAGCCCAAAGCCCAAAGAGACAGATGCTTATCCTACTGTGCCACCCAGGTGCCCTCAAACTGGATTTTAAACAAAATATTATAACAAGAGAAAAATTATAATATCATAATAAAGGGTCTATCCAATAAGAAGATCTAACAGCCATAAATATTTATACCCCCAAGCTGAGAGTACTCAAGTATATGAAACAATTAAGATACATAAAGGAACTCATTGATAATAATATAATAATATTAGGGGAATTTAATACCACTTACAGCAATGGACAGATCATCTAAGCAGAAAATCAATAAGGAAAAATGGCTTGGAATGACACGTTGGACCATATGGACTTCATAGATATAATCAGAGCATTTCATCCTAAAGCAGCAGAACACACATTCTTTTTGAATGCACACAGAATATGCTCCAGAATAGATCACATACTAGGTCACAGATCAGGCCTCAACAAGTACAAAAAGATTGAGATCATACCATGTGTATTTTTTTACCACAACACTATGAAACTTGAAGTTGACCACAAGAAAATATTTGGAAAGATCACAAATGCATGGAGGTTAAGAACCTCATACCAAAAAATGAATGGGTCAACCAGAAAAATAAAAAAGAAAGAAAATACATGGAAATAAATGAAAATGAAAACAGGACAGCCCAAAACCTCTGAGATACAGCAAAAGCAGTCATAAATAACATAGCAACATATGCTTACCTTAAGAAGCAAGAAAAATCTCCAGTATGAAGTCTAACCTTACACCTAAAAGAGGTAGAAAAAGAACAACAAAGAAAGCCTAAAACCAGAAGAAGAAGGGAAATAATAAAGATTAGAGCTGAAATAAATGATAGGAAAACAAAAAAAAAATCAGTAGAACAGATCAATAAACCCAGGAGCTGATTCTTTGAAAAAATTAATGAAATTGATAAATCCCTAGCCAGACTTATCAAAAAGAAAAGAGAAAGGACCCAAATAAATAAAAACACAAATGAGAGGAGAAATCACAACCGACACCACAGAAATATAAATAATTATAAGAGAATATTATGAAAAGTTATATGCCAACAAATCTGGCAATCTGGAAAAAAGTGGATAAATTCCTAGAAACAAACTACCATAGTTGAAACAGAAAGAAATAGAAAATTTGAACAGACTGATAACCAGCAAAGAAATTGAATCAGTAATCAAAAATTTCCCAAAAAACAGAAGTCCAGAAACAGATGGCTTCACAGGGGAATTCTTCCAAACATTTAAACATATTCTTCTTAAACTATTCCAAAAAATAGAAATGGAAGGAAAACTTCCAAACTCATTCTATGAGGCCAGCACTACCCTTTACAAAACCAGACAAAGACTCCACTAAAAAAGAGAACTACAGGCCAATATCCCTGATGAACATGGACACAAAAATTCTCAACAGAATACTAGCAAATTGAATCCAACAGGACATTAGAAGAATCATTCACCACAATCAAATGGGATTTATTCCTGGGTTGCAGGTGTGGTTCCAAATCAATCAATGAGATACAGCACATTAATAATAATAATAAAAAAATGATAAGGACCATATGATCCTCTCAATAGATGCAGAAAAAACATTTGACAAAGTACAGCATCCATTCTTGATAAAAACCCTATAAAGTAGGGATAAAGGAAACATACCTCAACATCATAAAGGCCATATACAAAAAACACACAGCTAATCTTATCCTCAATGGGGAAATATTGAGAGCTTTTCCTCTCAGGTCAGAAACAAGACAGAGATGCCCACTCCCACCACTGTTATGTAACATAGTACTGGAAGTCCTATCCTCAGCAATCAGACAATGAAAAGAAATAAAAAGCATCCAAATTGGCAAAGAAGAAAGCAAACTTTCACTCTTTGCAGATGACATGATATTCTAGGTAGAAAACCCAAGAGACTCCACCAAAAAATTGCTAGAACTGATACACTAATTCAGTAAAGTCTCAGGATACACAATCAATGTACAGAAATCTGTTGCATTTCTATATACTAATAATGGAGCATCAGAAAGAGGAATCAAGGAATCGATCCTATTTACAATTGCATCAGAAACCGTAAGGAATAAACCTATTAATTAACCTAACCAAAGAGATAAAAGATCCGTACTCTGAAAACTACTAAATGAAACTAGTATATAACTACTTATGAAAGAAACTGAAGATGGCACAAAGAAATGGAAAAACTTTCCACGTTCATTGATTAGAAAAGTAAATGTTAGATTAGAAGAACAAATGCTGTTAAAGTCTATACTACCTAAAGCAATTTACATGTTTAATGTAATCCCTATCAAAATACCACTAGCATTTTTCACAGAGCTGGAACAAACAATCCTAAAATTTGTATGACACGAAAGACCCCAAGTAACCAAAGCAGTCTGGAAAAAAAAAAAAAAGCAAAGCTGGTGGCATCACAATTCCGGACTTCAAGTTATATTACAAAGCTGTAGCGATTAAGACAGTATGATACTGGCACAGAAACAGACACATAGATCAATGGAACAGAATAGAAAGCCAGAAATAGGCCCACAGCTATATGGTCAACCAATTTTCAACAAATCAAGAAAGAATAACCGACAGAGAAAAGACAGTCTCTTCAACAAATGGTGTTGAGAAAACTGGATAGCAACATACAGAAGAATGAAACTGGACCACTTTCTTGCACCATATACAAAAATAAATTCTAAATGAATGAAAGACCTAAATGTGAGACAGGAAACCATCAAAATCCTGGAGAAGACAGGCAGGAATCTCTTTGACTTTGGCTGTGGCAACTTCTTACTAGCTACATCTTCAGAGGCAAGGGAAACAAAAGCAAAAATGAACTATTGGGACTTAATCAAGATAAAAAGCTTCAGTGAAGGAAATAATCAAGAGAACTAAGGCATCTTTCAGAATAAGAGAAGGTATTTGCAAGTGACATATGTAATTAAGTGTTAGTATCCAAAATCTATAAAGATCTTACCAAACTCAACACCCAAAAAAGAATGCAGTTAAAAAATGGGCAGAAGACATGACTAGACTGGTTTCCAAAGAAGACATCCAGATGGCTAACAGACACATGAAAAGATACTCAATATCACTCATCATCAGGGAAATAACAAATAAAAATTACAATGAGATAGCACCTCACATCTGTCAGAATGGCTAAAATTAACAACACTGAAAACAAGAGATGTTGGCAAGGATGTGGAGAAAGGGGCACTCTCTTACACTGTTGGTGGGAATGCAAACTGGTGCAGTCACAGTGGAAAATGGTATGGAGGTTCCTCAAAAAGTTAAAATGATACTACTCTATGATCTAGCAACTGTACTACCAGATATTTACCCAAAGGATACAAAAATGCTGATTCAGAGGAATATGTGTACCTTGATATTTCAGTAGCATTATCAGTAATAGCCAAATTATGGAAAAAGCCCAAAAGACCATCGATTGATGAATGGATAAAGAATATGTGGGGGGTATATATGTATACATTTATAAAATGGAATATTACTCAGCCATAAAAAAGAATGAAATCTTGCCATTTGCAATGATGTGGATGGAGCTAGAGAACACTATCCTAAGCAAAATAAGTCAGTAAGAGAAAGACAAAAGCATCTGATTTCACTCATATGTGGAATTTAAGAAACAAAACAGATGAACATAGAGGGGAAAAAGGGAGAGACAAACCATAAAACAGACTCTTAACTATAGAGAATAAACTGAGGATTGCTGGGGGGAGGTGGGGGGTGTTAAATGGGTATTAAGGAGTGCACTTGTGATGAGCACCAGGTGTTGTATGTTAGTGATGAATCACTACATCCTACACCTGAAAGTAATATTACAGTATGTGTTAACTAACAGGAATTTAAATAAAAACTTGGGAGAAAAAAATATGAAATTTTGCCATATGCTACAATATGGATGGAGCTAGAGAATATAATGCTAAACTAAGTAAATTAGAGAAAGACAAAGACCATATGATTTTACTCATGTGGAATTTAAGAAACAAAACTAATGATCAAAAGGAAAAAAAAGAGAGAGAGAGACAAACCAAGAAACAGACTCTTAACTATGGAGAACAAACTGATGGTTACCAAAAGGGAGTTAGGTAGAGGGATGGGTTAAATTGGTGGGATGGGGATTAAGGAATGAACTTGCTGTGATGAGCATCGGATGACATGTGAGTTGTTGAATCAATATATTGTACACCTGAAACTAATATAACACTGTTAACAGGAATTGTTTAAAAAAATAAAATTTTTAAAAATGGGCAAAAGACCTGGCTATTTTTCCAAAAAAGACATACAGATGGCCAACAGACCTATCAGCAAAATGCAAATCAAAGCCATAGTGATATATCACCTCATACCTGTCAGAATGGCCAGAATCGAAGAAGAAGAAATAACAAGTGTTGGTGAGGATGTGCAGAAAAGGAAACCCTTGTGTGCTGTTGGTGGGAATGTAAATTGGAACAGCTACTATGGAAAACAGTATGGAGGATTCTCAAGAAATTAAAAATAGAATTACCATATGATCTAGTAATTCCATTACTGGGTATTTACCTAAAGAAAATGAAAACACTATTCGAAAAGATATATGCATCCCTATGTTCATTGTAGCATTATTTACAACAGCCAGATTATGGAAGCTGCCCAAGCATCCATTGATAGAAATGAATGGATAAAGATGTTATATAAATATATATATGTACTCAAAAAATATATATGAAAAATATATATGACTATTACTCAGCCATAAAAAAGAATGAAATCTTGCTATTTTTGACAACATGGATGGATCTAGAAGGTATTACACTAAGTGAAATAAGTAGGTCAAAGAGAAATAGCATGATTTCACTCTTATGTGGAATTTAAGAAACAAAACAAATGAGCAAACAAGAAGAAAAAAGACAAACAAAAAAGCAGACTCTTAAATACAGAAAACAAACTGGTGTTTGCCAGAGGAGAGGTGGGCAGGAGGAGGAGCAACACAGATAAAGTGGATTAAGAGTACTCTTAACTTGATTAAGCACTGAGTAATGTATAGAATTGTTGAACCATTATCTTGTTGTCCTGAAACTAATAACACTGTATGTCAATTATGCTTAAATTTAAAAAAAGATATGTAAGAGTATGTAGCTATGACAAAATTAGTCTCTACAATAATATGGCTGGAGGTAATAATAGAATAATATGAATTTTTCATTGAAACAAACAGGACTGCCAAATACAGTGTGCCTCTGTTTCTCACTCCTGATGGAAGAAACAGACTTGAAATAACACGAATCCAACTCACAACATTATCTTTATATAGCTGGGGGGAAAGGAAATGGGCCAATCAGTATAATACTTTCTTATAGAAATGAAGATGCAGGGGCAGGCTGCCCATAGTTAGAACCTTTTAACATTTACATGAGGCTTTGTGCCTTTCTGTAATTCAAACCCTTCCATAAACCTAACTTCTCCTCCTAGTAAGTCCCACCCACTCCAACCCCATTCTCCCACAACTGACTTTCAAAGAAAATAGTATGTATTTAGGGCACTCAGTGAATAATACCAAAGTAATACCAGTGTATCTTCCTGACAACAGCATTTTTGGGGACTTTAGGGCCTGTGAAACCACAGGGAAGCTGAGCTACAGACAGTTTTGTATCATGAATCATTATTAAAATTGTGAGCTCAATTCTGATTACAAAATGCTTATTGCTGTGTTGTTACAACAACCCCAAAAGAACACAGCTGGATTCTCAGATGACAGGTTGATCTTACAATTTCTGGCTGAAGAAAACCTAATTTTGTGGTAATAAACTGTGCAAATTTGATGTGGACATCACTGTAATAGGATACATGTGGAACCCTACTAGGTTATTATTACCGTGACTTTTTTCTGGCAGTTAAGACTCACTTAATGATTAGAATTTAGCAGCATATGGAGACCCCCTATAGGGAACCCTCTCTACACAGAAACTTTCTGGTATTTGATTAGCTTAATTTATTGAAAGTTTAGCTTTTTGTTTTATGGTAAACAGCAGCATTAAAACCCTACAGTTAAAAAAAAAAAAAAAAAACAACCCTACAGTTTGTTCCCTGTCTACCCTTCCAGTCTTAACTCTTTACTTCCCTTCTTCAAATTCGCACTTCAGCCAAAGTATTCTGCTTACTGTCCTCTGACCCTGGCTTGTATTTTCCTTATTTTGTTCTGTTTTCTCTCCTCTCCTGAGCCCTTTGAGATCCAGGTTAACATCCTAGCTCTTCTTCCACTTGTTCAACCTCTATGGTTTGAAGTGATTCTCACTCCTCTGAATACCTATAATAAATTATGGGATTTTTTTGTAATGGTAACACTCATAATAAATATGTGATCTACTATTATGACACTTAGTATCTCAAAATCGTACAGGAAATTTTTTTTTGTTTATGAACTTTTATTCATCTTTTGTTTCATGAGACCCCAAGATACCCTCAGCTTCAATGATTTCCTAGAAGAGCTTACAGAATTCAGAAAAACTGCTATATTCATAATTGCAATTTATTACAGTGAAAGGATATAGATTAAAATCAGCAAAAACAAAAGATGCATAGTACAAAGCCCAAGAGAAACCAGGCACAAGCTTCCAGTTACCCTCTCCTATTAGAGTTGCACAGACAATACTTAATTCTCCCAGGAAAAATGTGTGACAACATCTACAATGTATTATGTAAATATATAAATACATAAATACATAAATACAATGTAAAATGCAAGCATGGAAATGTAGAAAACAAAAAAAAAACATATTTAAATAATACTTTAAGACAACAGTAGATGAAATGTTGCAAGGTAATGGAGGATTCACTACTCACACTATTTACCAGAAGACTCAGAAAAACTCTGGGACTCTTCCATGCACACTTTCTTTGCCTTGCTGTCTGCTCTAAATATCCTGTGTCCCGAATTTAAAAGTTCTGCTCAATGTCTTGCTACAGGCTACTAGTGGAGCCCGTCATGCTAAAAGCTGCAAAGTCAGCCAGGCTCATAGCAGGAATTGTTAATGATACGATGAACTTTGTCTTGCTTACCTAATCTATCTTTTTGTACCTTGTTATGAAGGTATATTGCAGGACCTCTAATTCTTATTTCAGCTGTTAATTATAGGCAAAGACTGAATAGGGAAGAAACCTCAAATATCAACATAGAAGGAAATTAACCTATTTGCTTTAGTTTGGGTGCTAAATATTGCATAAGAAACCAAGATTGAGGAAACATGATCACCCATGGAAATATTTCCAACTGGTGTGAGATGTTATTAAGGAGAAGTCTTCAGGTTTGACAATGGGCTGTACTTCAATGATAAATCAAATCTGTTCAAGACAGAGAAACCTACCTATTAAAATCCTCTCTCATAGTTCCTCTTTTACCTTTAACACTTCTATTTGGGACTTTGCATTGAGTAAGCCTTGGCTTTACGCTCAGAAATTCACTCATTAGTAGACTACAGAAATCACTCTCATTGTATTACAGGCTGAGAGAAAGGATTGAATTAAAAGAGAAGGTAAACAAAGAAGACCACAAAGCCTGCCCTGGTTACTACTATTCACCTTATCTTTCTGAGGCACTTTTTATCTATTATATGTTGTTTAGCCTTTTTAAGCTTTAATGGTATGGAGTATATTTATTCACTGAGTGTAAGGACAAGCACAAAAGTTCCTTGAGTTTTTCTTCAGTTCTACATTCCTCCCACCTACTAGTTCCATCCTTAAGTCAAACTTCAAAATTTCAGATTTCAGGAAGGAGGGAATTTGGCTTGCTTCCAATTTTCTGGGTCTCACCATCTGGAAAGTAAACAATTAAACAGATTTGCAATTTACTCTCCCCAATTACCAGGGGACACCTCCAGGAAAGGAAAAAGAAGATGACCTGGTCAAATATCCTCTAAATGTGCTAAGGCTAATAACTCCTAGAAAACAAACAAATGGTATTTGGTAGCAATACAGTCCTCATGGATAGAAGGATGTTCCTATTGTAAAATTATTTTTTAATTTAGAAATGACTGGAATCTATGGATTTATAGATAGCTTAATGTCATATAAACTATGTAACTATTTGAGTTTAAAATGGAGATGTTTTACAACCCAAACAGCTCTTCCTCCATAATTAACTACACACTTCATTGGAGAATTCATATATTAATCTGGGCCCAGGGAACATCCTGATGCAGAGAGAGAGAAAAAAAAAAAAAGGACTCAGTAAGGTGCACTATTTCAGATCTCTCCTTCCTTCACCTATGTCTCCTGATTGTGTACCTGAAATCATTATTAAAACTTGTTCCTGGCCAAAATTTCTCATTTGTGTGTCTGGTTTTGATAATCCTATTCTTTTTTTTTATTGTCAGTTAGCCACCGTACAGCACATCATTAGTTTTTGATGTAGGGTTCAATGATTCATTAGTTACACATAACACCCAGTGCACATTACAACATGTGCCCTCCTTAATACCCATCACCCTGTTACCCCCTCCTCCCAACCCCCTTTCTCTCTGAGACTCTCAGATCATTTCCTGGGGTCCATAGTCTCTCATGGTTCATCTCTCTCTCTCAGATAATCCTATTATTTGTATTATCACACCATCCAATCATACTTACTACTTCTCTGAGTTTAGCATGAAGCCCAGCCTTATAAAAGATATCCTACTTAGTTCTTGGGACTCAGTCCCTGCTCTGTATCCTAGCTCTGCTAAGCAGCTCTTCCCTGGCTTCTGTCTTCTGAAACCTTCTCTTGATAAACTTGTTAAGGATTTTAGAATTTGTAGGACCAAGTTCCTACATTTTTAATAACAATTTCTACCACAGATTTGAATTTTGTCCCACAACTTAGCACAATGACTATAGATTTTAAGTTTGTGGAAAGATGCGATTGATTTGGCTTATGTGCTCGACTTTAAGAATATCACCCACTCCTGGGCTCTTGCCATCTTTATATCACATGTTGTAACCACAATGGATCCAAGCTGAATCCTCTAGAGAACTCTGCCAACCTGCAGATTATATGTTCTGCTGTCTTTTTAACAACTGTGGCTGGCCTTCTTCCCACCTAGATAGTAAGGGTAATTCCAAGCTCAGCCTTCCTTAATCTGACTGTCATGCCCTTATATGTGACAGGTACTATAACTTATAATTCATTTATATCTCACTTAGTCCACAGAACACATAATAGATACTCAGTAATTGCTTTTAGATACAGAGAAGAGAAACAACCCACATAATGATTACAGATTATTTATACTCTCCATGTACAAGGCACAGTATGAGGAATATTACTGTATATAATTTCAACTTCCCCAAAAATATCCTGAAAAAAACCATCATTGTAGTGATGCATAAAATGAAGCTTAGAAAAATTAGCTTTGTCCAAGGCTTTCTAGCTAGTAGAGCTGAGATATAGAGATAGGCCTTTCCTGATTCAAAACCCATACTAGTCATGATATCATAGTGCCTCTTTTTGCATTCTTTCTTTGATTATTCTCAAATTTTTTCCAGAAGCTAAGGTAAAGTAAAGGAACTTAATCAACTGAGCACTGAAAATTCAACAGAAACAAGCAAAAATCTGATTTATGGTATGAAGTAAATGGTACAGGAATCCAAGGATTTAGCAGCAACAGAAAAAGGAAAATCGCGTGACAGAAATAACTTCATATTAAATTCTTTCCTACATCATTTAAATTCCTTCCAGAGAGGTTCTTATCATTGTTCACATTGCTTTGTGTCCCCTTTACTGTTTTCTAACACATAATGAAAAATTCAATTTAATCATGGGCTACCATGGTTTTCATTTGGAGGGTACAAATTGGGAGAAGTCATATAGCTTTAGACCTATCCTTAAAAAATTACTTACAATTATTTACACTGTAGTTCTGTCAGTAATAGTTTTTTCACACTCATACGCAGAACCTAATTCAGAGGCTCTTCAAGCGAGAAGTTCTATTTTTACACTTAAGCACTGAAGAGAAAGCATACTTAGTAGAAACATCTTTAAAAATGAACATGGAAATGTACTGATCATTAATCAAAAAAGAATATCTACCTTTTAAGGCAGATGAATGTAGAAAGCAATTTACCCCAATCCTTCTGGGATCTTTGAATAACCTTGATTTCTTGAGTCACCATACAAATACATGTGGGCACTAGATCTTAACCTCCTGTATAACAACTGTATTATAGTGCCCAGGAAATATGCATTAGGTGTTTTAATAAATGTCTCTTAACAAATGTTTGTCAACTAAACAGAAAACATCTCTTCCTCTGGAAGAGGAAAGGAAAAAGGTGGAATACTGAGAAGAAAAAGAAAGGTAACAAACTTTTACAATTCCTCCTTTTCCCAAGTTCCTGTAGCAACTATTAGAATTCTTTATCCAATGAACATTTATTTCATACCAACTATGTGTTCAGAGGGGAATAGGAGATTATAAGAGAGACATTATCTCTGTTCTTTTGAAACTTATAGCATATTAGGAGAAACAGCAAATAACAAATATTAAAGAAAAAAAAGTTCTACACAGGAAAAGAAGAGGATCCTAAGAGATCATCTAACAAACAAACATAACCTAACATGGACAGTGTGGAAAGGCATCTATTAGAATGTAATATCTAAGTTTAAAAAAAGAGTAGGAATTAACTAGACTTCAAAGTTTGGCAGGGGACTGAAAGAAGATTTAAAAAAAAAATCTAAGTAACTTTTGAACTTTGTAAATAGTTTAACTACATATCCTTAACCCAAAAAAAATTTAAACAAATATTAGACCTTTTTTAGATTTTTTTTTTAGAAGTACAGCAATTCTGAAACTTTTTTGTACGTATTGTAGAAGAGAACAATTTAAAAAAGAGAGAGAACAATTAAATAAGCACATTGATGTTAGGATCCCAGGATCTCACTGCAAAAGGGAGATATAAATGGAATAGAATAGTAAAGAAAGACCTCTCTGGAATTTGGACTGAAATGGGGAATCTCAGTATATAAACTGTGTGTGTGTGAATAGGGGGTGAATATGTGTTTTCTAGCTTCCTTTACAAAGAAAGCAATGAACTCTAACTGCAAGGAGCACAACTAGCATACAAGTCTCTATTTTTAAATATCTTTTCACACTAAAAGCATCCAGAGGTCCTTGGAAAATAAGGAAGTGTTCCAAAAAATGGGGGCATGATAAGCCAGGAACCACTTTAAAGAAGCCCCCACTGGCCACACCTAGAGCAATTTAAGCTAAGCATCAAACTAAAGACGATAACTCATTGAATAAAATAAGAATCCATGACTCCATAATGCTGATCAGACAGATAGATAAATGATAGATAGATAGACAGTTATAGGTAGATGGGATAGATATAGATTAATGAGAAGGAAAAGTTGTTCCTTAGATAGACGTCCAGCTAACAGGAACAATGGAGTTGGAAAATTATCATTTTTACATTAATAATATATATAAAAACTTGATTCAGGCAAAATTAAAAACTGCTAAATATAGAGATTTTGAAGGTATAGCTAACTGAAAAGAGCAAGAACCAGTACAGGATCTTGCATCTGGTAAAATTTATATGTATTTGTAAACATAAAAATATGTATTTGTAAAATTTAAAGTTATCTGTCAAAAGAAAATCCTCAAAAGAACCACTTTGTTTCCATCCATGAGCTGACACAGAAGGAATGTGCCTCTCTTCACATGCCACACTTCAGCGCAATGCCAATTGCCAAGTACCAAGCATGACCATTTGTTCTGTTACACAATATAGGCATGGAGCCCAGGGCCTCGGAGCTTTTCAAGGGCTTACCAAACACTGGAGACATGAAAAATATATATGCATCAGTTTCAAAATATGAAAAGGAACAAGTCTAAATTTATAAATATTTAATTAAGTATTTAAATAAATTATAACATGTCAATTTCATTCTTAGAATTTGCAAACATTGTCTTTATATTAGAAAGCAATTTTTAGGTTAGACTTTTTATTTCATTAATGATTTCCTAATATATAATTATTGTGAAGAAATAAAAAGTGATTTTATTTAAATAAATTATTTAAAACTCTTACTGTCTTCTACCACTTTCTGTAGAGTTTCTTACATGTAATGATATATCAATTAAGCCAGGTGAGGTAGTGTGGATGAAGGAACATTTCAGTCATGCACAGCTAAGTCAGTAGAGAATACAATGTCTTTAGTAGCTAAGAATTTTCCAAGCATGCAGGCCCCAATTTAACCCCCGATTTTAATATACTCTCCCAAATTCTTACTTTATCCTTCGCTGAATAAAGTCCCTCCAAAACCCAAAGATCTCCAGATTGGAGAAGAGGGTTCTTGTGATTCTACCTCTAATTATTAATTTTGTTATTTTCATGGGGGAATTTCTTGTTATAATAACATTATCATGATACAGGGTTTAGTTACTAAGGTAGCGAGAAGGGTCACTGTGTAGCTCATTCTTAATTAAACCTTTTCCTCCATTTGGTCAAAATCCATCAGTGTTCTTGGTTCACCCTTCCTGTGATGGCAAAAATACTACAGTTTTCAGTTTCCTTCTTATTTTGTGTGTTATTAACAGATTTTTATTTTATTTGCTATTCCTCTTCCTTTTTTGTTTTTGTACTCTTTTCTTGAATGTGCACATTCCCATTTCATTTTTCTTTCTTTTAAGACTTCGTTTTTCAAGTGTACATAGATCATCCTTTATAGTACACATTTTATCTACCTCTTTAGGCTTAGATTTTAAGATTTATAATCCTCTTTTTATGCATACAATATTATTCTATTAATACATATTGTTCCCCCCCCAAAAAATACATATTGTTCCCATTTTGTTTATTCTCACTATTAAAGCAAGTCCTTCAGGGTCAATGAAATTTTGTTCACATGTATTGTTTGAGTTATTTTATGTGTTTAAAAGACAAGCATTTATTAAACATTAACTCTCTACCATGCACCAATCTAAGGAAGAGATATGTTATAGGAATTAATTTAATGGTTAAGGACATAAGCTTCTAGGGCACATTTATTTTGAGTTTAAATCTCTGCTCTACCACTTACTATGTGATCTTGGATAAATTATTTAAGGTGGAAATAATGATACCTGTCTGCTCCACAGAATTGATAAATGTCTTCAATGAAATAATAAATATGAATACTAATACTAATTGTATATGGTTATAATATAAAATAGATCTGAATTTTAAAACCCTGCTCACAAGGAGGCTAGCATCTAGCATAGATCTATAATTGGTCATAATCAATAAAACATCATTACTCCTATTTCTTGACTAAATATTGTATCTAAATCTTTATAAAGTTCTCTATAATATTATAATCAGAGCAAATCAACAAAGTTGAAATAATTTTTTCATAAGCAATTTAATTTATTTTAAATCTGTAATTTTGGAAAGTTTTTTGTAGTGCTGGTCTGTTGTATTATTTTTCTTCCTGGTGGCATTGTGATTTTAAGTGAAGAACTGCAGTGGATGATATTTTTATCATTGTTTTGCTTTTTCATAGATAATAAAAATGATAGACATCGACAGATTAATATTAGAGTGTGCTTAAATTATGATGAAAAATTCTTAAGTTGTCTCTCTGCCTTCTTTCAATTCATCCTTCACCCTGCCTTCTTGGTCTATAAATAGGCAAGTCTGATCACACAATTCCCCTGTTAGATATTTTCCTCCTCAGTCATAAAATCCTTGTGACTTTCAGTGGCTTCTGAGGCCTTCTGTTACATAATCTCCCTCAACTTTTTAGTCCTTTTCCTCAATATTTACCCCATGCCTCAACCAGATGGAACTATTTGCAATTCCTAGAATATACAATGCTTTTGCTCAAAATGTTTCCTCTGTCTAGAAGGCATTTTCCCCGTTTGCTAAACACCTGCCAGGAGTGTAAGACTCAACTTGAGTCTTTTCTTCTTTCTGTATAGTTCTACTCCTTTCATCA
Organism: Nasua narica; assembly: GCA_028533885.1. Taxonomy (NCBI): domain Eukaryota; kingdom Metazoa; phylum Chordata; class Mammalia; order Carnivora; family Procyonidae; genus Nasua; species Nasua narica. The sequence goes on from CM052799.1 coordinate 118,821,229, forward strand.
AGTAGAATTGCCCTCTGAATCATTTGTGCCCAATTATCCCCTGTAATAATTTATCACATCCACTTGTGTTTATTATCAGTCTTGCCTACTAAACTGTTGGCTCTTTGAAGGTAAGGCTAGGGGGGATTTCTCCAAGGAATGAGCACCAGTAGATCCACCTAGATGATCATTTTATGGCTCTAAATTGCACCTCTAGTTTATCATGCTAAATATGAATTAGGAAAAAGAAGAGACTTGGTGCTTAAAGGCAAAACCTTTGAATCAGACCTGGGTTCCAGATCTGCCATTTATTAACTGAGTGGCCTTCACCAAATTACTTAAGATTACATCATTTTTTCATCTGTAACATCAAGATAATATTAATAATTCATTTCTCACAGGATTTTAGGTAGGATGAAATGAGGTGATACCTAGCACTCAATAAATACTATTATCCTTTATGTAGCTATGCATTTGTTTTAGAAAAGTAAGAAAGCGCATATCTTGTTTAAAGAGTGACATATAAACCAATTTGGAAGAGTAAATTTGTTTCCTATTTGAAATATAGCATAGAAAAACCTAGGAATTTTCTGATATTTTTTTCTAATATAAAGGATGTGATTTTTCTATATGGGCTTAAAGTAAGGCATATACCCCCACTGATGTAAATTTACATCCTAAAATACATTCATTCAACTGATGTTAGATTTCCAGTCTACTAATTTGGTCACTTTAAGACATATTCCTTTTCTTTTTTCCTCTGGCTGTCTCTGACGCTTCATCCAATGTTCCTGCCAAGTAGAATGGCTGCAATTCCCTCGATGTGATCTACCAGTCCCCCACCCCAAACTTCTACAAAGCTTTTTCCCCTGCCTAGAATTATCTTTCCCTCTATACCTAACACTCCATGTCCAGATTCAGTCCAGTAGTTATTTCAGGTAGAATGTTTTCTCACCATCTCCATCTTACTTATTTTTTTACATACTCTTATTATAACATTTATTACTGCTATTTGTTAGTTGCTCTTCTCTCCCTAACTAGCTACCTATTCTTAGCCCCAGGAGCCTTAATCATATTTCCAGAGCAGTAGCTTCAACATCACTCTAAAAGACTTGTTAGAAAGGCAAATTCTTGGGCCACACACCAGACCTACTGGAAAAGAAATGTGGGGTGGAGCCCAGGAATCTGTTTTTACAAGCCCACCAGATGCTTCTGATGCACACAAAAGTGAAAATTAAGGCTCTACAATAATGAAAGTGAAAAATCTATACACACAATAATATGGAGGAGTTTACAAATACACTGTTGAGTGAAAGAAGCCAGACACACGAAGAGTATGTTCTATGTGTGTATCTCAATTTATATGCACTGTAAAAATAGGCAAAATTAATCATTGCTATTGGAGTACAGTATAAATGGCTACCCTTCATCAGTCAGACTACATAATTTGCAGGGCCTAGTACAAAAAGAAGATGCAGGGATCCTTGTTTAAAATGCAGTCTTTAAAATACTTTCCACACATCTTAAGCTCTAGAACTTTTACTCTCCCAATATCTATGTTTGGATGTATTTATCTTCAGCATCAAAAATTGTGTGAGGTGCATTGATAGCAAACATGAAAAGAACCTGGAATCATGGAAGGAAACTGACCCTTGAACAAGGAAGAATTTGGTAGAAATTAGTAAGTGCTCAATAAATGGCAAACCCAGTTTTATTGGAAACCACAGAGTATAAAGCACTTTATCCAGAAATACATTAAATACAAGCAGCCCCTTGATTCTTTGCTATCATACAGCACACTATATTATTATACAGGGCTTAATAAACTTAGTCCTGTCTTACTTGTGCAGACATCTAGGACAAACAGAAGCTTCACGACCTGGAATCCTGAGTGTGAAAGTGAGCAAGAAATACAGCCCTGTTTCCAGTAGAAAATGTGTCAGTAATCAGTAATTTCTAGAAAACAGGTTTTGTGAGGGAGATGATGGGAAACCACATAAACACAGGCACCATGTAAGGGTAAAAGAAGATGCCTAAAGGAGCAAAAAGGACATGAATCAGCTTCTTCTACTTTATATTTGTGTACAAGGCCTTTCTGGATTTAAGCATCCTAATATGCCCCAGGCTCAAAGAGTAACTTACTTTTGAAGCTATAAACATAGATAGCTGTTTTCATCTGAGAGAAACCTGTCACACAACAATCTGAGGTATGATATATTTTTCTGAGACTGGTGTTGCTTCAGGGGAATAAAAAGATGCTATATTTGTGAGAAATAAGAACACATCAGTCTCTTTTTGGACAGGCAGCTCTAGTTTGGTATCTTTTGGGGCAAGGTAGGGGGAACCTTCATATTCCCTGAAATATAAACTGTATTAATAATAGCAAGTATGTAGTCTCTTGGATGGTCCTTAAGGCCCTTAATTAAGTAACAGAGCTTGTTCAGAAAAGACATGTGACTAGCAAGTAATAAGTGTATTTTTCATCCTAATGTAATAAAAATATGACCATTAAGTCCTACAGTTTAGAAACGTTGCTTATATTATCTCATGAGATATACTGTCCATCAACATAACTAAATGACATCTTTCTTCATCATTGTCATCATAATTATCAATCAAGTGGTACATACTACAAACACAATTGTTCCCTAAAGAAGACACCAGACAAACATTTCATGTATTTTAAACAAACTTCGGACAACCAAATGGGTTTATGCCAATAGCTGCAAATATATAACATCATAATCCTGCCCTTTTCAAACTGTGAAGATAAGATACTAGAATCCTAACAAATGGATGGAATTCTGTGAAAAAGAACTCCTCAGTAAAATGAAAGCATCATGTCTCTATTTTCATGGCTAGAATAATTCTCTCCTTTAGTAAAAAAAAAAAAATCAAAAAAAAAAAACTAAAACTCTTTAAAATATTAATTCAGGGTGCCTGGGCGGTTCAGTGGGTTAAAGCCTCTGCCTTTGGCTCAGGTCATGATCTCAGGGTCCTGGGATTGAGCCCCACATAGGGCTGTCTGCCCAGCAGGGAGCCTGCTTCCCTCTCTCTATCTGCTTGCCTCTCTGCCTACCTATGATCTCTCTTTCTCTGCCAAATAAATAAATGAAATCTTAAAAAAATAATATATTAATTGTTTTTACAGTACTGGGTATATGATTAATTCAATAAATCTCCAAAGTTCTTCACACATCTAGTGAAAACCTCATAATTATTTGTACTTTAATGTTCAATTTATTAAAATCATGTATCTGATAAACTTTGGAAACCAATTTTTCTCTAACATTTAAACACTGATTACAAATTGATGTTTTTGTACAAAATTGCAAATACAATTTATCATAACTGACTCTTCTGAGTATATCAAAACACACAGGGATGTAATAATTACAAAATGTATTACTAAGTACACAATTAAACTTATTCTAAAATATCAATACTATAGGTTTAGTTCATTTCTTCACCTTATGTTTTAAGAGTTCCCTATTGTACTTACTGTACTAACTTCCCATAGTTTTGGCTTATTTGGACACCTCAGGTTTGCTACAGCTTCCCTGGAATTGGCAAGGTATTCTTTTTTTTTTTTTGGCAAGGCATTCTTGTATCCAGAATAGAGTATAAGTTTTTGATGGATAGTTTACTGTTTAAGTTAAGGGATTTGTTTCTTCTTTCAAGGCATTTCACAACTCTAAACTTTTAAAATCCATATTTTTCACATAGGTTTTACTTTTGAGCAACTTGGTGTCTTTTACTAAAAGATGTTTTTTAAAAAAATTTTATTGTGAAAATTTCACACAAAAAAATGCAACAACTACAACCAACCTTTCATATAGCCACTTCCTATCTTGAACATCCATCAATATTTTGCCATAATTATTATCTATTCCCTTCCTCCCTTTTTCTTGAATATTTTAAAGCAAATTCAAGATATAACGTCACTTCTCCCTTAACTAGTACAACATGCATCTAAAATGGGGGTGGGGTAATAACACCTAAGCACTACCTTCACAGCTAACAAAATAATAACTCATTGCTGCGGTCAATTCTCAGCACATATTCAAATTATGTATTATGTTTTATTAAGTTTTTTCAAATAAGTACCTGAACAAATCCACTCACTGTATTTATTAGGTCCTGTAAGCTGTTTTTAAGTCTCTCAGAATCTAGAGTAGTATCTTTTTATTTTCATTACTCTAATTTGTTGGAGAAACCAGTGAATTGTCCTCTAAAAAATCTGCAACATGTATGTAACTGACTGCTTTCTTGCTCAAGAACTGGCTGGTTCCTTTTTAGGTATTTCATTTTGATTACAAAATGGTACTAAAGGTTTTATTTGATTCACATTCAATATTTGGGGGAAGAGGCTTAAGAACACCACATAGAAGGTGCTGTCTCCTTAACATCCCATGTGATGATACATGTGAAGGCATATTGGTTATTTCATTTTTAATAGTGCTGCAATTAATCACAGTGTGTAAGGGATTGACTAGCTTAATTTCCTTTATTGTAAAGTTCTCTATCGACATTTCACCTGATAGTTCTAGCATTTATTAATGAGCCCTATCTCAATAATATATTTCACTAGTGAGCATACTCAACAGGAGAGAGAAGAGAGGAAGAAGAGCAATTTTAGGAGCAGAAAATCGACCACTTTCTGAAAGGTAGGATATTTGGAAAAGTGAATCCAAAGTGATGGGAAGAGAGACCGCGGGGGGAGGGGGCGGCTCCCTGCAGCCGCAGAGGCGCGGAGGACAAAATCAGAATTCTAGAGTCTGCTCTGCTGATGGACATTGCTCTAGAGGCTAAGCCGGAGGTTTAGCCCTCTCAGGAACAGTGGGTTTTAGGACCCACGAGGTCACAAAGAGACAGGGGAGGGGGGTGTCTGAGTGCGGCAGAGCTCCCAATATTGGGGTGGAGAAGCCAGCTGCAGAGAAAGAACCACACAGTGCGTTTTCAACTGGGGCTTACCCTAGACCGTGGCCGTGGCCCTTCAAGCTGGGACCCCACAAGGCATTCCGGAGAGATCCCTTCCTCCTCCTCGGGGAGGAGCAGCGTGGGAGTGCGCAGCAGGAATCTGCTGGGTTTAGAAACCCCAGAGGGTGCCAGAGATAGAGGTGCTCTGCCACCGGTGGCTGAGCTCAGAGCTTGTCGGACCCAGGAGACGGGAGTGATTGATTGACTGCTTTCCTCTGAGGGTGTGCTGAGGAGTGGGGACCCCAGAGCTCAGCTCCTCCAGCGAGAGACTGGGAGACACCATTTACATTCCCGGCCTCCAGGGTGGTATGGAAAGCGCTCAGGGAACAAAGACTCCCGAGGGCGAACCTGAGCAAATTGTTTGGCCGATCCCTGGGCAAGGGCAGGGCAATTCCGCCTCAGGCAAAGATATCTGAGAACCAAGTCAAAAGGCCTCTCCCCCAGAATATCAGTGAGAATGTCCAGCCAAGCCCACGTTCATCAGTCAGTGAAAACTGTGGAACTCCAGAGTACTTTTCTCTCTCACTCATCTATTCTTAGCTCAATAAAATGATAAGGCAGAAAAACTCACCACAAAAAAAAGAACAAGAGACAGTACCGATGGCTAGAGACTTAGTTAATATAGGCATCAGTATTATGTCAGAAATAGAGTTCAAAATGACAGTTATCAAGGTGCTAGCTGGGCTCGAAAAAAGCATGGAAGAGATCAAAGAATCCCTTTCGGGAGACATAAAATCCCTTTCGGGAGAAATAAAAGAAATAAAATCTAACCAAGATGAAATCAAAAAAGCTATTAATGAGGTTCAAACAAAAATAGAGGCTCTTAATGCTAGAATAAATGAGACAGAAGAAAGAATTAGCGACATAGAAGACCAAATGACAAAGAATAAAGAAGCTGAGAAAAAGAGAGACAAACAACTATTGGACCACGAGGGAAGAATTTGAGAGAGAAGTGATACCATAAGATGCAACAATATTAGAATAATTGGGATTCCAGAAGAAGAAGAAAGAGAGAAAGGGGTGGAAGGTATATTGGAACAAATTTTTGTAGAGAATTTCCCTAATCTGCTGAGGGGCACAAACATCAAAATCCAGGAAGCACAGAGAACCCCCCTCAAAATCAATAAAAATAGGTCCACACTCCATCATCTAGTAGTAAAATTTACAAGTCTTAGTGACAAAGAGAAAATCCTGAAAACAGCTCAAGACAAGAAATCGGTAACATAAAGAGGCAGGAATGTTAGACTGGCAGCAGACATATCCACAGAGACCTGGCAGGCCAGAAAGGACAAGCATGATATATTGAGAGCCCTAAACGAGAAAAATATGCAGCCAAGAATACTATACCCAGCTAGGCTGTCACTGAAAATAGATGGAGAGATAAAAAGCTTCCAGGACAAACAAAAACTAAAGGAATTTGCAAACACCAAACCAGCCCTACAGGAAATATTGAAAGGGGTCCTCTAAGCAAAGAGAGAGACTAAAAGGAACACAGACCAGAAAAGAGGAGAGACAATATACAGTTGACAGTCACCATACAGGCAATGCAATGGAACTAAATTCATATCTGTCAATAGTTACCCTGAATTAAATGGGCTAAATGCCCCAATCAAAAGACACAGAGTATCAGAATGGACAAAAAAACAAGACCCATCGATATGCTATCTACAAGAAACTTATCTTAGACCCAAAGACACCTCTAGCTTTAAAGTGAGGGGGTGGAAAACAATTTATCATGCTAATGGACATCAAAAGAAAGCTGGGGTGGGAATCCTTATATCAGATAAATTAGATTTTAAGCCAAAGACTTAAAATAAGAGATGAGGAAGGACAGTATATCATACCTAAAGGGACTGTCCAACAAGAAGATCTAACAATTGTAAACATCTATGCCCCTAACGTGGGAGCAGCCAATTATATACCAATTAATAACAAAGTCAAAGAAACACATCAACAATAATACAATAATAGTAGGGGACTTTAATATCCCCCTCACCAAAATGCACAGATCATCTAAGCAAAAGATCAACAAAGAAATAAAGGCTCTAAATGACACACTGGACCAGATGGACATCACAGACATATTCAGAACATTCCATCCAAAAGCAACAGAATACACCTTCTTCTCTAGTGCACAC
>CM052799.1:118828825-118872852 GCA_028533885.1 Nasua narica
GCCAAACTCTGGAAAGAACCTAGATGTCCATCAACAGATAAATGGATAAAGAAGATGTGGTATATATATATACAATGGAATACTATGCAGCCATCAAGAGAAACGAAATCTTGCCATTTGCAACAACGTGGATGGAACTAGAGGGTATTATGCTAAGTGAAATAAGTCAGTCAGAGAAAGACAATTATCACATGATCGCTCTGATATGAAGAAATTGAGGGGCAGGGCAGGGGGTCATGGGGGGTGGGGAAGAGAAATGAAACAAGATGGGATGGGGACGGAGACAAACCATAAGGGACTCTTAAACTTACGAAACAAACTAAGGGTTGCTGGGAGGTGGGGAGGTAGGGATATGGACATTGGGAAGGGTATGTGCTATGGCAAATGCTGTGAAATGTGTAAGCCTGATGATTCACAGACATGTACCCTGGGGCAAATAATACATTATATGTTATTAAAAAATTACTAAATAAATAAATAAATAAAGGGAAAATATAATTGAGAGAGTTCTTTGTTGCAATATTTAGGATGACAAAAACTTGAGCATAATTGTAAGCAAAAGGGAGAAAATCGGTGAAGAAGATGCTTTAGAATAAAGTAGGAGCAGAGATGGAGGGAGTAAGCCCTTGTGTGTGAACATCTCTTCCCTGAGGGCATGAGGGAAAAAGGGAAAGGGGAATGCAGTTATGGGTAGATTTTCCAGTGAAGGGCAGGAAATTAAGTGATCATCTTCCTATTAGTAAAGGCAATCTATGCCTAAAGTTTCCTTAATATTATTCAATCAGAATGTTCTCTGAAGGGATTATATATTGAATTTATTTATTATGTTTTTAAAAGGTTTTATTTATTTATTTGACAGAGAGAGACACAGCGAGAGAGGGAACACAAGAAAGGGAGCGGGAGAGGGAGAAACAGGCTTTCCGCTGAGCAGGGAGCCTGACGCGGGGCTCAACCCCAGGACCCTGGAATCATAACCTAAGCTGAAGCCAGTTGCTTAATGACTGAGCCATCCAGGCACTTCTATATATCAGACTTAAAATAAGAGGTATTTGTGCCAGCAAAATTGAATGGGAAAATGAGTAAAACTAGAAAGCATGGAGAATAGCAGAAAAAGGGTTAGTAGGAGGGGAATCCAAAACCCCAGAAAAAAGGGAGAGATAAGCTTTGTGTATAGGAGCCATAAACTTCTGAATACAAAGATTTCAATTACTTTGGCATTCATTATGATTTTGGACCAATTCCTTAATTTCTCCACCCTTGAGGGTTTATAGCCTAATTATTAGCTTTCCCAACTATAAAACTAAAGGACATGTCAAGTATTGTACAGATAATGGTAGAATGATAATATTTGCTATGTGTGTCAAGAGGACACAAAAATTAATTGTTCCAGAGTTTGTGGATGCACAGGATAAATCTGAAAGGAGGAAGTAGAGAGAAATTTACAGAGAAACACTCTTCATGTGAATATATTAATGGTTTTTATAATACATATTGTTTTCACTAAATCCATTTGCTCTTACTCACTTCTCTATTTTATTTTAGGTACTTTTATTCAGTTGTCTCAGTGCTTTACAATAAAAGTTCTTGTCAAATTTTTCTTTGCAATTTACTTTTTCCAGTTTAATTGCAGTTCCTTAGGGAAAAAATCTACTAACAAAAGAGGTTCAATGTTAAGGATTCATCAATTCAAGCTTCCAGACAGAAGCAAAATTTTTCATAAATGGCCTAGAGCTATTAATAAGTAGTAATCTATTAATTTCTAGAAGGAACCAGAAATGAAAAAGTGATTTACAGATAAACTGATCTAAAGCTAATTAGATTTCCTGAATAGGCCACAAACTGACAATGAGTGCAAAGAATTTCAGTTAAATTAGAATTCTTTGTGGAATTCAGTTTAAGAGAAAACTAGAAATGAGACCATCGGAAGAGGGTAAGTGTCATTGGATTAATGTATGTTTCACTAAAATTGTAAATACATTCACTTGTTCTATGAGTTGCCTTGGTTTATATCACTTTGCATATTATTTATAATATAAGTTTAAACAATATAGAGGCAAATCCTAAGAGGTGTGACATCCTAGGAAAAACACTGTTGCAGGGATTTCAGTGAGAAATGATTTTTGGTGAAATGCTACTGAATAGGCAGTGTTGTGTTTATCTGAAACTTTTAGCTTAAAATATTATGTGACAGCTGGGCAGATGTTAAAAAGATTAAATCCTTGAGACAGAGGAAATAATTGACTTATCTATGTCTCTAAGTGATTATTTTAGCTATATAAACAAAGCCAATGATTAAATATAGCCCAAAATGTACTGCATTTTTATAATTAAGATATCAAAGATATAATGATAATTAAGATATCTTTATCAATAATTAAGATATAGCCAAAATCTGCATTTTGAAGAAAAAATATTTTTTCTTGTAAAGCAGAAAAGTTCAGTACAGAACCATCGGGTAAGTACATACAATTCCATGATCACTGTATATATGTGATGTCATGGGATCACTTACCCAGCTACCGAACAATTCAGTCATTAAGTATTAACTGACTGCTCAAAATGTAACAAGCACTCTTAGAGAATGGAGACTTAGATTTGGTTACCAGATAGGGCCAGTTTCTGGTAAGGCACCAAGAGATTATTAACACTGTCTATTCATCCCAGTGAATACCATCTATCTATTTTTGAATAATACCTGAAGAAGTTAACTAGATACTTTTGAAGAGTAGCAAAAGGAATTGAGAAAAAAATATGGTCGTCTAACCATAATTATAAATTGAATTTAAAATATCAATTTTTAATTCACTTATCTTCATTCATTGCCTGGGTATTGATAAAAGCCTCCAGTAACAGGCAGTTATGGACATTTCTTTATTCGGGTTCTCGTCCTGATCCTGCAACTAGTTCTCCTCTTCTTAATCTTAACTTAAAGTGCATCTTATTCAAAATTCAAGTTAGTCAGGGTGCCTGGGTGGCTCAGTTGGTTGAGCTCAGTTGATTGAGCCTTCAGATCAAGTCATGATCTTGGGGGCCTGGGATTAAGCCTGGTGTTAGACTCCATGCTTAGCAGGGAGCCTGCTTCTCCTTCTCCTTCTGCCCCTCCCCCAACTCATGCTTGCTCTCCCTCTCTCTTGCAAATAAATAAAATATTCAAAATTCAGGATAGTCAACCAATACTTTCTGAATAGCTGACATGTGCCAGGTGCTATACTGTCTCCACAGAATCACATTATATTGTGATTTCCTGAGTTTCTTGATAATATCATATTATTCATGCTACACTCATTAATTCATTCAGTTTCATTACTGACATAACAGTTATATATAACTCTCTATCTGCAAATACTCTAGGTTTAGGTGATAGATATTACTGTGATATTACTGCAGGGGGCAGTTGTTAGTTTCTTTGTATGTCTGTCTTATCTGTGAGAGCACAGTAGCAGTTGATTTTTTTGTCATTCCTTTTATTAATATTACCCTTTCCTCACTCCATTTGGTCCTAGTACCTCTTATTTTAATCCCACCTCTTTCCCTCTTCCTCCTTCACCTCTCATTCCACCTCTCCACTGCCACAGACAGATTTCTGCTAGGTGGGCCCTGTCACCCTGCCTCACAACAACTAAACAGGGAAAATCAAAGAGTTTTAGGGCTGCACCTTCATTATTGAAGGATGAGTGCTATTCTCTCATGATTACTCTGTATGAGTTACACTTAACAGCTTTAAAATACCAAATCAACTCACTTTTATCTTAGGATGGCAACTAACTCAAATTTTACCTTAAAACCAAAACTTTTATAATGACCTAAATCTCATGGTGCTAAATTGAAAACTAAGAAGAGCCAAAGAAGATAATATCTGCAAATTTTGCAGATAAAATGTATTATTATGGAGCTATGCCAAATGTTCATTCAATGTGTTACAAATTAGATGGGAGCCTATTCCAACAAACTCATACTGAGTAGTTTGAGAATGATGAAGAAAAAGTAAGAAAAGGAACATCTGACTTGAAATCAATGTTCAACCCAAAGTAGTCTATTTTTTTTTTCATGTTTAAACCTGTATTAGCAGGCCTTAAAATAACCTTGGAGACATGAAATAATCACTGCCTCCAATGATGATTATGTTGTGCAAAAAGAGAATCTCATTTACTCTTTTGTTCAAAAGACATTTATTTTTTTTAAAGATTTTATTTATTTGATACAGAGAGAGAGATCACAAGCAGGCAGAGAGGCAGGCGGAGAGAGAGGAGGAAGCAGGCTCCCTGCTGAGCAGAGAGCCTGATGTGGGGCTCGATCCCAGGACTCCGAGATCATGACCTGAGCTGAAGGCAGCAGCTTAACCAACTGAGCCATCCAGGCGCCCCTCAAAAGACATTTATAGAATATTTTATCAATTCCTTTCTTGTACCATAAAGATACAGTGATGAAGGAGATACAGACTATGGCTCTGGAATGAGCTTATGCTGAAAGCACACCTCGACCCTGTCTTGGGAATTTACCTACTGTTTCCTAGAGGAGATAACCTATAAGCTAAAACCTGAAAGACGAGAAGGAAATAAATTAATCTTATTCTTAGATGTTTTGATATCCCACAATCTTGATAGTATTTCCCAGACATTTTAATATGGAGATGAGAGATAAATAAAATAGTTCTTTTCTATCTAATATCATCCCCCTGACCAGCACTAACTAGCTGCTTTTGCACCTTCTTAAAGTAGGAACAAGAGAGAAACAAGGACAAATTAGGGGAGAAAGTTAGAAGTTTCTTAGACAGCTTTCTAGGGCACGTTATAACTAATTATAGAGGAGTTCTGTGTGTGTGTGTGTGTGTGCGCACGCACACACACACACACACACACCTCTTATTAATGTCAAGTACTCAGAAATTTCCGAAACCAACCTAAAAAGAAGGAATTGAAAATTTAAATTGAATACTGGGCTCTGAAAGACAAATACATGAATGAATGGTTGATTTTACAACTACAGACCTTATAAAAAAGAAAGGTTTTATTATTCAGAATTTTGATGTGTTCCTTCTGCTGGTTTCCTGAATTACTTAAACTCATATTCAGAAAAAAGAAAGTCATGTATACTAACTGATAATATGTAGCTAGCTATAGAGCTATTAGTAATAATAAGTCTTTAAGGAATAAGTTCAGATCTTTAAATGCAGATGAAATTTTTGCAGACATCACCTCCACAAAACCCTCATGAACCTCTTTGAACTTACCTAAAGAAACCTCTACAGACAGATCAGTGACAGGGCAGGGCAAAACTACAAATAAAAGGTGATACCTAAAGAAAATGGTGTTTAGAGAAATGGATCATTCTGTTGACTAGATAATCATCTATGATCATCCTGGATTATTTCAACAAATAGTTCATCATCTTACTCCTTGTCCCATAATAAATTCATTTGCCTGACTTTAAAACTCAATGGTCCTTCAAGAACCTTAACTGTCTCAACTTCCTTACTTACTACTTTGAACCTATTATCGCTGAGTTTCTGAAAATTAATGATCCCTGCATCAAAATTTCTCTTTCTGACCACCTCTCTTCCACAAAGTCCCACTGACTCATTCTACTGAACCCAGTTGTTCTAGAAATTAAACACTGCAACCTTTGATCCTCAGTCCCTCCAAATTCTTCCAGGCTGCCTGAAATGAAGAGGAGGTATAAGAGGTAGCCTCCACCCTCCCATGCAGATGCCGTATGTACAAACTAAAACTAATCATCTTTTAACAAAAGCCTGCTATTCCTTTAATTTCCTCTATCCTCATAAATTATTAAAAACTTGCTATGTGCCAGGCATAATCTGTGTACTGCAGGGACAGCAATGTATTAATCAGGATAAGCTATTATAACAGAAAAGCCCAAGTTTCAGTATCTTTAATTGATAAAGATTTATTTCTCATCTACATCATAATCCAATGTAGGTCAGTATGAGGGAATGGAGGTGGGCTTTAGTCTACACCAACATTTAGAGACCAGGGCTTCTTGCCTCTAGTCTCTGACCACTAGTGGCTCCAATCATTAGGAAAGTTACAAGAATGGTTTTATAGGAGAAGACCAGGGGTGGAATATCTCACTTCTACCTATATTCTGTTGTCCAGAAGTCTGTTGCATGGCTCCACCTGACTGGCAGAGAGGCCTGGAAATGTAGTCCTGAGTGGCCCCCAAAAAGAGAAGATGGGTATGATGTACATCCAGCCAGTCTTTGCAACTGGTGCTGAAAAAAAACAAAGTTTCTATATGTACCTTGAATTCTAGAATGGAGAGGAAAGACAATAAAGAAAATGTACAAGACCATATCAGATATAGTGTTGCAAAGAGAAATAATCTGGGGTAAAAGAACACTATAGAAAGTCAGGAAATACTACTGCATTTCACTGGTTCTAAGAACATTTATTTCCCTCACATTTTAACATCTCTGAAATCTGGATGAATATTACAAAATTGTCATATCATTGATTAATTAGCACTTCTCTTTCTAAATGTTACCCAAAATAATAGTACATCTTTCTAAAAAAATGACATATGAAATAGATTTCTTTTAATATAGAGTCATCAGGGAAGGTCTTTCTACAATGACAGGTCATCAGAAACTTGAATGGAGAGAGAGATCTAACCATATTAATAGCTACAGGCAAAGAGCTCTGAGCAGAAGAAATAGCATGGAATGTTCAAGGAAGAGCAAAGATGCCACTGTGACTAAATGGAGTAGGTGAAGGAGAGAATGGTAGAGGGCAAAGCTAGAGAAGTAACCAAGCAGGTTGTGACCTTCAGCAAATTATTTCACTTAATATATTTCACTTAACTGAACCTATCTTCTGAACTGTGAAATAACAAAATGATATGAATGTGTGAAGATTAAATAATATAACGTAGTGAAGGAAACAGAGGAATAGAAATGGCACAGGCATCCCCCACCTTGCCCTTCCTTTCTTTACCCACAGAAAATGAGGACCAATCTGGCAAGCATACCTTCTCTAATAGATCAATGACAATAATACATTTTGGTTTCTCTAATATAATTTTAGGCTTCAAATTTTAAGCTTTTGGTGTAAATCCTCATCCATTCAAACCCATTGCTTCCTATTAACTAACAAAAGTTATACATAAAATCTTCTGGGCCTTTTTCTCATAATAAATTCTCAAAGTATCAAATCCTTTCTTTTTTTCGCCTAGAAATGAAGCATTCACTTTTTTATTCTTTTCTCTACTATATGTAGACTTGAGAGGAGGAGGACAAAGGGATGGATGAAGAATGGTAGATTACTAAGTCTTGAAAAGGCTTTCCTCTTTATGTTTAAACTATATTCCCATCTCCCTCAATTTCATTGTGGCACCCCAGTTTAGTCTTTTCTCTTAGTTGTTGATTTTATTTCACTAGTAAAAAACTTTTCTTGCTAAAATCCAATATTCTAACCAACTATATGCTATTGATCAAATGAAATGGAAAACTAGGGCCACTGACCTGTGTGGTTAAGTGAATTTATCACATTTTTCTGAGATATTCAGACCTGATTCCAAACACCAGACCACACCTCAGTCTTACTTTGGTTTTATCATTTCCAGGATGACAAATTTCTTATACATTCATAAGATATAACATGAGTACTAATAACTAAGAACTGCACAGCTTACTACTTTTTAGAAAATCACCAATGTTTCTAGTTAAGAAAATCTATGAAAGGGCCCTCTATGAATATTTTTTCATTCATTCATTCCATTACTCAATGAAAACATATAATAAGTGCCTAATATGAACAAAGGATACAAATATAAAACAAAGCTACTACCTCCAAGAAAATGATAATCTAGTACCCATTTACCAGAAATGTATTGTGCCATGAATTGTGCTAGGGATTTAAAAATAAAATAGCTGAAGGAAACATGACACCTGATCTCAAATAGTTCACTGCTAATGGGAAAAAATTTAAGTGAATGGTTAGCATGTAATTTTATTTACACAAAATGAATGTACAAATAAAGTGGGGAGAAAGAGAGTTAGTAAGTTGGATTTCTGCTCTGTAAATAGAAGTATCTGGAATATTAGAGAAACTATTAAGGAGGGCATATGTTGTGATGAGCCCTGGATGTTATATGCAACTAATGAATCACTGAAGACTCATCAAAAAATAACGATGTACTATATGCTGGGTAACAGAAATAAATAAATAAATAAATAAATAAATAAATAAATAAATAAATAAATAAATAAATGTATTGCTTTCAAAAAATAGACAAAATAAATCCTAACCTAAGGAAAACTTAAAGTAAAATTAAAAGGTGAAACAATTTTGTAGCTCTTCATTCTGTACATTTTGTGATTAAAATGGTTAAGTGAGCAGATCTGTCCCAATTCCAAGAAGAAGAAAATGAAAATTCCACAATAATCAGAAAATGAGTCAGAAAGCCAGAAAACTTCAGCCTGGCTCAACCAGGTTTAATCACTGTGTGTCCTCCGGTGAGCTGCTTAAAACCTTAATTTCTATGCTTGTAATACAAGGGAGTTCAACTAAGTGATGTCTAAGGTGCTTTCCATTTCCAGTATTTTCTGACTCTCAGATCCTAGTAGGATGTCTTAGTGCTCAGAAAGGGTACTGTTAACTACAGGAAGGCTTATGTGTCTGCCCTATTATATCAACATAATGGTTTTTTAAGTTGTGCATAAAAGACGAAGTTATGTACAACTCTATGACCAAATGGCCTATTTTGTAAACTTAATCATCTGACAAAAGTACTATAATTTGCCTTCTAACCTGCTTTGCTTAGGTACTTTATGAAGAATTAGAGCTGCTAGGTAATGTAGGAATTACTGTGTGCAATGTCATTAGTATAAATTATGCATTAGAAACAAATTTAATTTATTCTATGATCATAGGCCAAAATATCATATTTAAGTTCAACAACATTACTGTTTTCTGGCATGACATGAGTCATGAGTAATTTTATGAGTCAATCTGTATATCAAATCGAAATAACTTTTGACCCCACAAAACCAGTGCTTAAGATTTACATTCCAAATCATTACATATTCCATTTATATTCTGATGGAGACTCAGATTT
Organism: Nasua narica; assembly: GCA_028533885.1. Lineage (NCBI taxonomy): Eukaryota > Metazoa > Chordata > Mammalia > Carnivora > Procyonidae > Nasua > Nasua narica. Next base: position 118,837,898 of record CM052799.1, read on the forward strand.
ATTTCTGACATAGACATTCTACCCTGATAAAGAAACCATCTAATCATGATGGTCTAATAAGAAGACTGACATCTTATTTAGTTCCCCTTTTACTTAAATTATTCCTTTAGGAAACCAGATTTTAAAAAATATTACTACTGTCTAAACCCTCCCCAAAAAACTAGTCAAATATTTCTGTAAGATATATTTATAGAAATATTTATCAACAAAAGCAATACAGCAGAAAAAACAAGTTGTTAATAAATTCTAAGTTTAATGCTGGAAAACAAAAAAATGTGAAAATCATAAAAAAGAAGAAAAAGTACTGGCATTTATCTAGTTTTCCTAATTTGGCTTAGACTTCATATAATAAATACAATATTATAACTTAGCAACTGGACTAAAAGACAACACCTAAGTTTCTGTTCTAATCACACCCCAAATCTAATGATTACATGGTGAGTTTCATCATACATTTTCACAGTCTTTTAAAACATAGCCCAGAGAGGCATATATATCTACACTAGTTTTAAGTGACTGATTGAATCTCAAATCTCAAACTACTTTCATAATATGCTGAATAACCCAGTAGATTAATTCTTACTTCTTACTTCAACACGGTCGTCTTCATGCCCTTGGCAATGAAGAGAAAATTGCTTCAGGCAATACATATTATCAAGGTCCAAAAGAAGAAGAAATATGGAAAAATAAACTGGGATGGCTTAGCTAAAGAAAATGTAAAAGCTGAGGTGGCTAAGACTTTAAATTAACTAATATTCTCCTTGCACTATTCACATCCCTTGACTTTTCACCCCCACCCCAATTCAGTAGCAATAGCATTCATTGCCTTGAGAAGAAGAAAAGAAGACTTATATCTGGCTTTTGAACTTCAAAACCTTGGGATCAGAGGACAAAAGGGAAAAATTATGATAAAACAATCCAGAAGAATCCTAGTAAGTCTAAAAGAAAAAAAATTACCTAGAGAATAAGAAAGTTTCCTCAGACTAGAGAGATCAGAGGAGGAAGACCCTGACTCAATACCCAGGCACAGGTTCATTTGGGTGAGTCCATGACCTAATTCCTGGATAAAGCCTGTATAACGTAGGTAATCATCTTGAGATGGTGTCCTAGAGATCCCTATGACACTACAGAGCTCAGGAGCGCAGAATGTTCCCTATATTCCCAAGAGTGGTACAGAAATGGCCCAGAGAACCAGCTGCTTAGAAAGGAATAAAGAAGGAACCAGAAATTACCACCAAGGCCAAAGTTCATCCCATCAAATACTGATGTGGGCACCTGACACCTAAAAAGACCTAAATGTGGTCTCCAAATGATTCGGGTCTATGAAAGTCTCCTAGAACTTATACTAAAAGACATAAGTTAGTGAAAAGGAACACCACACTGATTGAAATTATGATTCTACCTTTCCATTAAATTGAGTGTCAAATTAGAACATTAAATTCTTATAAAAAATAAAGTTAATATTCTTGTACAACATTGCCTTTTAGGCTGAGATTTGTACCTGCTAAATGGGACAAACTCTGTTGGATTCTAATTTATTTCATGCATTGAATTCAGACAAGAGCCTAAGTGAGGGTGGTACAAGATTAAAGCAGAGGAGTGGTGGAGAGGAGCAATGAAGACCCTGATATATTTCTGCAGCTCTCCCTCTGACTCCATCTCGGACCTCCTACAACATGTACTTTTGTGTGCCTCTAGTTGGGCTACAGCCAAACCTTGGCTAAAGTATCTTACAGATATTTTTTCCTTCCCCACTGTAACCTTTCCTCATTGATAGGGTAAAGATGATGAACAAAGGTTTACACAACAAGTTGACACAATCACTAAGTGAGGATTTAAACTTGAATCTCCATGGGTCTGAAGGCCATACCCCTTCCAACCCCTAGGCAGCCTCCAATGGCAGGCTGTCATTTTCAAGGAAATATAACTGAAGAGGAAAGAATACTAACTAGATTCAAGGAGAATCTGTTTTTTTCCACAGCAGTATGTAAAAGGGATTTTGTGGGTACAATAACGCCAGGGTGGGATTTTTTTTCCATTTACTCATTCATTTAACAACATTTCAAGCACCTATGATATGTAAGGTGAAGCACTCCAAATAGGGTTGTCCCCACTATAGAAGTCACTCTATGTCAGAACCCTACTCAAGGTACATAGTGAGAACCATGAACGTGAGAACCAGGAATCAAGAACCAAGAACTCCCTCCCTCATTGCTGCTCGACACAAAAGCTGTTTTATAAAACCTGGAAGGGAGCAGGGAATATGCTCTCTCCTCTAAGGAATGATGGCAGTTAATGACTTGTCTCCTAACTATTCTCCCTGGCTCTAGTCTCTCCCTTATGTTTGTAATACATATATTTTACCAGCTATTCATTTGCTTGCCAGATCCCATATGATGAAGTTCAGTCTTTAGCATGAGTTTAAGGCCCTTTGATATCTTCCCTGACCTCCCTCCTCCAACCAATACTTCAGTTACACTGTACTACTCTAACTTTTTGTTTCCATTACCTAAGTGTCTTTCTTAATCTATTTTGTGCATTCCTCAAATGTCCCCAAATTCTAATTCCTTTAGGAAATTTTTCAGGAGCCCTCTCTGTGCTTGTAAAATCACTAATTCCATCCTCTGATTCCATATAGCAATACCTTCACACTTCTATAAAAGCACTTACCACATTAGTTATGTCAAATGGGGAATAGTGATCAGAGGCAGAATTCAGAGGGGAAGAAAATCCACAGCACTGGAGGAAGAGAAGGTATCAGAGTTAGAAGAAATGAACATATAGTTGGTGAATTCAGGTGAACACATATAGGTCAGCTAGGCTTGGTGGAAGAACAGATTAAAAATAAAAATTAAGAAAGCACGAGAAGCTGAAGATTATTTATAAACATATAGCGAGAAAAGTAAGGTACCCCAGGAACACTACTGGATCACATGAAGCTGTGGGGGTTGAAATTCTTAGTAACAGACATGTTGATTCAGACAATTTTCTTGGTGATAGATATCTGCACCATGCCACTGACATTATAATGGGAAAAACTACATGAAAATAAATTTATAATTAGAAGTACAGCCATAGGGACACCTGGGTGGTGCAGTTGGTTAAGCAACTGACTCTTGGTTTTGGCTCAGGTTGTGATCTCTGGGTCATGAGATGTGCCCCGTATCAAGCTCTGCATGCACACACACACACACACACACACAACACACACTCTCTCTCTCTAAAACAATTAAATCTTTTTGTAAAAAAAAAAAGGGGGAGTTACACATAGTTCAGATATCTTCACATTTTGGTGAGATATGGAGAGAGGTTTGGAGGGTCTGTGCCAGGAATAACAATAAGATCCTGAAAGATAAATTTTGGATAATATATTATAACAGAGTTCATTTCATTCTACATACTCAGAAAATTTTCTGGAAACAGTGAACACTTATTTCCCCATGTACATATGTTGATGTAGATAATACATCAAGTATTTCTTTCAATTCATGATCTCTCATCTATTCTACTCATCAATCCCATGGCCTAGAAAAAACTTTAAACTAGATTTTAGCTTAAATATTTTCACTGACCATTCCTTTCCTCCTTGCTACTTGGAAATAACAGATGTTCATTTTCCTCTTGACTTGTTAGTTTGGGGATTGGAAGTACTTAGATTTATCAAGGTATCAATAAATTGGCATATGGGCAGGGTGTGAGCTCCAAATCTGCAGAGATACTAGTAACCAATTTTACATGCAGGGGAAAATGCAGGGAGACTAGATTAGTGACTGGCATAAAAAATGCACAAATAGACTAATCCAATCCCCACGAGAGGGTGTCAGAGAAGGATGTAATATTTAAACCAGTAAACATTTGATTTATTATAGCAACAGGTTCTGAAATGGAGATAAATTTCATGGTCCTGAAAGAATCTGGTGATAGATGCATGAATAAATAGAAATCATCTCTGATTTCTATAGGAATCATCTCTGAAAACGTAAAGTTGGGAAAGGGGAAAGTTACCCAACAGCTAGGGACAGAAGGTCATTAAGCAAAGTTTTATTAAGGAGTGACTCAAAAAGGATTAAGGAGAGAAAAAAGTTTGCAGAGTTCTACCAAGTCATGGTGAACTCTGCCGAGGCCATTTGGGTACTGTAGGTGACAGAATAGCAACTAACCCAGGGAAAATGATAGTCATGCAATGTCATAAAGAGATTTTCTTTCTTTTTTTTTTTTTCACAAAGAGATTTTCAAGGACAAAACAAGGAAAGGTCTTTCCCCCACTCTTCCTAGTTCCCAAGAAGAAGTGGCTATAAATAGTAGTATACTAACTGTGACAACTGGAAAACATCTACCCCTGTCTCTATGTCAAAGTTGTCTCCACTAGTACTATTGCAACCCCAGGATGGTAAGTCAGGATGATGCTCAGAATCTCTAGCAGCTGCTCTAGGCCTTGTAACTGAACTACTGGACTCTACCCTAATCAAGGACACCACAGATGAGGGGGTAGGTAAAGAGGATGAAACACCTCAGAAGATGACATATCTTTTAGACAAGAAACTTAACTTCACAGGAGTATAGAAGAAATCTCTGAAAATTGTCAGCAATAAAAAAAAATAATATAAAACAAGAAAAATTGGATGAATGCAAAGGTCTTAAGAGGTGAGAGTGGGACAATGCTGCACTTTTATTGATCCTCTCAGAAGGAACACTAAAAAAGTCTGGTTTCAAATAAAGTATTTAAAAAGTTATGAAACTAAATGCAATGCTACTTATGAGACAAGACCTTGAACTCTTAAGTAATTTTTTTTAATGTGTGGCTTAAATCTCTCTCCTTGCAAATAACAAATTCTAACCTTTGAAACTATGAATCTAAGAAAGAGAGCCAACTGGGTTCACATTAATCTTCAGGATTTCATTGCTTTGAAATGAAAACATAACATTTCCATTGGTGAAACAATTGTCAAAGTATTTCTGAAAATTCTTTGTAAAACAAACCAGGTAGAAATATAAGAGTGTGGTTTATGCTTATAAGAATTTTTAAACTAGGTATTTTCATTTTTCAGGATAAATCTTGCTTCCCAAGTATATTGAACTGAAATGATCTTGAAACAACTGATATGTTGATCTCTTTTTAGATTTGTGTTTTAAACCACCATTTTTTGTGTGTTTGGCTTAAGTTTGTTTTTGGAAAGGTGACCCTAGTTAAATAGGAATACAAAAATGGGTAAAAACAGAAAATGTTTCTGTAACATAGAAATTCATGGCATTATATGTTTAACAATGGTTACCTAAGAATTATTCTTCAAGGCTGAAGCTTTGGGAGAAAATGATTGTTTTGCAATCTGAGTTTAAGGGTATGGAATTTCTAAATGAGAAGGAGTTGGGACAGGAAGATGGCGATGGAGTAGGAGAACCCTAGGCTCACCTCACCCTATGAATACAACTAGATAACTATCAAATCATCCTAAATACCCCAGAAATTGACCTGAAGACTGGCAGAACAAACTCCACAACTAAAGGAAGGGAAGAGTAGAAGAAGGTAGGTAGCATGGAGATGTGGTGTAGGGGAGAAATGAATACTGGCTATTGTGTAAGGGAGGGAGCCATGATCATGGAGAAGGGCAAAAGAGAGAGAAGCACACAGGAGAACACACAAGGAGAATGTTTCCCCATAGCCGTTGGCTTGGAGAATGAGAAGGACTGATTTCTTGAGTTCTTGCAACTAGCTGAGCTTAAAGCCCAGAGTTTAAAGGGTCAGAGGCTTGTCTGGGATAGAGCCCAGAAGGCACTACATTAGTCTTGGAGAGAAGGAAGGCAAACAACCCATGGCATATATATAGCATGGAAACAGAAATCTAAAGAGCATCTAGGGCACACAGTGGAGAGATTATTTGCTTTTCTCAGAGCATGTCCCTGAGAAGCAGTGTTCCCTGCCCCACCCCTCAGCATAAACATGGAACCATCTGTGGGAAGCAGCACAACACAGACACTGGGTACCTAACTTGCTTACATTAAGCCCCATTCCCTGTGTTTTGGTGGAACTTCCCTTCTCAGTCACACTTACCTCAGTTCCAGTGTGGCAGTCCTCTCCCCTAGAAGACCAGTACAAACCCCTGCCCACACCACATCTCCTGACCAGAGAGTTTTTCGGGGGCCTCAGTTTTAGGGGAGATGGTGACAGGTCTCATTTCAAAAGCATACTAGAGCACACCTTGTTAAAACTCACCACATTCAGGCCAGGGACCAACACTGCCCCCAGCAGGCAAGGAAAACCTCTACAGGTGACTGACCTAAAGGATAAAGCACCCAGAACACAACAGCAGAGTGCATGCAGAATGCACTGAAGACAGTCCCTGGAGTACCAGGCCTTGAATCCTACATGACCTCTTCTTTATTAAGCCATTACTTTGAGGAGCAGGAAACATAACTGGCTTATCTAAAACACAGAAGCATGCAGAGACTTAGACAAAATGCCAAGACAGAGGAATTTATTCCAAATGAAAGAACAGGATAAGGCCATGGCCAGAGATCTAGGTGAAATATATATAATTAACATGCCTGATGGAAAATTTAAAGAAACAATTATAAGGATACTCACTGGACTCAAGGAAATAATAGAAGACATCAGTGAGACCCTAATCACAGATATAAGAGTTAAAAAAGAATTGATCAGATTGAGATCTTCTCCCTCTCCCTCTGCCCCTCCCCCAACTCACATGCTTTCTCTTTCTCTCTCTAAAATAAATAAATAAAATATTTTTTAAAAATTAAAAAATCAATCAGAGATGAAGAGTGCAAAAAACAAGATTAGAAATATGCTTGATGTAATGAACAGCAGGCTGGAAGAAGCAGGGGAACAAATTAATGATCTACAAGACAAAGTAATGGAAAACAATAAATCAGAACAAAAGAGAAAAAGAAGAAATATGCAAAACGAGAATAGACTTGGAGAACTCAGTGATTCCATCAAATGTAGTAACATTCATAGTATAGGAGTCCCAAAAGAAGACATGAGAAAAAAGGGAGAGAAATTTTATTTGAAGAAATAATAGCTGAAAACTCCCCTAATTGGGAAAGGAAACAGATATCCAGATCCAGAGGGCACAGAGAACACCTATCAAGATATGTTATAAGTAAATTTGCAAGATATAGTGATAAAGAAAAAATCTTAAAAGTAGCAAGACAAAAGAAGTTATTAACTTACAGGGGAAAACAGGATATTTTCAACAGAAACTTGGCAAACCAGAAGGGAGTGACATGATATATTCAAAGTGCTGAATGGGAAAAGTCTGTGGACTAGAATACTCTATTCAGCAAAGCCATCATTCAAAATAGAAGGAGAGGTAGAATTTGCCAAACAAACAAAAACTAAAGGAGTCCATGAAAGGAGCCCTGCAAGCTATATTAAAGGGGACTGTTTGAGTGCAAAGGAGAGAACAAAAGTGAGAGTATAAAGGTAGGAAACACAAAAGTAGTAAGAATGAATATTTCTGTAAAAAATTACTCAAGGAACTCATAAAAAAATACAAATAAAATATAGTAACATATGTCTAAAATGTGGGGAGGACCAGAGAAAAGAATGGTTTCAAACTTAAATGACCATCAACTTAATATAGACTGCTATGTGCATAAGAGGTTGTATACAAACCTAATGGTAACCATTTATCAAAAACCACTAGTAAACATGTAAAGAATAAAAAAAAAGAAATGCAAGTATATCACTAAAAAAAATCAGCAAAACATGAAAGGGAGAAAGACAAAAAAGGATCAGAGAAAATCTCTAAGAACAACCACAAAACAAGTAATAAAATGGTAATAAATATATATCTATCACTAATTACTCTGAATATACATGGACTAAATGCTCCAATAAAAAGACACAGGGTATCAGAATGGATTTAAAAAAAAAAAAAAAACTCATCTGCCTACAAGAGACTCATTTCAGACCTAAATAAACTTGCAGATTGAAAATGAGGGGATGGAGAAACACTTATCATTTAAATGGATGTCAGTAGAAAGCCAGAGTAGAAATACACACATCAGACAAACTAGACTTTAAAACAAAGATTATAAGAGACAAAGAAGGACACTACATAAGATTAAAGGGGACAATCCAACAAGAAGATATAATAATTGTAGTACTTATAACCCAACATGGATGGGAGTTTCCAAATACATAAAACAATCAATAACAAACAAAGGAACTAATCGTTACTTATATAGTAATAGTAGGGGACTTTAATATCCCACTTACAACAGTGGACAGATCATCTAAACAGAAAATCAACAAGGAAACAATGGCTTGGAATGACACATTGGACCAGATGGACTTAACAGATATATTAGAAACATTCCATCCTAAAACAGCAGACTACACATTTGTTTCAGGTGCACATGGAACATTCTCCAGAATAGATCACATATTAGGCCTCAACAAATTAAGCCTCATACAGGCCACATACAGGCCTCAACAAATTAAAGAAGATTGAACTCATACTATACCTCTTTTCTGATCACAATGCTATGAAACTGGAAGTCAACCATAAGAAAAAATCTGAAAAGACCACAAATACACAGAGGTTAAATAACATGGTATTAAGCAGTGAATGGGTTAACCAGGAAATTAAAGAAGAAATTTTAAAAATACATGGAAACAAATGAAAATGAAAACATGACAGTCCAAAACCTTTGGGATGCAGCAAAAGCAGTCATAAAAGGAAGTATATAGCAATACATGTCTCCCTCGAGGAATTAGGAAAAATCCCAAACAAACAACTTAACCTTACACCTAAAGGAGCTAAAAAAAAAAAGCCAACAGAAGGAAGGAAATAATAAAAATTAGAGCAGAAATAAATGATAAGGAAACTTAAAAAAAACAATAGGACATATTAATGAAGACAGAAGTTGGTTTTTTGAAAAAAATTAATAAAATTGATCAGCCTCTAGTCAGACTTATCAAAAAGAAAAGAGAAAGGATCTAAATACGTAAAATCACAAATGACAGAAGAGAAATCACAACCAACAACACAGAAAGACAAACAATCATAAAAGAATGTATGAAAAACAATATGCTAATAAATGGACAACGTAGAAGAAATGGATAAATTTTGGGGAACATAAATTCCCAAAACTGAAACAGGAAGAAATAAAAAATTTGAACACACCAATAGCGAGAAATTGAATCAGAAAACTCCCAACAAGCAAAACTCCAGGACCAGATGGCTTCAAAAGTGAATTCTACCAAACATTTAAAGAAGAGTTAATACCTACCCTTCTGAAACTATTCCAAAAAATAGAAAAAGAAGGAAAACTTCCAAATTCATTCTACGAGGCCAGCTTTACCCTGATACCAAAACTGGATAAAGATACTACAGAATAAAAGAACTACAGAGTAATATCTCTGATGAACATATACACAAAAATCCTCAACAAAATACTAGCAAACCGAAGCTAGCAATATATTTAAAAAGCATTCACCATGAGCAAGTGGGATTTATTCCCAGGATGCAAGGGTGGTTTAATATTTGCAAATCAATCAACATGAATATATCACATCAATAAGAGAAGGGAGAAAAACCATATGATCATTTCAACAGTTACAGAAAAAGCATTTGACAAAGTACAATGTCTATCCATGATGAAAACCCTCAACAAAGTAGGTTTAGGGAAAATATACCTCAACATAATAAAGGTCATATGTGAAAAGCCCAGAGCTAGTATCATTCTAAATGAAGAAAAACTGAGAGGTTTTCTTCAATGGTCAGGAACAAGGCAGAGATGTCCACTCACCAGTTTTATTCAAAAAAGTACTAGAAGACCTAGCCACACCAGTCAGAAAATAAAAAGAAATAAAAGGCATCCAAATTAGTAAGGAAGAAATAAAACTTCCACTGTTTGCCAAAGACATAATACTATATACAGAAAACCCTAAAGACGCCACCAAAAAACTGCCAGAACTGATACGCAGATTCAGTAAAGTCACAGGATACAAAATCAACATACAGAAATCTGTTGCATTTCTATACACCAGTAATGAAGCAGCAGAAAGAGAAATTAAATAATCAATCCCATTTACAACTGCATCAAAAATAATACCTAGGAATAAACCTAACCAAAGAGATAGAAGACCTATACTAGAAAACTATAAAACATCGATAAAAGAAATTGAAGATGACACAAAGAAAAGACATTCCACGCTCATGGATTAGAAGAACAAATATTGTTAAAGTGTCTGTACTACCCAAAGTAATCTACACACCAATGTAATCTCTATCAAAATACCAACAGGATTTTTCAGAGGTAAAATCCTAAAATTTGTATGGAACCACAAAAGACCCTGAACAGCCCAAGCAAACTTGAAAAAGCAAAGCAAAGCAAAGCAGAAGGCATCATAATCCCAGATTTTAAGATAAATCACGAAGCTGTAGTAACTGATACTGGCATCATGGTACTGACATAAAAATAGACACATAGATCAATAGAACAGAATAGAAAACCCAGAAATAAACACACAATTTCCAGCTTCAAAAAAGCTGGGGGAAAAAGCTGATGGGAAAAAGACAAGCTCTTCAAAAATGGTATTGGGAAAACTGGACAGCAACATGCAAAAGAAAGAAACTGGACCCCTTTCTTTAACTGTACACAAAAATAAATTCAAAATGGATGAAAGACCTAAATGTGAGGCAAGAAACCATCAAAATCCTAGAGGAGAACACAGGTAGGAACTTCCTTGACCTTGGCCATAGTAACTTCTCACTAGATACATCTCTGTAGGCATGGGAAACAAAAGACTACATCAAAAGAAAAATCTTTGGCAAAGTGAAGGAAACAATAAACAAAACTAAATGGCAACCTACGGAATGGGAGAAGACCTTTGCAAATGACATATCTGATAAAGGGTTAGCATCCAAAATTCATAAAGAACTTAAAAACTCAACACCCAATGGGCACCTGAGTGGCTCAGTAGGTTAAGCATCTGACTTTTGATATCAGCTCAGGTGTTAATCTCAGGGCTGTGAGCTCAAGCCCCACACTGGGCTCCACTCTGGTGTGGAGTGTACTTAAAAAACAAAAACAAAAACAAAAGTACTCTCAACACCCAAAAAAACAAATAATTCAATTAAATATTGGGCATAAGACATGAATATACATTTTTCCAAAGAAGATAGATACACACATGGCCAACAGACACATAAAAAGATGCTCAACATCACTTATCATCAGGGAAATGAAAATTAAAACTACAACGAGATATCGCTTCACACCTGTCAGAATAGCTAAAATCAACACAAGAAACAACAGGTGCTGGCCAGGATGTGGAGAAAAGGGAACACTCTTGCACCATTGGTGCAAATGCTAACTGATGCGGCCACTATTGAAAACAATATGGAGGTTCCTCGAAAAACTAAAAATAGAATACCCTATGACAGAACACCAAATAATACAAATATACTAATGCAAAGGGACACATGCACCCTGATGTTTATAGCAGCATTATCTATAATAGCCAAATTATGAAAACAGCCAAAAAATGTCCCTCTGTTGATGAATGGATAAAGAAGTGATATATATTTACATTGATTTATATGTATGTATGTATTTATTAATATATATAACTATACATAGTTATAAAATAAGTATATATTTACATATAAGTAAAACATATATAATGGGATACTACTCAGCCATAAAAAAGAATGAAATCTTGTAATTTATAAAGACATAGATGGAGCTAGAGAGCATAATGCTAAGTGAAATAAGTCAGAGAAAGACAAATAACTTCACTCATATGTAGAATTGAAAAAACAAACAAATGAGGAAAGGAGGGGAAAAAAAGAGAGAGGTAAACCAAAAAACAGACTCTTAACTATAGAGAACAAACTGGTGGTTACCAGAGGAACCAGAGGGGAGGTGGTTACCAGAGGGGAGGATGGGTGAAATAGATGATGGGGAATAAGGAGTACACTTGCGGTGATGAGCACTGGGTATTGTATGGAAGTGCTGAATCACTATATTGTATCCTTGAAACTAATATTACACTGTATGTTAACTAAATGGAATTTAAATAAAAACTTTATTCTTATTTTTTTTCAATTTTTTGCACATTTTTAATTAGGTTATTTGTCTTTTTATTGTTGAGTTGTAAGAGCTCTTTTTTTTTTATGTTATGTTAGTCACCATATAGTACATCATTAGCTTTTGATGTAGGGTTCCATGATTCATTGTTTGTGTATAACACCTAGTGTTCCATGCAATACATGCCCTCCTTAATACCCATCACTGGGCTAACCCATCCACCTGCTCCCCTTCCCTCTAAAACCCTTGGTTTGATTCCCAGAGTCCATAGTGTCTCATGGTTCATCACGCCCTCTGGTTTCCCCCTATTCATTTTTCCTTCCCTTCTCCTAATGTCCTCCATGCTACTCCTTATGTTTCACAAATAAGTTAAACCATATAATAATTGACTATCTCTGCTTGACTCATTTCACTTAGCATAATCTCCTCCAGCTCCATCCATGTTGATGTAAAAGTTGGGTATTCATCCTTTCTGATGGCTGAGTAATATTCCATTGTATATATGGACCACATCTTCTTTATCAATTTGTCTGTTGAAGGGCATCTCTGGGGCGCCTGGGTGGCTCAGTGGGTTAAGCCTCTGTCTTCAGCTCAGGTCATGATCTCAGGATCCTGGGATCGAGCCCTGCATCAGGTTCTCTGCTCAGTGAGGAGCCTCCTTCCCTCTCTTTCTCTGCCTACTTGTGATCTCTCTCTCTCTGTCAAATAAATAAATAAAATCTTTAAAAAAAAAAAAGAAGAAGAAGGGCATCTCTGCTCTTTCCACAGTTTGGCTATCGTGGACATTGCTGCTATGAACATTGGGGTACATGTAGCCCTTCTTTTCCCTACATCTGTATCTTTGGGTTAAATGCCTAGTAGTGCAATTGCTGGGTCATAGCATACCTCTATTTTTAACTTTTTTTTTTAAAGATTTTATTTATTTATTTGACAGAGGGAAAGAGATCAGATGTAGGCAGAGGCAGGCAGAGAGAGAGGGGGAAGCAGGCTCACCGCTGAGCAGAGAGCCTGATGTGGGGCTCAATCCCAGGACCCTAGGATCATGACCTGAGCTGAAGGCAGAGGCTTTAACCCACTGAGCCACCCAGGCGCCCCTATTTTTAACTTTTTGAGGAACCTCTACACTGTTTTCCAAAGTGGTTGTACCAACTTGCATTCCACCAACAGTGTAAGAGGGTTCCCCTTTCTCCATGACCTCTCCAACATTTGTTTTTTCTTGCGTTGTCAATTTTTGCCATTCTAACTGGTGTAAGGTGGTATCTCAGTGTGGTTTTGACTTGAATTGCCCTGATCGTTAATGATGATAAACATTTTTTCATGTGTTTGTTAGCCATTTGTATGTCTTTTTTGGAGAAGTGTCTGTTCATGTCTTCTGCCCATTTTTTGACTTGATTATTTGTTTTTTTGGGTGTTGAGTTTGAGAAGTTCATCTTAGACATCAGCCCTTTTTATCTATAGTGTCATAAATAAAAACTTTAAAACAAATAAGTGAGAAGGAGTTCTGGCCAGCAGCCCTCCCACCATCTCTAGTAAAATATGAGGTTTAAAAGATTTACAACTACAAGGGCACCTGGGTGGCTCAGTTGGTTAAGGAGCTGCCTTCGGCTCAGGTCATGATCCCAGGGTCCTGGGATCGAGCCCCACATTAGGGTCCCTGCTCCATGGGGAGCCTGCTTCTCCCTCTCCTACTGCCTGCTCCTCCGTCTGTTTGTATTCTCTCTCTCTGTCAAATAAATAAATAAACAAATAGAGAGATTTACAACTACAAATTGGAAAGGTCCTTAATATGGAAAACTTAAATATTAAAAATTTAAGACCTTTAAATTTAAAGCTAAAGGTGGTAGAATGAATGTACAATAAAATTAAATAAGTAAGACTTTATTTTAGGTGGGGACTTCTTTAGCTGATTTTCCAAGTTGAATAGATAAGTGGCTTTTTTTGGCGGTGAGATAGAAATGATAAAGGAAATCTGTGTTCTACGGTGGCCAACCAATCCAGCAGGGGAATCCTGGTCCTGGCCCCAGACCATTCCTGGTTTTCCCTCCTGCCCACCTGCCACGGGTGCAACATTGCCACAGATAAGGAAGTGAAAATGTATAAAATACCCCCTTTGTTTGTGCTGGGGGCTCAGACTTGGGAGATCACTCTCCTCTGAGCCTGCTGGCGTTAAATAAACCTCCCATCCTTCAAGGTCTCCAAGTGCCGCTTGGTTCTTCCCTCAGTATCCAGTCCAGGCTCCGTAACAGAAATAGATTAATTTGTATGGACTTTAATTTTAAGGGAAGTGTGTGTGTGTGTGTGTGTGTGTGTCTGTGTGTGTGTATGTATATACATATATATGCATATACATATATATTTATATTTATTATATATATTAAATATTTTATTTATTTGACAAAGAGAGAGAAAGATCACAAGTAGGCAGAGAGGCAGGCAGAGAGAGAAGGGGAAGCAGGCTCCCTGCTGAGCAGAGAACCTGATGCGGGGCTCGATCCCAGGACCCTGAGATCATGGCCTGAGCCGAAGGCAGAGGCTTTAACCCACTGAGTCACCCAGGTGCCCTGAGAAGTATATATACTAAGTAACTTATATCGCTACCTGAAATAGCACAGCCTAGATTTGCTTCACTGCACTCTATAATAGTTTTGAATACAGAGTACTCAATATAAAGTGACACTCTCTGGTCAGGTTGCTTGAGATCAATTAATCCTGGTCTCCGGGGGTGGGGGGGCTGGTGAGGCAATGTAATAGAAAATTACATTCAAGCATAATGATTGGCTGTTTTCCAATCAGGAAATCAGTTTAACACAAACAATAAATCAACTACCACCATGGTGCTATGAGAAGATTTGATGCAGCGTGATGTGGAAGCTCACCTCCCTTGTCTAGACCCCTTAGTGAGCATCTCAGATCCCTGTCTTTGCCCAATGGGAAGGGCTGCTCCTGAATTCAGTTCCTGGACTTGTAACTCTCTTCACCCAAGAAGTCTGAAATTTCCCATTGAATCTATGCTCTCCAGGTGCTGAGCAGCTAGATTTCACAGAAGTCTCCTGAAAATAGCTGACATCTAAATTAAGACTGTCTGCCACCCACTTAGTCTGTTCCCCCTGCCATCCTATTCCCAACTGACAAGATTGCTCTCATGCCTTTCCTATAAGGAGGAAGGGTCCCTACCCTGGAATGTAACCCTCCTACATTTTGCCCCCACCCAGCTTCTTACCTGGATGTGGGTCTGTATGCCTCTTCACACTGTATCTCAGATCTTTAAGTTTCCCAATCAAGCCCCTCTCCTTAACTTATACCAAGTAATATTGAAAATTTGACCTTCGTTACCTTATATAACAATCTTCTGAGGCACTTTGTATACAAAGAAAGATGGCAGTCTATCATGAAGAGATCTATTCAATAAGCATATTGTCCTGGAAAGAATATAGATTATTTCCCTGCCACCATCTGCCTAACTACAGTTGATTCACAGTATTCACAGATTCCATATTTGCAAATTCACCTACTCATTAAAATTTATTTGTAATCTGAAAATCAATGCTCACAATTCTCATGGTCATTCATGGACAGGCACAGAATGGAGAATAACTTGAGTTCACTAACACATTCCCAACTGAGGTCGAATGATCTCTTATTTCATTTTTTTTTACTGCAAACAACTTTCTTTCTTGTGGTCTATTTAGTGTTGCCTTTTTTCACATTTGTGTGCTTTCTGTTGGTGATATTGCTGTTTAAAATGGCCCCCAAACATAGTGTTGAAGTGCAATCTAGTGTTCCTAAGTGCAAAAGGCTATGATGTGCCTTACGTTATTTGATAAGCTTCTTTCAGGAGTGAGTTATAGTGCTGTTGGCCAAGAGTTCAACATTAATGAATCAACAAAACAGTACTTCTAGGGGAAAAAAATGGAAAATTTGCTGCTTATTTGTACATGAGGCCACTCTGGAAGTGCTCAGGTAACACTTACATTATGCAATGAACCTATGGAAAATATAGCAGAGCAAATACATTTGTGGATTCATCAGATGACAACTGATTAAAAAAGCATAGCAGACAGCATTGTTGTGAGATTGAAAGTCAAAGAAATTTATGGTCATGTTATCCAGGGTCAAGAAAATGTGCTGGCTAGTGCTGGCTGCTTAAATGTTCCAAAAGGCAATATAGTGAAAATTTTTAAAGTTTCAGGAAATCAGGTTCTGCAGATCAGAAAGCTGCAAAAGAATTTTTAAAATACCTGCTCAGTGTTATACAAAAAGAGTAATGTGGAAGAGCAGGTTGACAATGTCTATGAGACTGACTTGTTTTAAAAGGAGTGGAACTCTCTTAAACTGTTGGTGGGAATGCAAGTTGGTGCAGTCATTTTGGAAAAGTGTGGAGATTTCTCAAAAAATTAAAAATAGAGGTCCCCTATGACCCTGCAATTGCACTACTGGGTATTTACCCCAAAAATATAGATGTCATGAAAAGAAGGGACATATATACTCCAATGTTCATAGCAGCAATGTCCACAATAGCCAAATTGTGGGAAGAGCAGAAATGTCCTTCAACAGATGAATGGATAAAGATATGGTCCATATATACAATGGAATATTATGCAGCCGTCAGAAAGAATGAATACCCAACTTTTGTATCAGCATGGACAGGATTGGAGGAGATTATGCTAAGTGAAATAAGTCAAGCAAAGAAAGTCAATTATCATACGGTTTCACTTACTTGTGGAGCATAAGGAATAACATGGAGGACATTAAGAGAAGGAAAGGAAAAGTGAATTGGAGGAAATCGGAGGGGGAGATGAGATGAGAGACTGTGGACTCTGAGAAACAAACTGAGGGTTTTGGAAGGGAGGAGGGTGGGGGGATGGGTGAGCCTGGTGGTGGGTATTAAGGAGGGCACGTATTACATAGAGCACTGGGTGTGGCGCATAAACAATGAATCTTGGAACACTGAAAAAAATTAAATTAAATTAAGATGTTAAAAAAAAAGGATATTGGCAAATTAGCCTATATAAAGCAAATGGCGTTTCAGCTGACAAAAATGCTGTGACCAAAGACTCACAGAAAGTTAACCCCTGTATTTCCCATAGGAACAATAGTTCAATATTAACTAATTTAGTGTTTGTGGCAATTTTATTGAACATTACTACCACAAGTAAAAAGATTAGAGTGTATTTGGGTCAATGCAGTAGGGATGTTTTTCATTTAAATGGATAATTGCTGAAATGGTCAATGTTTGAGGATCAACAGAATCAGAAAGATGCCAAGTGTAGCCTTTAGGAAGCAAGAGCATGCCATCAACTCTGAGTTCTCCTTTCCCCACCCCCACAATCACCCCATCCTTGTTTTCTGTTAATGAGTATTTCTCAACTCTTTGACACTCAGAGGGAGCTGGACCTATTGCAGATAGTCATTAATAGCAAGTAATTTCCTGAGGCTGTACAGATCTTCCTGAACTAGTGAAAAGTTATACTCAATATGAAGTATCTTATGCGGGAAAGTAGAATAAATGTATGTCAGGCTGACACACACACACACAAATATATTATATACATATGTAGGCTGATAAGGTAGAAATATATACACACGCGTATACATACACACACACCTATATCAGCCTAACAACCCCACACATACAACCAATGAGTCAACAAAGAAGTCAAAAATGAAATCAAAAAATATCCTGAGACAAATGAATATGAAAATATAACAGTTCAAAATCTTTGCGACACAGAAAGAACAGTTCTGAGAAGGAAATTTATTGCAATTCAGGCCTACCTAACGAAACAAGACAAATCTCAAATAATCTAACCTTATATAAAAACCTAAAAAGAAGAACAAACAAAGCCTGAAGCTACTAGAAGGAACTATAAAGATCAGAGCATAAATAAATGAAACAGAGACTAAAAAACAATAGGGGGGTATTAATTAAAACAAGAATTCATTCTTTGGAAAGATAAACAAAACTGATAAACCTTTAGCCAGACTCATCAAGAAAAAAAGTTAAAAAATAAATACATCATAAGGATGAAAAGTACAGCATAGAAAATACAGTCAATTTTTTATTAATTTTGTATGGTGACAGCAACACTTACCACATTAAGCATTTTGTAATCTATGTAATTGTCGATTCACTACGTTGTACACTTAAAATTAATATAATATTGTATGTCAAGTCTACCTACATTTTTTTTTTTAAGATTTTTATTTATTTATTAGAGAGAGAGAGACTGAGAATGAGAGGGGAGAAGGTCAGAGGGAGAAGCAGACTTCCCGCAGAGCTGGGAGTCCGATATGGGACTCGATCCCGGGACTCCAGGATCATGACCCGAGCCGAAGGCAGTCGCTCAACCAACTGAGCCACCAGGCGCCCCCTACATTTTTTTTTAATTTTTGAAAAAGATAGTGATGTTGCAGATAAATCTATAGGTGTAATTACAGAAATTTCTGGAAGGTTTTTTTTACTAACTGCTTTTTTTCTTACTGTAAGAAGAAATATAGCTGTTATTTTTCTTACTAAATCAACATTTATGTTCTCTCTTAGAATAATGATATTTATAAGGTTAGATCTATATTAAGCTCTATCTTAGTACATATATAATGACACAATGCAATATTGTGTTTTCAGACTTCTTTTTTTTAAACAGGCTTTGAAAGTCTTGCACAAATAATAGCATTAAAATTATTTGAGGAGTCTGATTTTTAAAGTACCTAAATGTTAGTGGAATTGGAATGTGTGTCAGCCTCAGTTATAGTCCATAGGCTCTTGGACAATTTGTCGATGTCAGAATTTGTGCACCTATTCACAGTTTTGCCTGTGCCATTATGCTTTTAAAGATTACATTATGTTACAGTGTATTCAATTCCCTCAAGCAAGAAATAAGAGGCTTCCTATAGGTAAAAATATTTATTTTCGCATTCAAATTGGTCATTTCTGCCTCCCATCCTTGTCTTTTACTGGTTTTCAATTGTAGATGTGGTGTTAAGGAATGAATCATAATTTTAGGCCTGCATATAAAGTAGAATGTGGATGCAAATAGAGTTTGCTGAAACTTCATTGTTAATTGAGTACTGACATTTTACGGAGTTTTACTAGTTTTCCAATGACTGTTAATGACCATGAGAACAGCTTATCCTCAAAATATAACAAGGCATTTCTCAGGAAAAAAAAAAAAGAAGAAAATACAACTAATCATTCTTTTGGGTACATTTGGATAATTCTTGTACCATAATGCAGGAAAGGAGACAAATAATAGGAACTGTATTATATGAAATAAAATCTGGGACAGAAAAAACTGATTAAACAATCTCAAAAAAATATGGAGCCAGACATAGCCAAAACATAGCCTCTTTTTAGTCTTTCAACACCGTTATGCTGTTTGGTAAATGTTTAGTGAAGGGGAGGTAACTAGGTAGAAAACTGTTCTGCACAAATAATATTCTGGACTTTAGATACCTTAATTTAAAGAAAAAAGTCCTGATTTTTCGATCCACTTATTTATCCATAGCCCTCTCAATGTGATTGTAATTCAAGGTTGAAAGGAGTTATCGGATCAAACACTTAAAAGACCAAAAAATAAAAAATAAAAATAAAGTCAACAATAGTAATGAAAAATTATAATTTGCAAATCATTATTCTAGGAAAATTACGTTAAAATTTTTATGTAATTATCCACATTGCACTTTACAATCAAGTGGATTTGGCCACTATGACATCATTATTTGTTCATTTTCAAGTAAACACCATGCACAATGGCAAACTACTTTTAATTATTATAACTCTGCAAGTATTTATTCAAATATATTTATTAATAAAAAGTATTTTGATAAAAACAATCTATACTATACATACAAGGATATAGACAATAAGGATCAATATGTATCCATTAGTACCCAGGTTGTATTACGAACATATTGCATTAACAAGCCAAAATCTGAAAATTTAAACAATAATGAATTTTTCATAACTATAATTTAGAAATTTAATGCATAACACTAAATAATTTTTGATTAAAGAGGAAATTTAAATGAAAATTATGAACTATATGGAATGAACAACAATTACATCATTACATATTGAAACCTGTGGGATGCTGCCAAAGTAATACTCAGAGTGATATTTATAAGCAAAAATAAATTTATTTATTTATTTATAAAGATTTTTCCCCCAAATACTTTTATTTTATTTTTTCAGTGTTACGAGAGTAATTGTTCATGCAACACACCCAGTGCTCCATGAAGTTATAAATATTTTATTTATTTGACAGAGAAAGAGAGCATAAGCAGGCAGAATGTCAGGCAGAGGGAGAACAGGCTCCTTGCTAAGTGGAAAGCCTGACTTGGGGCTCCATCTCAGGACCCTGGGATCATGACCTGAGCCAAAGGCAGACACTTAACCAACTGAGCCTCTCAGGCACTCCCAAAATGTATTTATTATTAAACAAGAAGTGAGTAAATGGCATACTTTTGATTTAATAAACACACACACACACACACACACACACAGATAAACCAAATATTAGACATGGAGATTCATCACCAGATCCCCCCCTACAAGGAGAGACTTTTTTGTGCAGGGACAGAAGGAAAGTATGATCAGCAGGCAGCCTCTGGCTGCCAGCTTCTTTAGGGTCCACCTCAGCTACAAAGACTCCTCTTTGTTTGAGGCCACCTTTTCCAGAGTAGCCTGCACCTGGTAACTCAAGACCCATTTGATCCAATGAGGACCAGCTCTGATGGACAATTCTTACTTTAGAGCTCCCTATCAGGTTGGTCAAGACTTTGCTGAGCCTGCAGAGCAGTTCTATTCCTTGCTCTGCACAATTCTCCTGTGTCTCCCTGCATTTCACAACAGAGAACAAATAACAGAACAAAAAGTTAAGTCTTTATAAAATAAAAATTTAAAACATAAAATAAAATAGATAAAATTTAAGTAAACCTGACTACAGAAATTTAGAAAGTACACAAGTAAACATCAAGAATTAAAATGCAGACTACCACAGATACTGATATAGTCAATTTGATACTAACATATTTTATAAACTAAAAAGAAAAAAAGGACTAAAATTGGCAGGAGAAGGATTCCGTTTAGGAAGGAAAAATGGACTAATAAACATAAAAGTCGCTGATCTAATCCCTCCAGAAAGGTATCAGGCCTAGACAGGGTGAGTTCTATCAAACCTTAAAAAAAAGACAAACTATTTTGAATCATAGAAAAAGATGCTTCCCAACTCATTTCTCAGACAAGCATAATCCTGTTACTAAACTAGATGAAGACAGCACAGTCTTCATGAATTTAGATACAAACTTCTAAAGTTTGTATCTTCTACAAACTTTAAGTCTCATGAATTTAGATACAAACTTCTAAAATCAAATATTAACAAAATGAATATAACAGCCAATGAAACAATCATAAATAATAACCAACTAAGTTTTACCCCATAATTGTAAGGATAATATAACATTACTGAATTGATCAAGTAATATACTATATTAAAAGTTGATAGAATTCAATATCCAAACACTGAATCGTATTTTAGTATATATAGAGGGTAACCACCAGAAATTTCAGCAAACATTCATTTTATAGTGAACCTTTAAAGACATTCCAGTAAAGCCAGGACTAAAGCCAGGATGACACAGCCATTCTACTCTTCAACACTGTAATATAAGCTCCAGCTACTGCGATAAGATCTATAGTAGGAATGAATAAATAAATAATCGAAGAAACAGAAGAGGTATAAAGATTGGAAAGAAAGAAACAAAACTGTCAATTTCTGTAGACAACATAATGGTCAATATAGGAAACAAGAGAATCAAAGACAAACTTATTCACAATAGTCAGAGAAACGATAAAATACCTAAGAAGAAACCTAATAGGAAATGCAAGACATTAATAGAAAAAACAAAAAAAAAACTTTTCTGAAATATATAAATCAGTTTCTAAGTGGAAATATAACATATTCACAGATAGGAAAGTCCCTTAGTAGAAAGATATCAATACTCCCAGGACTAATTTATTAATTCAATGCTGTGAAACAAATACTGTAAGAGTTTTCACCAAGTTTTTGACAAAAATTTTTAGTGCATAATGAACATGAAAATCCATAATTATTTTTAATAAAAATAAGGGAGATATTTATTTACACAAGCTAGATATCAAGACAAATTCTTAAAGTAACTAATACAATATTGTCTTGGTGCAGGAACAAATAGATCAACAGAACACAACAGAGCATCCTGAAACAGAACCATTTTGTAAATAAGAGAATACAAAATGTGATAAAGGTGGTACTTCAAATTGTGTTAATTCCCAACCTCATAATATTCTTCCAAAAATGAAAATTTGAGAGAAAACTACAGGTAAATATGTTTACGATTATGAGACAGGTGATCTTTGCCATACACAAGAAAAAAGGTCCAAAAGTTATAAAAATTATTATGCACACACACATATTTAAGATTTATGTTTGTGGCGGGTGTGGAAAGGTGCAGAAGAAGAGGGAGAAAGAGTCTTAAGCAGACTCCGTGTTAAGCTCAGAGCCAGCACAAAGCTGGATTTCATGACCCTGAGATTACAACCCGAGATGAAACCAAGAGTCAGGGGCTAAACCAACTGTGCCACCTACATGCCCGAAAGTGACTGTATATTTTTAAAGCATAAACAAAGTAAAAAAACTAAAAGAAAATATTTACAATATTTAACAGTCTAAGGATTAGTATCCTGAGTATATAAAGAATTTTAAATCAGTAAGACCAAAGAGACTTCCTAAAATGAGCAGTTCACAGAACAGAGAACATAAATGGCAATGCACATGAAATTGGCAATTTCCAGTGGTAATCACTGAAATGCATATTAAAATAACCCACCAAAATAGCAAAAACTTAAATTTGCTACTAAGTATTGGTAATGATGCACGAAATGAGTAATATCATACAGTGCTAACTGAGAGCATAAATTGGTAGAGACCCTAAGGAGGACACTTTTCAGTGTCTGTTCAAATATAAAATGGCACACACCTTGCATCCAGGTAATTCTGTTATCTCACCTACAGAATTACACATATGCTCTCGAAGATGTGCTCAAGACTGCCATCACAGATTGTGATAAATTGGAAACTACTCAAATGTCTACCAATAGGAGAATAGGGACCATAAATCTGGATACCCTCAAACTATGTAACCTTATGTAACAGTTAAAATGAAAAATATATCAATAAGTATGAATTCAAATATTTCTTTTCTGAGACATATTATGAAATTAATGCAAGCTGCAGAAAAATACCAAAAAATCCAAACTATATGTCTATATGGTTATATATATATATATATATATATATATATATATACACACACACACAAAGAAAAAGATCTAGAAGGAATAACCAAAGGAGTTTACTTCTGGGAAGAGGATACTGAATAATTATTTAGGAGCTGTGGTAAGATAGGCAAAACAATGCCCCCCAAAGATGTCCATGTCCTAATTCCTAGAACCTATGAATATGATAGGTTACATAGCTAAGAAGGATTAAGATTAAAGATTGAATAAAAGGGTTGCTGGGAGGTGGGGGGGTGGATAGGGATATGGACACTGGGGAGGGTATGTGCTATGGCAAATGCTGTGAAATGTGTAAGCCTGATGATTCACAGACTTGTACCCTGGGGTAAATAATACATTATATGTTAATAAAATTAAAAAAAAAAAGATTGAATAAAGTTGCTAATAACTGACTTAAAATATGGAGATTACCCTGATTATCCATGATTATCCATGAGCCCAGTGTATTTAGAAAGGTCCTTAAAAGTGGAGGAGGGAAGCAGAAATTAAAAATGAGAGAGATAGCAGCATGAGAAGGATTTGGCTCAGTGTTGCTTTGGAAATGGAGGAAGGGACTACAAGTCAACAATTGAGGGCAGCCCCTAAAAGCTGGAAAAAGAAAGGAAACAGATTTTCCCCTAGAACCTCCAAAATAAACATAGCCTTGCCAACACCTTGGTTTTACCCCAGTGAGACCCATTTCAGACTTCTGGCTTCCAGAATTAGAAGATAAATGTGTAATGTTTAAGCCACTAAATTTTTGGTAATTTTTATTATAGCAAAAGAGGAAACCAATTGAGTGAGTTAAAAAAAAGGCTTTGCCTTGCCTATAATAAATACATGAGTTTTTAAATAAGAAAACCCATTAATGTGTAACTTCAAATTATGCATAAATTTATTTATGTTAATTTCTTTTATTTTAGATAAAGGAAAGTAAAAGATAGTAGACAGATGTCACTGCGTAGTACCTATCCTGCTATCATTACCATTATTATCATTACTATTTTATGCTTTTTTGTTTGTTCATGCTAATGCAGCATGATAAAAATTGGCACGAATTGAAATTGTCATGACAGAGGACTGTCAGCCTAACCAGTGAAGGAGTTTTGAGTTTCATTCTGAAGATTTGGGCATTCTCCAGCTGGACACTACAGCTCACCTTTTTTAATCTTCACACTTCAATATTAACTAAACTAAACTGTGTGAAAAATTAACTAGTACGGTATCTGTTAGTTTCTTTGCCAGCAAAAAACACGTTACCAGGAAAGTTGTTTTAAAGACCATAGCAGTTTAACAACAAAGAATCATTTTGACTCATTCCCCTTTTCTTAACAATTAGATCTTAAGCGAGGAACAAAGACAAGTCCAGATCCAAATACTTCAGTGAAAACAGGTACTATTTTTTAGCATCATCATGATTTCCCCTCATTCTGCAGCCATAACGTAAATAGCTGCTACATTTGTGACTCTGTGATCTAATTCATTTGATAAAGTACAATTCCCAAATCTATGTTTTGCTGACTATAGATTTTAAAAGAACAGCATGGAGGGAAAACCTATTGAGAACCTCAAAACCTATCAATAAACTCTTAAAGTAGTTCAAAGTAATAAGCAACTTCAACTGAAAAAGCAATACAATCTTTGTCATTTATACATGTATGCAAGGCTTCTGTTCCCCTAATATTCAAAAATTATTTGAGAAAAGCCACAAATAAGCAATTAGAAACCAGACGAGTTTGTTAAAAGGAGAGTGATAGATGTTACTATATCCACTTGAGGGGAGTTAATTTATAAAATTGGGAGCAAAAACATTTATTCTGGATTTCCTGGCAGCTAAAATGAAAAGGGAAAAACTAAATTATATAGTTGCAATTTTAGAAATGTTAATTTCTTTCCAATTTTCTTATTGTTTAATAAAAGAAGCCATACCAGTTATTTTATCAGAAATAAAATTTCACATGGCACTAATGTTAAGGAAGAATTTATAGCATCTGTATCTAATGAGAAACACTGGGTAAATCAATGAACACTTTTGTCAACCAAGTACCATCTATAAAACTGAGAGCACACGTGATACTAAATCTTCACTCCATGAAATTATCTCTCTAGAGTGTTTGGATAATACCATTCAGCTATATTTCTTTCTGGTGGCTGAACTTTAGTATAGCTAGAGAAGTTAGAAAAACTAGAGGAACGGATCATTCTCTAAACAGTTTCTTTCAAACACAAATTAGTTCTGAAAATTCATGGCTGAATTCCCTTATTAGTGCTTTAAGTATCAATATTCTGTCCTGTTGTCTAAATAGGGCTTCAGATATTTCAGAGAATAAGTATTAGGAAGAGAGTTCTCACACAGCTGTGGAAATTTATGGGCATAATTGATGGTAGGCAAACTTTAATATGAATATATGCTAGAAATAATTACACTAATCATTATCAAGGTTCTTTTTTTTAAGGTTTTATTTATTCAGTTGACAGAGAAAGAGATCACAAGTAGGCAGAGTGGCATGCAGAGGAAGAGGGAGAAGCAGGCTCCCTGCTGAGCAGACAGCCTGCTTTCAAGCTCAATCCCAGGGTCCTGGGATCATGACTTGAAGCTGAAGGCCCGTGCTTAACTGACTGAGCCACCCAGGCATTCCTAACAAAGTTCTTAAAAATAATACTTTTTTGAAACTTCACAGGCAGCAATCTTAAGTATCTGATTTAAACCTCAAGTTTTCTGCTATATAAAAGAAACAATTTTGGAATGGGGAGTGAGCATCCAATCTTCCTGTCTCAACAGCTCTATATAACCAATTTAATGATACATGTAGTTACAAGGATGCTTAATTTGCCACTTCCAACTCATGTGACTCAGGCTAGCCAGTTAGCACCATCCATTTCCCCAGCTATATTAAATGTTCAGAAATGGACATGTGACCCAACATAACCTAATTAGAGTGAACCTCAGGATTTTGCTTTCATTATTGGGATTAATGGGCTCACTCATTTCAAATCCTTTTCAAAGCTGTGGTGTGTGACTATGAGACTTCAAATCATGGGTATGTGCTATGGTGAGTGCTGTGAATTGTGTAAGACTGATGAGTCACAGACTTGTACCCCTGAAGCAAATAATACATTATATGTTAATTTAAAAATAAAATAATTAAATATATATATATATATATATATTTTAAGATTTTATTTATTTATTTGAGAGACAGAGAAAGTGAGAGAGAGCATGAGGGGAGAGAAGGTTAGAGGAAGAAGTAGACTCCCTGTGGAGCCGGGAGCCCGATGTGGGACTCGATCCCAGAACTCAAGGATCATGACCTGAGCCAACGGCAGTTCCTCAACCAACTGAGCCACCCAGGCGCCCTTTTTTTTTTTAAATCATGATGTTCATTTTTACTGTACTGAAGAAACTCAGCCCGAGGGTGAAACTGACACAGGAAGACAGAGTCAAAAGAATCAGAGAAATGGATCTGGAGACCTGAGGATGTCATCGGCCTCTGGATCAAACCATTCCATCAAATCAAACAACTAGACTTTTTAGTTTCATGAACCAATAAATTTCCTTAAAGCTATGTTAAATTGTGTTTTCCATTATCTGCAAAAAAAAAAAAGTATTCACTAGTTTTTATTTAGTTGTTAAATGCTTAGTTGTTACCTACCCTACTCATTTAAAAAAATTAAAATCCTTCTTTATGGCCTACTTTTAAATTGAACTACATTCTGATGGACCCACAAGGATAAGTTACAGAAAAAATTATTCTCAAATAACTAAATAAAAGGATTTCTGGTAATCCCTTTGGACTGTCCATTTAGATATGAGGAAATGTGTGAGAAAAATAAATGATTTTAGTTTTAATATAGTTAAAGCTTTCTTGCTTTGTTCTGACAATAATTAGCAGATTTAGTTTAAGAGGTTAGAATATTAAATTCATATTATTAATATATAAAATGTTGTTTACCATTATTTTGCCATAACAGGTGACATGGATACTTTGCATTGCATAAATAAGCCAAAGAACTTCAATATTCAAGGATTAATGGCAGTGTTATTAAGGAATTGCCTTTTCCATGCCAAATTCCCATGGAAATGCATAATGGAATATATAAATTCTGTATCAACTTTATGAAACAAAGGTGAAAATTATCCACACGACTGAAAGTTGTAAGAATTTCTGCTAGTTGCATACCAATAGCCTGGTTGAAGAAGGAGAGATAACACACAAAACTCTCCACTGAAAGATGTAACATGTACAAGACAAAAGCCAAAGGAATCCTGAAAGATATCCCTTCACCCTAGACATCCACCCACTCAAGGCTTCATTCTGAAGAGTCTTTGACTAACAACACTGAGACACTGCAGTGATATTTTGAAGCCCTGAAATTTCCTGTGCGTATCAATGATGAACCCAAACATAATAGACACACTCAGTGAATAAATTAATAATTATAAGTAAAGATCATGAATAACACATTGAGCATTACAAAACTTAAAGTTAAATTTAAAATTAAATTCAAGAAATTTTCCTGTCTCAAAGGAAGAGCTAAAGACAAATAGAAAAAAGACAAATGACAGAACTAGGAAATCAATCTATAAATATCAACAATTATTTTTTTCAAATTTTTATTTGAATTCTAATTAGTTAACATATAGAGTAATATTGGTTACAGAAATAGAATTTAGTGATTCATCACTTACATATAACATCCAGTGCTCATCACAAGTACCCTCCTTAATGCACAACACCCATTTAGCCCATTCCCCTACCCACCTCCCCTTAAACAATTATTTAAAAAGAAAACAGAGCAGAAGAAGCAGAGCAGTATTCAAATAATAGTGGAAAGCTTTCAAGTAATTGAAAAAAATTGTGATTGAGGAAAAATTATTATTTATAATCCTCTGATGACTTTTAAGAAGGGTTATGTTGTTGAATAGTGAATAATTCCATAGAAAGTGAAAGTCCTGTATTCAAATAAAGGGACAGAGAAAGAGAAAAGCATGGGGATTTACAGAACATGTTGGAGGAAGCAAAGGCCAGTAAAATAGAGAACACAAGGTAGCTGAGAAGTGAGAGAGGGGGAAAAAAAAGCTCTAAAAACATGTATTTGAAGAGTTAAATGATGTACTTTCCAAGGGTGCCTGGGTGGCTCAGTTGGTTAAGCCTCCAACTCTTGGTTTTGGCTCAGGTCATGATCTCAGGTTTGTGGGATGGAGCCCCAGCACTGGGCTCTGTGCTTGGCGGGGAGACTGAGATTCTCTCCCTCTCCCTCTGCTCTCCCCTGCCCACCACACCCCCCTCACCAGTCTAAATAAATAAATAAACAAATCTTTAAAAAATAAATAAGTGATGTACCTTCCATAATACAACCATTTTCCTCCATATCCCCATTAAAAATTTGATAAAATTTATATTCTTCACTACTGCTTAGTGGCGAAGTTGGTATTAGGAAACAATACATTATGCCTCAAAATTAATGTAAGGTAAGGATGGAGACTTCCAATGGTAGCAGAATCACATCCAGATAACATGCAAGGAAACTTCTTGCTCTAAAGAAAAATTTTCACCTAAAAATTCAAAATATACATGTTTATGATAAACTGAAAAGAGTAATTCTTTTGGAATTCTCAAACTTTCAAGAGAAAAAGTCCTATAAACTTTGAAAAAAAATCAGATTATTGTCAAGTTAGCTTGACCCAAACCATTCCACAACACTAGAGTAACTAATGGAGTAACATACATAGGTTTCTGAGCAGGGAAAAGAAGGTTCCTTAAGAATAAAAGATATTTATGCTGGATTTGCAAGTATCTTCTCCCATTCAGTAGGTTGCCCTTTTGTTTTATTGATGGTTGTACTGCATAAAAGCTTTTTATTTTGATATAGTCTTGATAGTTATTTTTGGTTTTGTTTTTCTTGTTTTAGGAAGCATAGCTAGAAGCATGCTGCTATGGCCAATGGTGGAGAAATTACTGCCTGTGCTCTCTTCTAGGACTCTTTTATGGTTTTAGGTCTCACATTTAGCTCTTTAATCCATCTTGAGTTTATTTTTTTGCATGGTGTGAGAAAGTGGTCCTGTTTCATTCTTTTGCATATAGTTCTACCCGTTTTTCCAATACCACTAATTGAAAATACTATCTTTTTCTCATTATATATTCTCGCCTCTTTTGTCATAGATTAATTGAACATATAAACATGGGTTTATTTCTAGGCTCTCTATTCTGTTCCATCTATGTGTCTATTTTTGTGCCAGTATCATACTGTTTTGATTACTACAGCTTTGTAGTATATCTTGAAATCTGGAATTGTGATACCTCCAGCTTTGTTTTTATTTCTCTAGTTTGATTTGGCTATTTGGGGTCTTTATATATAGTTCCATACACATTTTATAATTATATGCCTAGTTTTGTGGAAAATACTGAAAATATTGGTATTTTCATGAGGGTCACACTGAATCTGTATATGGCTTTGGGTAGTATAGATATTTTAACAATATTAATTCTTTCAATCCATGAGCATAGAATATCTCTTCATTCATTTGTGTCACTTTCAACTTCTTTCATCAAAGTCTCATAGTTTTCAGAGTACAAGTCTTTCACTTTTTTGGGTAAGTTTATTCCTAGGTATTTTATTCTTTTCTGATACAAGTATAAATGGGCAGAAACCTGAATAGATATTTTTCCAAAGAAGACATACAGATGTCAAACAGACACATAAAAAGGTGCTCAATATCACAAATCATCAAGGAAATGCAAATCAAAATAATAAGGAGATACCATCTTATATTTGCCAGAATAATTAAAATAAAAAAGACAAGTAATAACAAGTGTTGGTGAGGATGTGGAGCAAAAGGAACCCTTGAATACTGTTGGTGAGAATGTAAATTGGTACAGCAATGTGAAAAACAGTATAGAGGTTCCTCAAAAAATTAAAAATAGAAATACCATATGATCAAATAATTCCACTACTGAGTATTTACCCAAAGAAAATGAAAACACCAATTTGAAAAGATACATGCACCCCTATGTTCATTGTAGCATTATTTACAATAGCCAAGCTATAGAAACAACCTAAATGTCCATCAACAGACAATTGGATAAGGAAGACACACATTGTGAAATGTCATACAGCCATGAAAAAGGATGAGACCATGCTATTTGTGACATGAAAAGACCTAGAGGGTATTATGCTAAATGAAATCAAGTCAAACTGAGAAAAACAAATACCACATAGTTTCACTCATGTGTGGAATCTTAAAATAAATGAATAAATGAACAAATAAAAAGCAGAAATCAGTCCCATAAATACAGAGAACAAACTGATGGTTACCAGAAGGGAGGAGGTTGAGGGGATGGGCAAAGAGGTAAAGGAGAGTGGGAGATTCAGGCTTTTGGTCATAGAATGAATAAGTCATGGGAATAAAAGGCATAGCATAAGGACTATGGTCACTGATACTGTAATAGATGTATGGTGATAGATAGTAGCTTCACTTGTGGTTAGCGCAGGATAATGTATAAACTTGTCGAATCACTATGTCTATGCCTGAAACTAATGTAACACTGATGTTGGCTATACTTAAAATAAAAATAAATAAATAAAAAAGTAAACCAAGATTTTCCTGGCTAGAGAAGAACTCATATAACCAGAAAATCTTACTCAGGATAACTGCTATGAGTCATGATAGTTTGAAAAAGCTTACCAGGTGTGTTGGGTCTCAAAAACAGGCTTTGACTAGAATGAAAAGGACATGGGCATTTCTAAGTATTTGGGAGTAAGAAGGGATCTTAGAGATAATAATAAGTCATATAAGAGGGTATGAACAAAAAGCTAAAAAAGAAATGTGAGCCTTGATTGCACATTAACAAAAGAAAATGGAAACCATTTGAGGTTTATAAACAGTAAGTGACATGAAGACAGTAGTCAGCAAGATTAAGCTGTGGGATTGGCTGATATGAGTGGAAACATGAGGCACAAGGGACAATGCAAAGAGTTAAGACATAAAGTAATGAGAGCCTAAACCAAGATAGTTACAGTATTTATAAGGTATTATAAAGTATTACAAAGTATTTATAAAGAGTTGGGAATCATTTTGACATAAGATCTGTTGGGCTTTAGAGTTAGTATATAGAATGAAATATGGGAATAGAGAGAAGACACTAGTGTTAGAACACCACGAAGAAACAGAACAAGCTAATATGTGGTAGGACTACAAGTTCTGCCTTAAAAATTGCACCCAAATTTGTACTCTTGAGATAAGATGTTTAAAAAGCTCCAAGCTTAGTAAATTACCAACAATACCCAATACCAAGCCCTTGAATTTTTTAGAGTAGTGATATCCAGCCATTTGGTAATAATTATATTTGAGAAAGGCAGTAACTGGGAGGAAAAGTGGTAATATGCAAACAAATGAAAGGGGGTAAATGATAATCTCCAAATGAAGAACAGGCAAATATTTATGGGAGTATGTATACATGAATATAAGAAAGCCAGGAATTATGTGCAAAAAGATACAAGAACAAGGAATTAGCAATAATGTGGAAGAAGAGTAGACAGAGCCACAGACTCATAAACTGTATAAAGGAATTTAATTGAGTTGTCAACAGAATTCTTTCTGAGTTACCTAGACTTGGGTTTTCAGAGTCCTGAAAACAGGTACTTTGATTAGGCTTTGGCAAGTGGGAATTAAAGATGTTCTGGATACTGAAATTATCATCTCTACCTTTATGGAGAGAACTGTGGGAGGCCAGGACTATAAAAGGAAGTGATTCAGGCAATCTACTATTTTATTTATATTCCATTTAGTGTACATAGACTGTATTATTAGTTTCAGGGTAGAATGTAGCGATTCATCAGTTACATATAACACCCAGGGCTCATTACATCAAGCGCTCTCCTTAATGCCTATCACTCAATTATCCTATCTCCCACCAACTTCCCCTCCAGCAACCCTCAGTTTGCTTCCTATAGCTAAGAGTCTCTTATGGTTTGCCTCTCTCTCTGTTTCATCTTATTTTATTTTTCTTTCCCCTCTCCTATGTTCATCTGTTTAATTTCTTAAATTCTACATATGTGTGAAATCATATGGCATTGTCTTTCTCTGACTGAATTTGCTTGGCATAATATCCTCTAGTTCTATCCACGTCATTGCAAGTGGCAAGATTTCATTCTTTTTGATGGCTAAGAAATATTCCATTGTGTATATATACCACATCTTCTTTATCCATTCATCTGTTGATGGACATCTGGGTTCTTTCCATATTTTGGCTATTGTGAACATTGCTGCTATAAACATTAGGGTGCATGTGCCCCTATGAATCACTATGCTTATATTCTCTGGATAAGTACCTAATAGTGCAATTGCTGCATTGCAGGGTAGTTCTATATTTAACTTTTTAAAGAACCGCCATACTGTTTTCCACAATGGCTACCACAGCTTGCATTCCCACCAATAGTACACAAGAGTTCCTTTTTATCCCATCCCCACCAAAACCTGTTGTTTCAGGCATTGTTGATTTTAGCCATTCTGACAGGTGTGAAGTAGTATCTCATTGTGGTTTTGATTCGTATTTCCCTGACGCTGAGTGATGCTGACCATGCTTTCATGTGCCTGTTAGCCACTTGTATATCTTCTTTGGAGAAATGTGTATTCATAGGCAGTCTACCATCTTAAATTTCAGTTGACAGGTAAGAGAGAAGAAACTCAGACAATGCTAAGGTTTAAACATAAAAGACTGGGAGTATAATGATATAGTTAACATAAATAGCAAACTCCAGAAGGAAGTATGGTTAGAGAGGAGCATGAGTTTAAATTTAAACCCATGAATATAAAATGGCAGTAAGATATCCAAGTGAAAGCTTATTGCAGTTTATTGGAAACCTGGGTCTGAAGCCCATAGGACAGGCCAGAACTTTAGGAGAGCAAGAAATTGGTTTTGAAGAGGAGGTATTTAAAGCCACCGAATTCTCAAGCAGAAAAAAAAAAAAAGTAGAGCTAGAAGAGGGTGAAGAAAAAAAACCTTGGGGAAGTTCCACACTAGTTGCAGAAAAAGGAAAAAGGTTCTTACATGAGACTGATGAAATATTTGAGAGGCATTAAGACAATTAGAGCAAAGACATCAATAAAGAAGCTTTTTTTTTAACTTTATTTATTTATTTTTATATCCTCTGGTGTTTCATCTTCTTTTTTCCCCAAATGCTTTTATTTTATTTTTTCAGTGTTACAAGATTCATTATTCATGCAACTAGTTACAAGATTCATTACTCATGAAACTATTATTCACTGCAACTAGTGCTCCATGCAATACGTGCCCTCCTCAAAACCCACCACCAGACTCACCCAACCCCCCATCCCCTCCCCTCCAAAACCCTCAGCCTGTTGCTCAGATTAAAGAAGCTTTTAAACATGAGAAGATGGTCAAAGTATACTGTAAAGTCCAAGAGAATGAAGATTGGGGAAAGCTCACCATATTAGTTTGGATCTAGATAGAGCTAATGATAGCCCTATCATAGCCCAAATTAACAGTGGTTTAAACAAAGTAAACATTTATTTCTCCATTGTATTAGTAGTCTAGACAAGGGAGATCTTACTTTATAATTTATAAGGTTGTCAAGAACCCAGTATCTTTACTGCTACATTATTTTTGGGATTTTGCTCTCTTCTGTATGGTTCCTAATGGTTTCTTGCAGTACTCACATTTTAGAAAGTCATGTGGAGAGAGGGAAAGGAGGAGGCTGTGACTCAGAAGTGGCACAAATCACTTCCCTTCATATTTTTTTGTCTAGAACTTAGTCATATGGCCAAAATGTAAGCTATAGCTGAGTATATACATGTACCTAAGTGAAAATTCTAATATAATAGAAAAAGAGGATAAATATTCATTGCCACTTTCAGTGAATTTCCTTGAACTTCAGTCTGATTTAGATAACCATTTTCTTTACTCTCAAAGTACCTGGTCATAATATTTACCATATTGACCTGAATTATCTTGTTTAAATATTACCCTTGGGGTGCCCGGGTGGCTCAGTGGGTTAAAGCCTCTGCCTTCAGCTCAGGTCATGATCTCAGGGTCTTGGGATCAAGCCCGCATTGGGCTCTCTGCTCAGCAGGGAGCCTGCTTCCCCCTCCCTCTCTGCCTGCCTCTCTGCTTACTTGTGATCTCTCTCCTCTCTGTTGAATAAATAAAATCTTAAATAATAATAATAATAATAGCCGGGGGCATCACATTGCCTGATTTCGAACTTTACTACAAAGCTGTAATCACCAAGACAGCATGGTACTGGCACAAAAACAGACACATAGACCAGTGGAACAGAATAGAGAGCCCAGAGATGGACCCACAACTCTATGGTCAAATCATCTTTGACAAAACAGGCAAAAATATCCAATGGAAAAAAGACAGTCTCTTCAATAAATGGTGTTGGAAAAATTGGACAGCTATATGTAGAAGAATGAAACTTGACCATTCTCTTACACCATACACAAAGATAAACTCGAAATGGATAAAAGACCTCAACGTGAGGCAGGAATCTATCAAAACCCTAGAGGAGAACATAGGCAGTAATCTCTATGACATTAGCCACAGCAACTTCTTTC
>CM052799.1:118873352-118899998 GCA_028533885.1 Nasua narica
GGGTGAGCCTGGTGGTGGGTATTAAGAAGGGCATGTATTGCATGGAGTACTGGGTGTGGTGCATGAACAGTCAATCTTTTAACACTGAAAAATTAAAATAAACATATTTGGGGAGAAAAAAAAAAAAGAAGAAGCAGACTCTCCGTAGAGCTGGGAGCCCGATGTGGGACTTGATCCTGGAACTCAAGGATCATGACCTGAGCCGAAGGCAGTTGCTCAACCAACTGATCCACCCAGGCGCCTGTGAATTAGGTCTTAAAATTGTCCATGAATTCCCCAGTAAAAGGACAGTATCTGCACAAAATCATTAGTAAATCCAATATTGAGGAAACACTGAGAAGTTTGGCAAAGCTAGAACTCAAAAAGCATGAAAGCAGTAGACAGATGAGATGAAAGAAAAGCTCAAAACATTAGCAATATGCTTCAGATTATTCTAGGCTTTTATCCTTTCTGACATTATTATTAGAGATTTCTGTTATTCTCCTATTTGAATTTGGTTACATACATGTGGCAAAACTTGCTAGATGCCTAATGGTATGTGTCTATCTCCTTTTAATTTAGTAATAGAACTCCAAAACTCGAGGTAGAAACATAGATATCTAGACTAAAGTTTGCATTGTCCAGCCTTCAATATAGCTAGGTGCAGCCATCTGACTAATTTTGGCCGAGAGAAGTGAGAGCTAGTATGTGCAATTTAAGAGTATCTTTATAGGGTAGAGACATGCCCTTTTTCCCTGCCTCCTTCCTGGTGGCTGGAATATATATGTGATAGCTGGAATGCAGAAGTTATATCAGACCATGAGGTGACCTTGAGAATGGCATCTATATGCAAAGGAGTCACATAGAAGCATGGATCCACAAGAACCTCAATAAGTGCAGATACTATACCAGTCCTGGATTATCCACCCTCAGGCTTTAACAGGAAAGAGAAAGAAATTTCTATCCTGTTTAAGTTATTATAACTTTAAGTTCCTAGCAGCCAAACCTAATCCTAAGTGATAAGATACCCCTTTGAAATTTTAAATTTTAATCTCCTCTATCTTCTCTTTTACAAACACCACTGGCACTCTATCTCCATATCATCCAATTCTTATATACCACATAGTTTATTTGGTGCCTCTCTTCCGTCCCTCATTGGAGTAATCTCAAATTGTAAAGTCAATGTATCATTTGAAGGTCTATGGTTACTACTAAGATGTCATTTCTTTTAAATTCACAGGTCAAGGGAGTCTACTTATCTCTTCTAAAAACTCTTAGAAATCGACATTCTCAGAAAAATAGTTCTAAATGCAAACTTCCTGGATTCAAATCCAGCTCTGCTAATTTTCTGTGTGATTTTGGGCAAATTACTTAATCTTTCTAAACCACAGTTTTTTCATCTTAAAACTGGGATAATAGATGTTGTGAAGATTATACAAGACAATGTAAAACACTTAGTACAATGCCTTGTATAACTGTTCAATAAGTAAGAGCTATCATTACTTAGCATGACTTAATGGGCTTGACATCCTTCATTGCCTTTGTATGGTTTCAGCAATTCCAAAATGACATGGGCACTCTGATCCATGGTCTTTCACACCTTCACAACTCCAAGAAGTTATCTCTCATTGATCAGATTAAGTTCAGACAGTGGATTTGAATCACTGCTTCCTCAATTTTTTGAAGGATAAAAATTCAGAAGTACACTACCATTATTTTGGTATTTTATTTGAACAAGTGTGTCATTATGCCATTTCAATAATCAATTGTAGTTCTAAACCCCACTGACTCTGATCTCAAGATAATAATCACATCCTTACCTAATATGTCAAGTTCACTTTCTCATTATTTATATTCTGCATTGGTATGGAGATATTTAAGGCCACAAGTTTTACTAATGACCCTCTTCCTTATTTTCTCCAGTAGAAATGAATCTTTTCTACTACCTTGCTTGTTTAATATGATACACACATACAGTGCATATGCACACAAACAACCACATGCGCATGCATGATTCTGAAGGTTTTTAGTCAAGGAGAAAGGAGATGAAAGCAGTCCTTTAGAAACTGAAATGAGACAGTGTTATTGAGGAAGGGTTAGAGTAGAAACCAAAGTATAGGAAGTCTACTAAAAATTCATCATAACTGGCAATAACCAAACTGTATAAATCAGTAAATTACATCTTCTACAGTAAGCATTTAGAGAGCTTCAAAAACTATTTAGTCTTTCTGTATCTCTCTCCAAAGTTCAAAAAATATTTACTTAGTCATATTTGCTATAGAACTAATAAAAAAGGTCACGATTCTGTCTTTTTAAGAGCATACGAGTTAAAAGGATAGCTATGTCAAACAAATATTAAAGTTAAAAAATTACATATTCATTTTAGATTCAAGTAAAGAAATAATGGCTTTGGATCTAAAAAACCCAGAATATCCATTGTCAGCACTGTTAAGATGCCAGAAGAAGGGGAGGCTATTTCAGATAAGGTGGTCAGCAAAGGTCTCTATGAGAAGATTACATCCAACTAGTAGAATAAGAAGCTAGCCAAATGGATGTTTGGAGAAAGAACATTCCTATAGAAAGGAGCAAGCCTGGTGTATTCAAGGAAAAGCAAAGAGCAGAATGAGCTAAACAAAAGGAATATCAGAAAATGAAATCAGAAAAATAGTGAGGAATAAGAACTTTAAGTTTGATTCTGAATGAGCTGAGAAACCACTGGAGAATTCTCAGCAAAGAAGTGACCTAATCTAACTTGAGTTCTTCAAAGGATTACTCTGGCTACTATTTTGAGACAAAACTGTAGGGGGCAGAAGACAGAGAGAAGGAGAACATTTGATGAGGGGATTCATAAAAGTAGAAAGCTTATTGTCTTTCTTCTCTTCTTCCAGTAGAAGAGCCACTAAAGAACCACTCTTAAAGACTGAAAGAACCTTAAGAAAGGGGAGACAAACATCTTACTTCTGGGGGTGGGGTTTTGCTGAACCCACAAAACCCATAGGACCATCTTGGTATGACCACCAAGGCTGGAACTCTGGAAAGGTTGATATGTGACCCCTAGTTTTTGGGAATATTTGAGAACAGGAAGATGGATACTTGCCTCCCACATAAAAATATGAAGTGCCTAGAGCTTCCTATGATGGTGACAAAGAGAGAAGGAGGCGAGAGGGAACAGCCCTCTTGTTTCCCATTGTTAAAGGAAAATATTGAATTCCTATGAGCAAATGGGAAACCACAGAAGGTAACCAGGTTCGAGCTACCCTCATAACCTAATTTTCTGCCAGGAAAAAGAAACCCAGGATAAAGAGGGAGAGGGTATATTTCTAGGAGCAGAGGTTCAGGTTGGGTCATTAAGAGCTCAGCCTAGATACACATTGGGAGACTTTTAAAGCCAGGTTATGTAAGATTTTTCACTTTTCCTATGAAAAGGAAGGAAATTCCCTCTCTTCCTTTTTCTCACCATCTACCCAGAAAAAAAAAAAAAGTAGAAAAGGGATAAAAAATAAAGAGATCAAGTGAAAGAACAACAGAACAACTTCTATCCCACCTTTCTTTATTTCATGAATGCTAACCCTTACTATGGTCTATAAGCATATTGGAAAAAAATTATACCCAGAGAGTTGGTTGCATTTGAAGCCACTGCTACTCCTTTCTCATTATAACCCAACTTGTATCATAAGGACTCAAGATAGTGATATTCCTGTCTCCAATCTAAATGTTGTTATCTTTGTTTGATCTTGACAGAAATTCATCTGCAACTGCTTCCATTAAATATAAAAATACTTTGTACGGGCAGGGAGGAGCAAGACGGTGGAGGAGTAGGAGACTGAGATATCATCAGATCCCAGAAGTTCAGCTAGATA
Source organism: Nasua narica (assembly GCA_028533885.1). Classification (NCBI taxonomy): domain Eukaryota; kingdom Metazoa; phylum Chordata; class Mammalia; order Carnivora; family Procyonidae; genus Nasua; species Nasua narica. The sequence goes on from CM052799.1 coordinate 118,877,192, forward strand.
GTTATCAAATCATTCTGAACACCTACAAACTCAACAGGAGATAGAAGAGGAGAAGAACAGCAATTCTAGGAACAGAAAATCAACCACTTTCCAGAAGGTACAACTTGCAGAGAAGTGAATCCAAAGCAAAAGGAAGACAAACCACAGGGTGAAGGGCTGACATTCAGCAAGCTGCAGAGCAGTGGAGCACAAAATTGGAACATTTAGAAGTCAGCTCTGCTAAAGGAGATTGTTCCCAAGCCTAAGCGGAGCAGGGGTGGAGCCCTCGCAGCGACAGTGTGGTCTCAGGACCCACGGGGATAAAAAATGGGGTGTCTGAGGGTGGCAGAGCTCCCAGGTATCAGAACAGGGAAGCCGATGGCAGAGATGGAGCTGAGAAGCAGGCTCTCAGCTTGGGATTACCTTAAACTATGATCCGGAGCACAGTTGGGCCACTGCTCTTCGAGGAAGGGACCCCACAAGCAGCATATCCAGGCTGAACTCCTCCTTCCTCCTTCAGGAGGAGTGGCCCGGGAGCCCACTGTAGGAATCTGCTGAACTTGGAGAATCCAAATGGGGCTGTGCACCAGAGATAGAAACTCTCGGTCACAGGCCAGCTGAGCTCGGAGTGCAGCTGGAGACCAGGGAGACAGGAGGGATTGACTGTTTTTCTCTGAGAGCAATTTGAGGAGTGGGGCCCTGAGCTCTCAGCTCCGACAGGTTCGGAGATTGGGAGGCTGCCATTTTCATTCCCATCCTCCAAAGCTATATGGAAAGCTTCAGGGAACAAAAGGTACCGAGAGCGAACTCGAGCAGATTACTTAGCCCAGCTCCTGGCGAGGGTGGTGCAATTCCACCTCAGGCAAAGACATTTGAGAATCACTGCCACAAGCCCCTCCCTCAGAAGATCAGCAAGAACTCCAGCCAAGACCAAATTCACCGATTAATGAGAACTGCAGAACTCCAGAGTTAGGAAAAAGCAACACAGAGAATACATGGCTTTTTTCCCATAATCCTTTAGTCTTTCAAAGTTAAATTTTTAAAATTTTTTCTTATTCTATTTTTTTATTTTTCCTCTTTCTTATTTTTATGCTTTTTAACTAGTGCCCTATCAATACCTTTTTAAAAATCTTTTCTAATTTTCACTGTTATATTCATATTTTATCCCCTCATTGTATTTAGCCTTAGTTTTTGTATACATATAGCATTTTTTTTCTTTAAAATATTGGGACATAATTTCTTCTAATCAATCAAAATACATCCTAAATCTAGCACATGGCTTTTTTCTAGTCTCTGGCCTGATGACATTCTTTCCTTTTTTTTTTTATTTTTCAACCAACTTCTTATCCATCCCTTTTTTAGAATCTTCTTTAATTTTCATCTTTACACACATATTCCATCCCTTCATAGTGTTTACTCATATTTTTGTATATTTATAAGTTTTTTTCTTTAAAATTTTGGGAGATAGTTTCTTCTAACAGACCAAAATACACTCAAAATCAAGTGTGAGACTCTGCTATATTCACCAGTCTAATATATTTTTCATTCTCTTTTTTTTTCTTCTTCTTCTTCCCCTTCCCTTTCTTCAACCCCTGGTTTCAGGTCTCTTCTGATTAGGTTAGTGTATATTTTCTGGGGTCATTGCTACCCTTTTACTATTTTGTTCTCTCATTCATCTATTCTTATCTGTTTAAAATGACAAGGCAGAAAATATCACCACAAAGCAAAGAACAAGAGCAGTACCAACGGCTAGGGACCTAATCAATATGGACATTAGTAATATGTCAGAACTAGACTTCAAAATGACAATTATCAAGGTGCTAGCTGGGGTCAAAAAAAGCATGGAAGATATTAGAGAATCTTTATCTGGAGAAATAAAACCCCTTTCTGGAGAAATAGAAGAACTAAAATCTAAAAAGTTGAATTCAAAAAAGCTATTAATGAGGTGCAATTAAAAACAGAGGCTCTTACTGCTGGGATAAATGAGGCAGAAGAGAGAACTAATGATATAGAAGAACAAATGACAGAGAATAAAGAGGCTGACCAAAAGAGAGACAAAAAACTACTGGATTATAAGGGGAGAATTTGAGAGATAAGTGACCGTAGGACAAAACAATATGAGAATAATTGGGATCCCAGAAGAAGAAGAAAGAGAGAGGGGGGGAGAAGGTATATTGAAGCAAATTACAGTAGAAAACCTCACTAATTTGGCGAAGGGAACAAGCAGCAAAAACTAGAAGGCACAGAGAACCCCTCCTCAAAATCAATAAAAATAGGTCCACACCCCATCATCTAATAGTAAAACGTACAAGTCTCGGTGACAAAGAAAAAATCCTGAAAGCAGCTCGGGATGAGAAGTCTGTAATATACAAAGGCAAAAATACTAGATTGGCAGCAGACCTACCCACAGAGACCTGGCAGGCCAGAAAGGACTGGTATGATATATTTGGAGCACTAAACGAGAAAAATATGGAGCCAAGAATGCTATATCCAGCTAGGCTGTCATTGAAAATAGGAGAGAAAAAAAGGTTCCAGGACAAACAAAAACTAAAAGAATTTGCCAATACCAAACCAGCCCTACAGGAATATTAAAAGGGGTCCTCCAAGCAAAGAGAGAGCATAAAAGTAACATAGACCAGAAAGGAACAGAGACAAATATACAGTAACAGTCACCTTACAGGTAATACAATGACACTAAATTCACATCTGTCAATAGTTACCCTGAATGTAAATGGGCTAAATGCCCCAATAAAAGACATAGGGTATCAGGATGGATAAAAAAAAAAAAAAAGACCCATCGATATGGTGTCTCCAAGAAACTCATTTTAGACCCAAAGACACCTCCAGATTTAAAGTGAAGGGTGGAAAACAAATTACCATGCTAATGGACATCAAAAGAAAGCTGGGGTGGCAATCCTTATATCAGATTTTAAGCCAAAGACCATAATAAGAGATGAGTAAGGACACTATATCATACTTAAAGGGACTGTCTAATAAGAAAATCTAACAATTGTAAATATCTATGCACCTAACTGGGAGCAGCCAATTATATAAACTCATTAATAACAAAATCAAAGAAACACATCAACAATAATACAATAATAGTAGGGGACTTTAACATGTCCCTTACTGAAACAGACCATCTAAGCAAAAGATCAAAAAGGAAATAAAGGCGTTAAATGACACACTGGACCAGATGGACACCACAGATATATTCAGAACATTTCATCCCAAAGCAAAGCAACAGAATACACTTTCTTCTCTAGTGCACATGGAACATTCTCCAGAATAGATCACATCCTGGGTCACAAATCAGGTCTCAATCAGTACCAAAAGACTGGGATCACTCCCTACATATTTTTAGACCACAATGGCATGAAACTAGAACTCAATCACAAGAGGAAAGTTGGAAACAATTCAAATACCTGGAGGCTAAAGACCATCCTACTAAAAAATGAATGGGTTAACCAGGAAATTAAAGAAGAATTGAAAAAATTCATAGAAACAAATGAAAATGAAAACACAACTGTTCAAAATCTTTGAGACACAGTAAAGGCGGTCCTGAGAGAAAAGTATATAGCAATACAAGCTTTTCTGAAGAATCAAGAAAGATCTCAACTACACAACCTAACCCTACACCTAAAGGAGCTGGAGAAAGAACAACAAAGAAAGCCTAAACCCAGTAGAAGAAGAGAAATAATAAAGATCAGAGCAGAAGTCAATGAAATAGAAACCAAAAGAACAATTGAACAAATCAACAAAACTGGGAGCTGATTCTTTGAAAGAATTAATAGATTGATAAATCCTGGGGCGCCTGGGTGGCACAGTGGGTTAAAGCCTCTGCCTTCGGCTCAGGTCATGATCTCAGGGTCCTGGGATCGAGTCCCGCATCCGGCTCTCTGCTCAGCGGGGACCCTGCTTCTCCCTCTTTCTCTGCCTGTCTCTCTGCCTACTTGTGGTCTCTCTCTCTGTCAAATAAATAGATAAAATATTAAAAAAAAAAAGATTGATAAATCCCTGGCCAGAATAACCAAAAAAAAAAAAAAGAGAGAGAGAGAGAGAAAGGACCCAAATTAATAAAATCATGAATGAAAGAAGAGAGATTACAACCAAACCAAAGAAATACACAAACCAAACAAAGAAATACAAACAATTATAAGAACATATTATGAGCAATGATACACCAGCAAATAGACAATCTGGAAGAAATGGATGCATTCCTAGAGACACATAAACTACCAAAACTGAACCAGGAAGAAAGAGAAAACCTGAATAGACCCATAATCAGTAAGGAGATTGAAGCACTTATCAAAAATCTACCAACAAACAAGAACCCAGGGCCAGATGGCTTCCCAGGGGAATTCTAACAAACATTAAAAGAAGAATTAATACCTATTCTCCTGAAACTGTTCCAAAAAATAAAAATGGAAGGGAAACTTCCAAACTCATTTATGAGGCCAGCATTACCTTGATCCCAAAACCAAAGACTCCATCAAAAAGGAGAATTATACAACAATATCCTTGATGAACACGGATGCAAAAATTCTCACCAAAATGCTAGCCAAGTGCATTAAGTGCTAGTGCATTAAGAAAATTATTTACCATGACCAAGTGGGATTTATTCCTGGATAGCAAGGTTGGTTCAATATCTGCAAATCAATCAATAAGATACAATACATTAATAAAAGAAAGAATAAGAACCATATTGATGCTGAAAAAGCATTTCACAAAGTACAGCATCCTTTCTTGATCAAAATGCTTCACACTGTAGGCATAGAGGGCACATTCCTCAATATCATCAAAGCCATCTATAAAAAACCCACAGCAAATATCATTCTCAATGGGGGAAAACTGAGAGCTTTTCCACTAAGGTCAGGGACATGGATGGGATGTCCACTATCACTACTGCTATTGGGATTTCATCAATATCAAAAGCTTTTGTACAGCAAAGGAAACAGTCAACAAAACTAAAAGACAAAGGACAGAATGGGAGAACATATTTGCAAGTGACATATCAGATAAAGGGCTAGAATCCAAAATTTATAAAGAAATTATCAAACTCAACACTCAAAGAACAAATAATCCATCAAGAAATGGGCAGAAGACATGAACAGACATTTCTGCAAAGAAGATATCCAAATGGCCAAAGACATATGAAAAAGTGCTCAACATCACTCGGCATCAGAAATACAAATCAAAACCCCAGTGAGATACACCTCACACCAGTCAGAATGGCTAAAATTAACAAGTCAGGAAAAAACAGGTGTTGGCAAGAATGTGGAAAAAAAGGAACCCTTCTATATCGTTGGTGGGAATGCAAGCTGGTGAAGCCACTCTGAAAAACAGTATGGAGGTTCCTCAAAAAGTTGAAAATAGAGCTAGCCTTTGACCCAGCAATCGTACTACTCGGTATTTACCCTAAAGATACAAATGTAGTGATCTGAAGGGGCACATGCACCTGAATTTTTATAGCAGCAATGTCCACACTAGCCATACTATGGAAAGAACCTAGATGTTAGATGTCCATCAACAGAAGAATAGATAAAGAAGATATGAGATATATATAGTGGAATACAATGCAGCCATCAAAAAATGAAATTTGCCATTTGCAATGACGTGGCTGGAACTAGAAGGTATTATGCTAAGTGAAATAAGTCCATCAAAGAAACACAATTATCATATGATCTCTCTGATATGAGGTATTTGAGAGGCAAGGCATGGGGTCATGTGAGAAAGGGAGTGAAGAAATGAAACAAGGTGGGACCGCGGAGGGAGACAAACCATAACAGACTCTTATTCTCAGGATACAAACTGAGTGCTGCTGGGGGGTGGCAGGGGTAGGGATAGGGTAGCTGGCTGGGTTATGGACACTGGGGAGAGTATGTGCTATGGTGAGTGCTGTGAATTGTGTAAGACTAATGATCAACATACCTGTACCTCTGATGCAAATAATACATTATATGTTAATAAAAAAAACATTAAATGGAGATTCCTCAAAAAATTAAAAATTAGAAAGTAAGAATTAAAAATTAAAAATAAGGATTACTATCTGACCCAGTAATTTTACTACTGGGTATTTAACCAAAGAAATTTTTTTTAAAACCCCAAATCAAAATGATATGTACACCTCTGTTTATTTTAGCATTATTCATAATAGTCAAATTATGGAAGTAGTCCAAGTATCCATTGATAGAGGAATGGATAAAGAACAAGTGGTATATGTATACAATGGGATGTTAGTTGGCCAAAAAAGGAATGAGATCTTGCCATTTGCAAAGACATGGGTGGAGCTAAAGAGTATTATGCTAAGCAAAATAAATCAGAGAAAGAAAAATACCATATGATTTCATTCATATATGGAATTTAAGAAATAAAACAATGAACAAAGAAAAAAAAAGAGACAAACCAAAACCAAAAACCAGACTCTTAAATATAGAAAGCAAACTAATGGTTACCAGAGGGATGGTATGTGGAGGGCATGTGTGAGATTAGTGAAGGGGATTAAGAGTAACAAATCCTGAGTAATATACAGAATCAAATCACTATATCATATACCTGCAACTAATATAACACTGCATGTTAATTATACTAGAATTTAAAAATAATATCAATTCAAAAAAAATAAAAATAAATAAAAAATAAAAATAATATCAATTCAAATATATAAATGAAATATAAAAATAATAAAAATAGTTACAAAATAGAAATACCATACAATCCAGTAATTCCACTACTGAGTATTTAATGAAAGAAAATAAAAGCACTAATCTGAAAATATACATGAACTCCTATGTTTACTGCAGTATTATTTGCAATAGCCAAGATATGGAAGCCACCTAAGTTTCCATCCATAGATAAATGGATAGAGAAAATGTGGTATATTTACACAGTGAAATATTATTCAGTCATAAAAAATGGAGATCTTGCCATTTGGACCAATATGGATGGATCTAGAGGGTATTATGCTGATAAAGCAAGTCAGGCAAAGAAAGACAAATACCACATTATTTCACTTATCTGTGGAATCTAAAAAAAAACAGAACAAATAAACAAAAGCACAAAGAGACCTGAAAAATACAGAGAACAAACTGATGGTTGCCAGAAAGAAGGGATTGGAGACATATGGGCAAAATGGGTGAAGAGTAGCAGATACAGGCTTCCAGTTATGAAATGAGTAAGTCAGGGGATGAAAGGTACAGCATAGGATATATAGTCAATGATATTGTAATAGTGTTATATGGTGATGGTAGCTACACTTGTGGTAAACATAGCATAATTTATGGACTTGTAGAATCACCATGTCATACAGCTGAAACTAATGTAACATTGTGTGTCAAATATACTTAAATTAAAAAAAAAAAAGTTATTGGGACACTTGAGTGGCTCAGTTGGTTGGGCATCCGACTCTTGATTTTGACTCAGGTCATGATCTTGGGGTCATGGGGTTGAGGCCCATGTGGGGCTCCATGCTGAGCATTGAGCCTGCTTGGGATTCTCTCTTCCTCACCCTCTGCCCCTCCCCATGCTCGCTCACTCTCTCTCTCTCTCTCTCACAAAAGGGAAAGAAAAAAAATAAGTTACAGCTCAAGTTTAGATGTCAACTATTATTCTGCTTAAAACAAAGATGATAGGGAAAAAAGTGAGTAATTTCAGAAATTCCACAAAAGAAATGTGTTTAGATCTCTGAAAGGTTGGAAAGAATAAGCAAATAGGTTGTCAAGATTGTAAATTGGCAAAACATAGATAAGAAATGCCTTTCACAGTCCAAAGATTTTGCTAAAAGGGAGTAAAATTACTAAGGAAATCAACATACCAGAATTATAGTTTCAGCTTCATATTTTTTGGCAAAATGGATTGGCTTTGGTGAAAAGAACTACCCATATTCAGAAACTTGTTAAAGAAATATTGATCCCTAATCCCTGACAATGAGTCATTTTTTTCTGATTCCTTTATTAAATTATTGTCAACTAGATGTAAATATTTTTATATACCTTCATTTGTAACTGTACTTAAGGAAAAATAAAAAAATTATCTATAGTATAGTAGACTATACAGTCTACTGGAGTTGGCAAGTATAAATCATAATTTTGTTGATGAGTAGATAAACCCTGCCCGAAACTGGTTTACCAAACAACCAAAGAGAGACTGATAGCTTGTGTCATTGTGTGAATCATTTGTATTTGACCTTGTTTTTAGGCTAGTTATAAATGTAGCAGAAATTGGAAGTTAAATTCTTACAAAAAAGGACTTGTTAATGTTGGAAGTGACTCACTCAAAGACATATACTGGCATCTTCCAGGTGCCAGGTCCCTCATAGAATTCATGGAAACTGAATGAGATAGTTGGAGGTGAGCAGAAAATCAGTTCATGGGGGAAAAAAAAAGCCCCCTTTATTGTTCTACACTGGTGACACAGAAACATGGATTAATAATAGTGAGTATTCAGTCCAGTTTTTCACAAAGGAACCCTTTATAATAAGGAAGAAGTTCTTTCACCAAGTTGGACATTCCATTCTCAATAGGCTATAGTGCTTGCAGAGAAAAGTAACCAAAATATGAGACTAGTCTTGAATTCTATTTTCATCAACTAAAGTTCACTGCTGATCTCTTCTCTTCAAACATTATATCAGTGTTACTCCCATGTTGGATGTGTTTGATCTGGCCAAGCAACACTCCCATCATCCAATAGCTCCATCCACTTTACTTGTCTATTTTCCCTTCTTCAAGTATGTTTCTTAAATTCAAGGGTTTTTTCCTAATGTTACAAGAGGCTGCGAGCATGATTTTCCCTTATATCTAATTCTATTCTCACCAGAGAAATTATGCCATTAACTTTTACTACCACTAAGAAGAAGAAAGAGGGAGGGAAAGGAGAAAGAAGAAGAGGAAGAGAATCATTTATTGCATATTTATTATGTTACTGGCACTCTCATTTAATTTTCACCAAAATAAATTGAACTTTGCTAGAGTTAACTCCACTTATAAATGACAAAACTAAAGCTTTGAGAGGTTAGATACCTTGGCTGAGATTACATAACTTGGAATTGCAGGAGCAGAATTTAAACCAGCAGACTAATGCTGGATCCTACATGCTTACCCCTCTTTTACTGCTTCCCTAGAATCAAATGATGATATTTGAGAGAGCTGGACAAGACCCACATCAGTTGTAAATGAAGTAGTCAGGATTCAATCCCTGATCCTCCAAATATAGAACCCATCCATTTAGCCACCCTCTATCCTAGCTTCCAGCACCGTGTCTCCAGGTTATTGAATGTTTAAACAATCAATAGAATAATCTGTCTCGAGCTTTGTCTCACTTTGTTAACCAAACCAGAAAACAAAGAATTCAGTCACTAATAGCAACTGTATATCTAGGATACTCAGTGATTCCTCCAAAATCCTTCCTTTCCTCAGACGTTTTGGTTTAGGGAGTTCATTAATCCTCCCATCACAAAAATTGGGTCAGCTCGGCTACACCTCATCTTGTAAGAATTAGATCAGTCAATCCTGTCAACATTAACAAATCAATAGCTGTAGAATCTTAAATTTAAAAGGACAAACCTCTGAATTTTCTTTAACCCTTGAAACATTGTAGACTATATGGTGCAATTACTGAAAATTCTCCATCGAAATGTGGCAAGTGAGAAAACTAAATGCATGGCCCCTGATTTGATAACTCTCTTCCCAGATTCATCATGGTTGCTTATAACAGAATGAATTTTGGAGGATAAATTCCCTCATCCACAAGGCTTCAAAACCTTTTATCATAAATCTTAACAATTTAACTTTAGTAGAAGTAAGAATGAGTAGGCCACAGGCATTTTGGTTAATGCCAGAAATATTTCTAAATATCCTATAACCTACAAGAATTTTTATTTTTGATGCTAATGCAGCTGTGTGATAAGACACACCTAGCATATCTTAACATATGTGTTCTCCCTTTTAAGGTCTTAATTCTATAGTTGTTTTTTATTTACATGATTAATGAACCCTTTGGAAGCTCAGAAGTCTCAGTAAGCAAAGGCCAGATCTGGAAAGATTCTGCAAATCTCCTTCATATCAGCATTAGGAAGAATGCTTCCCAATATCCCTCCCACATTACCTTTTAATTAATACTTTAATACTATTAAATAACAAAAAAATAAAAAAGTTTAAAGCATACAGTATTTTCAAATTCCTTCAGGAGACAGGGATATAGATGTATATGGGGTAGAGTAGGTATAAAAACTTAGGAAGTGGTGCTGCCTATGGTGAGCTACAGTGTATATGACTAGCCTAAAAAAAGCATTCAGATTTAAGGTTTAAAAAACATTCTCCAGGGCACCTGGGTGGCTCAGTTGGTTGAGCGATGGCCTTTGGCTCAGGTCACGATCCTGAAGCCCCAGGATTGAGTCCCACATCAGGCTCCCTGCTCAGTGGGGAATCTGCTTCTCTCTTTGACCCTCTCCCCTCTTGTGCGCTTTCTCTCTCTCTCTCTCTCTCTCAAATAAATAAAATCTTAAAAAAAATAAAAAATAAAATAAAAACACTCTCCAGAGAAATGCATACATCTATAGGCTAAATTTGGCCCTAGGACCACTAGTTTGTGATGGCTAGTCATATTTCTAGTAAGAATCCAGCACTGGATTTGATTTCTAATCAAGAATCCAGTATTATTGGTTATTTGGTAATTAAAATTTTCTTCATTAACAGTAACTGTTTCGATACAGAGCTCACAATTGAAAGCTATTATTTATAAATATGAATTATATTTATATAAATTTATATAAATATATAAATTATATATATATAAAAATATAAATTATAAGGAAAGCCCTTTCCACGTGTTCTGTTACCCCGAGTCTAACTGTTCAAATAGCTGGATCGAGTACTAAAGATGCTAAGAGGGAATAGAGAACTTTTTTCTCTCACTGCCTTCTGTGAAGACTTTCTATAAATTGTACAGGCTAAAATGTGCTCTGCCTGACCTATATAACTTCAGGATTTGTAGCCTGTGGTAGATTTGATAAAGATTATTTGGAAGCCAAAAAAAAAAAAAAAGCCTATAAGACTATTATCACATGCATTACTCAGAGGAAGCTAAATACAAATGCTTCATGTTTTGGTCCAATTATAAAGAACTTATTTCTTTAAAAATGTGGACTACTACAAGTTTTATTAGGAAGCTCTACATAGGGATGCCTGGGTGGCTCAGTAGGTTAAGTGGCTGCCTTCAGCTTAGGTCATGATCCCAGGGTCCTGGGATAGAGTCCCATAATGGGCTCCTTGCTCAGCAGGGAGCCAGTTTCTCCCTCTGCCTGCTGTTCCCCCAGCTTGTGCTCTCTCTCTCTCTCCCTCTCTGATAAATAAATAAATAAATAAATAAATAAATAAATAAATAAATAAAATCTTTAAAAAAATCTTAAAAAAAGGAGGCTCTGCACAATAAATGTAGATAAGTATTGCAGGATTTTGGCAAACAAAGTAGAGGTAAGACATGTTTCCAGACAACAATGTGGCGTCTCTTCATTTTATAACCCTATGAGATATTCACCTTATGATTTTTAGCTCCAGAATTAGTAGTGAAATCTAGATGATGTAGTCAAAGTGTTTTATATTGGTGTTCATGAGATTTAAAAGTTTTAATATTACTAATTGTGGTTCTGACTATGACTAGGCTATAATTTAACAATCCTATGACATCATTATCAATAAAATAAAAATGTTCTTGAAACAAAATTCATCATTGGCAAGACTTTTTAAAAATCTGGCTGCAGTGTTAAGATACTATATGTTTTCCTGTAAGTTTACTGGTAATTTGTATCTATTTTGTAAAATGTCTATTCATATCTTTGTAAGAATCTCTTGGATTTTTTTTAAGATTTTATTTATTCATTTGAGAGAGAGAGCACAAGCAGGGTGAGGGAGTTGAGGGGAGAGGCAGGTGAGGGTGGCAGAGGGAGAGGGAGAAGCAGACTCCCTACTGAGCAGGGAGACTGACACAGGGCTCCATCCCAGGATCTGCAGGTCATGACCTAAGCTAATGGCAGATATTTAACCATCTGAATCACCCAGGCACCTCAAGAGTCTCTTGATTTTAATCAATTAGTTTTAAAACAGTAATGATAACACTGCTCATGACTTATTTTTTTTAGCCAAACATAAAGATACAACATTAAAAATAAAGTCACCTGGGTGGTTCAGTCATTAGGCATCTGCCTTTGGCTCAGGTCATGACCCCGGGGATCCTGGAATTGAGCCCCACATCCTGCTCAGCTGGAAGCCTGCTTCTCCCTTTCCCACTTCCCCTGCTTGTGTTCCCAATCTCGCTGTCTGTCCCTGTCAAATAAATAAATAAAATCTTAAAAAATAAATAAATAAATACCCATGTATCTTATGGGAAGAGCCAAGATGCCCTTCAACAGATGAATGGATAAAGAAGATATGGTCTATATATACAATGGAATATTATGCCTCCATCAGAAAGGATGAGTACTCAAATTTTGTATCAACATGGACAGGACTGGAAGAGATTATGCAGAGTGAAATAAGTCAAATGGAGAGAGTCAATTATCATATGGTTTCACTTATATGTGGAGCATAAGGAAAAACATGGACATTGTGAGAAGGAAAGGAAGGGTGAATTGGGGGAAATCGGAGGGGGAGATGAATGATGAGAGACTGTAGGCTCTGAGCAACAAACAGGGTTTTGGAGGGGAGAGGATGGGGGGTTGGGTGAGCCTGGTGGTGGTTATTGAGGAGGGTTATTGAGGAGGTTATTGCATGGAGCACTGGGTGTAGTATATGAACAATGAATCTTATAACACTGAAAAAATAAATGTATTTGGGGAAAAAATAAATAAAAATAAATAAAAAATTAAAAAAATAAAGCCTCCTTTCCTTTCATTGACCTCTCCTTCACTCCACAAATCTCTTTTCATAAATTTCCTAGGCAAATATGAAATATTATATGCATGTATAATATAAGTAAATTTAAAATTTAAGTAAATGTAAATAAACATGAGTTCTTGTTCTTTATTATTTATTGATATGCTTTGAGACCCTTTTTCCAAATGAACACCCTAGAATTTATAGTAAACTATTAATGAACATTTGTTTCCATGTTTTCGCTATTACAATCTATGGCACATATGATTTGTTTTAGTCCAAATCTCAAGTAGAGTAGGTGAAATTTCACAGATATTACATTTACCTCTGTTCTGTTTCCTGTGCATTACCAAATTATTCTAACAGTTACACTATACTCTAAACCCTAATGGTAGGCATCCCCAAGTTATATTATAATGAAGGAATAGAAACGTAACCATAAAAATAATATCACAGATCAGTGTGTTTGTTAAATTTATTTTCTGAATATACTACTCCACACCATTAGAATAGGGTTTAGCATGTCTTGATACAAAGAAAGTGTATAGATTTTACTAGTATGACAAGCACAGTTAAACTTCCACAAAAACTCTTTCTTCTTTTTTAAACAAAAGGATTGAAAATCTTTTGTTAACAGGAACAAAAGCAAATGTCTCAGCAATTAAAAATAATCTTGTATTTGGCAGCTTTTTATTGTACTGGGGGTCAGGGGGTAGGGAGAGGGAGAGAGAGAATCTTAAGCAGGCTCCATGCCCAGCACATAGCTGGATGCAGATCAATGCAGAGCTCAATCTCACCCTGAGATCATGACCTAAGCCGAAATCACGAGTTGGATGCTTACCTGACTAAGCCACTCAGGTACCCCTGGTATTTGACAACTTTTTAAAGGACACAAATCTTCATTAGAATCATGATTTGATATATAATGGATATTATTATCTTTATAGTTAAGTGATAATTGATTTTAATAGTATTTTCTGAATCCAAAAACACCACTGACCAAAAATTTCAACAAGATACAATAATATTTCTAATATTTTTCTTTGTCTGTTTAGGCCTGTCAATATTCCAATGTAATAGCTCTCAATCTTCAGCAGTTTGTGAATAAATTATAATTCAATGTTTTCATCATCATGTAATTAATTTTATATAGTAACTATCCAGATCCTCCATGAGATTTCATGGACTAAAAATAATTTATTGACATTTTTTAATTCAATCCAATTATTTCAAGTGAAAACACCATTGTGAAAAATGCACAAAAGCACAAAGGAAATTTTCAAGAGACATATTAGTAAGTATCATTACTAGTATAATCACTACTTTGAGTAAAGTCACCAAAAAGCAAAATTGAAAAATATTTGAAACTATCTACAAATTTGGGGGATTTATTTTTAAGATATTAAGTAATAAATGCAAGTTTTCCTGAAGTATGCTTTTCACTAATTTTTTGACATTTCCTATCACTGTAAATGTGTGTGTGTGTGTGTGTGTATGCATGTATGTGTATGTGGTGGGGGGCAAATGGCAGAATCTTCTCTCCCAATTAAAACTAATAAAAAACAATTTCAGGAACAAGATGAAAAAAAACTCAAAAGAGGCAGCATGAGTCAGCATCACTCAAATAGACAACTAAATAGAACTACAGAAAAATCAATAATTTTGCTAATGTCTAATCATGATGAATATGGTTCTAAGTTTGCCTAATATTTTTAAGTTATTTATATTGACAAGAAATTGTCTTATTATATTTTCATAATTAAATTTCAACGTTTATGGAAAAACATTTTGTTATGTCAGAAAGGATGGTATATGGTTATAAATGAAGATAGTACCTATGAATAGTGCAATGAACTATTTTGATAATACAAGGAAGAAGAGGCACATTACATTCTGCACTGAGGTTTTTGTTTTTGTTTTGGGGATTGAGATTATTCAATTTTTTGGTTTTTTGTTTTATTTTGTTTTACTTCTTAGGAAAGGCACTGTATAGAAAAAAGTTTTCCTAGCTAAAATATAGTATTACTTCTCATTATGATATAATTGATTAACCACTTTAAGTAGGGGAAATCTTTTATTTCTAATAAATTTAAATCCTGTTCTAGTTGATGATAAATATCGAACTTCCAAAAATTGTTACTCTAATTTACTCATTAAATATATTTCCCTTCAGATAGTTACAATATATAGTCTATCTTATTTATTAAAATAGCAGTCCTGTATCTTACCTATATTATAGATCCATCAGTATCCTGGATATCCCCCAGAACTTTACCCTTCCTCCTAGGCAAGTTGTAGGTCTCGGTCTTTCTCAATCTAATCTACAGTATGAGTAAAGAGACCTCATGTCTCTGTTCACCTAGGGCAATTCTGTTTTACACCAATTGCTGCATAATTGATAGGGCTTCCCTCCTTTTCACTTCAGAACAGTCCCAGTTTGGAAAATAAATTATATGGTCATTCAATGTAATAAAGAACACAGGAACTCAGCTATAGTCATTCTAATCTTTGCCACTGTCATGCTTTTTTTTTTCCTAATTAAGAACCATATTAAGAACTATTTATGGCTTTTTAATGAACTCATATCAGTTTTTAGTTACTTAACAGAAACCGCCTATTCGACACTACTTAAATTTCATTCCTATTGATACAGATCTCAGATTTTTAATGTTCCCTCAATGTCAAAAAAAAAAAAGCCTTGGGGTGCCTGGGTGGCTCAGTGGGTTAAAGCCTCTGCCTTCCGCTCAGGTCATGATCTCAGGGACCTGGGATGGAACCTCGCAATGGGCTCTCTGCTCAGAGGGGAGCCTGCTTCCCCTTCTCTCTGCCTACTTGTGATCTCTCTCTCTCTCTCTGTCAAATAAATAAAATCCTAAAAAAATAAAAGTCTTGCAAACATTAGCCTGTTGATAAGAATTAAAAAGAAAAAAAAACTTGCTTTTTGAATTTAAACCTAAATAATGTGATACATTTTTTGACAAACTTTCTTCAGTAACATGTAGAAACATCAACCTCATCTATGTGTCTTTCAACCTAACAAATATGGAGGGTTATTATGTGGCAGTTGCTCTGCTGGGCACTTCTTTTGGGTTGGTGGTATGGAAGAAGTGGCAAGAGAGAAGAAATTTAAAATGAAATGTAGAAACTTCCAGTTAAATGTAATATAAATTCCCTTAAAATGACATTAGAGGAGACCAAGTAGATAAGTATTATCAGCAAACTTCTGGAAGAGAAAGCCAACAAAGGAATGGTATCTCACAAAATAGCTAGAAGGTGACACCTCAGCACTGGAGAGGTTGGATAACAAGAAACAAGCCAATTCCTTCCCCAGAATCCAAGTATGGAGGAAACAGGAAGCTAATAGACCACAAGTTTTAGTAAAATGAGGAATCACATAAAGAAAGAGGAAGAGGGACACCTGGGTGGCTCAGTTGGTTAAGCAGCTGCCTCAGGCTCAGGTCATGATCCCAGCGTCCTGGGATCAAGTCCCACGTCGGGCTCCTTGCTCAGCAGGGAGCCTGCTCCTCTCTCTGCCTCTGCCTGTCTCTCTGCCTGCTTGTGTTCTCTCTCTCTCTCTGTTAAAGAAATAAATAAATCTTTAAAAAAAAAAAAGAAAGAGGAAGAAATGGGAATCCGGAAAACAAGAAACCTGAAATAAGAGAGCAACAAGGGAAAATTTCAGGATGACAGCTTGCGCCAAGCCAAAGAACAGTCATTCAGGCTGCTGCAGAGGACAGGCCTTCAGGAGGGAGTTCTGCAGTGCTGAAACGAAAAAGAACTGACACACTGGAATTGTGTTTAAACACAATTGTTGTGTTTAAACACAATAAGTTGAAAAGCTTATTAATAGACTTAAGAGATCTGAGGAAGCATTAAAAAAAAAATAAATGCCACATTGAAAATAATTGTTATTAAAATGACTATAGAATTGTGGCCAAGGAACAACCAAAATAAAACTATTATAAAGCTAAAAAACAAAACAAAACAAAAAAACCTCGGAAGAAAATACCTTCAATTAAAAAATGATGCAAACTCTAATCAGAGTGTAAAAATATAAGTTGAACCCAATCATGTGATGAAGATAAAACATAAAAAGACTACTAAAGTACCAGGCAAGGAATTACAAAACTAAACCCTAAAAGACAACGTAGATTTCCAGGTCCCCGTATACAGTGACAATGAGAATGATTCCAGAGTGCCCATTTATAATTTGGATAGAGTCACACTGCGGTTTACAGTCCTTAGATCCAACCTAGAATGTCTGACCTCCAAGCAAACATAATGAAATATCAAGTTTTTTACTCTAGTAAAATGTATTCCTTTTAACTTGGCTAAATGACTTTACAACCTCTAGGAACCTGCAGAATTAACTACAGAAGTCAGAGTATGAGAAATCTTAGTATTCATATTTTTTTGCATTTGCTCTAAGATACTGCTATTTAAAATGTTTATATTATCTAAGAAAATCTGACCTATCAAGCTGTGATTTTAAGGCCTCAGATTTAGGAGAATTTTGCAAGTTTGTAAAAATATTGGAATGCTTAAGATAATGTTTCTCTCTAAGTGTAATTAAGTTTATAAGGGTTGCTAAAGTTCTCAGGAAATTTTGTTCATTTGGGCTATAAATTTGTCCTTTTGGATATTTGAAAGGCTGAAGTATTAAATATGTTAAACTTATTCATGAAATTTTAGTGTTTAAGGCAATTTAAAAGTTTATTAATAGAACAAATTGTTTAGAGGAATTTAATCTGTCCCAGCTGAATTAATTGAATTTTAATTCAAAAACAATGAAAAGAAATGTTACTTTTATTTTAAAAAATGCTTGACTTTAAATTATAATAGCAAATACAGGTCAATCTTTCTGGTTCTTACTTTATTCATCTATAAACCAAGGCAACTGAATTAGGTGACACTTAATGCTTCTAATCCTAAGATTCTATTATTTGGATAATAGTCTTTAGAGCATATTTATAGGTATCAATTTTATTTTAATATTATCACATTAACAAGTATTTATTGAATATCTTCTATATGCCAAATAATGTTCTGGGTGCTTGGGATGCATCAGTGTACAAAACAGATGAAGATTTTTGCTTTCTCAAGGGGTTTATATTTTAGCTCCTGTCCTGTGAGTAAATACTATTTCCATTTTTAAAAATTTAAATCTAATTAATTAATTACATATAGTGTCTTTTAGTTTCAGAAGTAGAGTTTAGTGATTCGTGAGTTGCATATAACACCCAGTCCTCATTACATTAAGTTCCCTCCTTAATGCCCATCACCCAATTACCCCCCCAACTCAATATTATTTCCATTTTACATGGGAAGAAGTTTAAGGTCAGATGTAGGCAACTGCCCTGTAGGAAACCCAGTTAGGGTTCAGACTCCAGACTTCTGATCCATAGATTGTGCTCTTTCTACATTGTAAAGAACATAATTCAATAGGAAAACAACTTTGAGAAAAATAAAAGCTGCTGCTAACTGAGATGGCTATTAAATAATGTTATCATATGCTCTTATTTGGGGGTCTTTGATGATGTTAATCTTTTTTTTTTTTTTTTAAGAAATGAAAACCCTGATGGTACTAAATAAGGAATAGGTCTTATGAAACAGATGGCTTAGCAGATGGTAGATTGCTCCTTTTCTTCTTGGCACCTCCTGCTGAAAAAATGTGATATGCAGGATGGTTAGGTATGTTTGACTTCTTGGGTCTTAACTAGTAGATATTTCTGGAACAGATGCTGCTTCGTTACCCTGACCTCAACAAACTCACAAGCACAAGTACAATCTGTAGCATTTCCTTTTCTGACACTCTTCTCATATTGTGTCCAGTTTTATCTACTCTAATTAAAATATTTTACATTAAAAATATGGTCTAAAATGAGTAAGGAGTTTCAGGATTAGTAACCAAAATTATTACAAGCCCCCAGTTTCTCCCAATAATAGTTAATAAGTATAGCAACTGCAACCTTTGGGCAAGTCAGTATTGCATTAAATACATCTTTCAACCAACAGAATTTATTAGGCAAAAACAATGCGCAGGCCACTGGGATAGGTACTGTGGGAGATACAGGGATGATAAGATGTGATCTTGGTCTTCAAGGATTTTGTGGCTTAGGACAACTCACTCTAATGCAAGGCAGACAGTGATAACTGCTATAAGGCTAGCTCAAAGAAAGAGTCTGGGAATTCAGAGGAAGAACTTAACTTCCTCTTGGCTGGACTGGGATGCACCATAGTAGAGTTAGAGTAAAAGCACTTGCTAAGGTCAGACTTTGTAGGATGATGAGGATTTCTGCAACTGGAAATAATAGGGAGGACTTTCCAAATAGCAAGTGTTTACATGTAGAGGTGGGAATGCTTACAGAGAAGTTATTGACTTCGACTACAGCATATAAAATATATGAAGGAACTAGATTGTGGTTGATTTGCCTAGCAAATCAAGGCAGCAATCTGAGTTTAGATCAGATTATAATACAAAGTTATTGAAGGATTTTGTGCAAGAAGATTACATGACCCATGCTCTGTTTTAGCAAGATTAGTCTTCAGGAGGTAGGTTGGATGACAGAGAAAAGAAACAGAAGGCAGTGAGACCATTTAGGAGGTTCTTGTTATAGACCAAATAAAAGATAATAAGAGTCTGAAGTAGATCTGGCACTTGTTAGAGAAAGAAGAGGAAGAAGGAGAGATATTTAGGAGATATTCACTATTATTTCCCACATGAAAAGGGGAAAAGTCTGTGCCTTTTATAATGATTGAAAACAAAGACTTGATCAAGGTTGCTAAGGGACATTAAGTAACTAAATTACTAGGTAGGATCCCTAGGGTTGACTAGACACTTTCCCCTAATTTTATAAATTGCTAGAGAATGTTTATATTTAATATATACATCCAAATGATTTAAGGGTCTCCTGAGCATTGAATTATTATTTAAGCACAACCTAAATGGTAAAAACCTAAAGCAGAATTCAAAATTAACTTTCTTTAAAATATTTCATATTATGCATGAACAATGAATCTTGGAACACTGAAAAAATAAAATAAAATTTAAAAAAATAAAAAATATATTTCATATTATGTAATGGAAGGTGCCCTCTAATTCTTCACTGTGATTATTTATGAGCATGCAGTATCATAAAAAACAGGTGTTATTAATAATACATTTGCCTCTAACCAATCTTCTATTGAACATTAATACAAATATGTTAAAACTAAACTGAATTTCTTATATTATGTGTCATCCAAGGGTTTTCTTTTTATTTTAAAGCAAATCTCTATCTTTTATAAATAAACATATCTGAGATGTTCTGAGACCTGACACAAAACCATGAAATGAATCCAGGCTAAGTTCTTCTAAGCAAGACAAAAAAAAAGAAGAGTGGTCTGGAGCCTATAAAAGACTTAAACCAGCTCAGAGCTACAAAAGGTTCAAAGCTACTAAATCATGCTCCAGTCTATCCCAAACATTTTAATCTACCTCAGAGCAGAGACCATTTTTTCCAACCTTGAACTTCAACCACATGAAATAATGTTACATAATACTCTAGGTTCTAGCCAAAAACAATTATTATTCACTCTTCTTGGGACACCCTCCTGAATTCCCCATAAATCCTTTTCACATCTTCACTGACAAGTAATATTTCCTAACTCTAATATTTCCTAACTCTAAGCCTCCATGGCATTCTATCTAAGCTACATTTTCAGTTTTGCTATTTTCTAAATTTTAACTATTATTTTAAGTGTAGGTCATCTCCCCTATAAAACTGTTAAGTTCCCTGAGGGCAAAGTCAAAATCTTGTTTTCACAGCTTTATGGTATCTAGTGCTGGACTCTTTCCACACAAATCACTCAAGAGAAGCTGGTGAAGAAATGCCTAGGCCTCCATTCTGTAAAGAGAACTCCATTATTCAAGAAAGGGGGCTAGGGAGGGAAAGACAGAAGAAGGGAGGGAGGAGGAGAGAGAGAGAGAAAGGAAGGATGGAGGGAGGGTGGAGAAAAAGGAAGAAAGGGAAGGAAAGGGAAAGGAAGGGAGGGAAGGGAAGGGGAAAGAGAAAAGGAAGGAAAAGAAAGGAAAGGGGGAAAGGGAAGGAAATGGGAAGGGGAAGAAAGACAAAGAGAAGATTCTTTAAAACTCAGCAACCTTGTTAGGGAAAATTGGGTGACATCTGCTGGGTCTCAGTATCTATTACTATCACTCAGATCTATCTCAAGCTAGACCAACACTTCTCCAGTGGGATCAGGACTGTGGTTTTTCATGTTATTCTTTCTTCCTTCCTCATGACTTTTACTCCTTCCCCGAGGCACTCATTACAGTTTTTAGAAGGATAATACAATATAGTCTAAGTATTTTCTTTCTCAAAAATTGAAGTTTTCTTTTTAGATGATCTTGTTTTGCCTTTTTCAGCTTATCTTTTCCTGCCTTTATCACAATATTCTTTCCCTTATACAAAGCTCTTTGCCCTCCTGGGAAGCAGTCATTATGTTTTGAACGATAAATGGAAAATAATGCTATTATATCACATCGTGGAGCTGCTGTTCAAATTGCTATTTCTTGGAAATTAAACATACACTAGGATTCTCTGTCTTTTCACAGTGGCTGTTGTGTTAATCCTAGAAAAGCGCTATAGGTTTCCATCTCATCCTTTTCAAATCTGTTTGTATAACACTTTATATTTAGTGTCCTGAGCCTAGTGTAATTGCACTGAAATTGCCAGACGGTGTGGGTGATAGGTGGACTGCCACCATTTAGTTTCCTATACACGCTGATCCAAGGCCTTTAATTTATTTGCCAGTTCCTCTCTGACTCTTGCCTTTGGACACAATGGGGATTAATAACAAAGAGGAACATCCTAAGCCTTCTTTACATGATGAATTTAGTGTGCACAGATGATATGTTAAAACAATAAACTGAAATTAGATATACAAAAAAAAATTATAAGTCTGGCTGAAGATGAGGGGTTACCCAATCCAGCATCTGTTTTCCCTCACAACTCATTATATCACTAAGAAAATATTCAGTTATAGGAAATGTCCTTCAAAGCTTGACTTACAGTAGTTTCCATCTTTCAACTCAAAAGAGTTGACAAGTCATTATTCAGTTCCCCTGGATTGTTAGCTTAAAAATTCAAATTATCTATAGTATTCATACATGACAAAGAGATTTTTAAAATTACCATATAATTTCTTATTTGCCCCAGGAGTACATGTCTGTGAATCATCAGGCTTAAACATTTCACAGCACTTACCATAACACATACCCTCCCCAATGGAAAATAAGATTTATTTTAAATTTTAATTCTGGTATAGTTAATAGTATCATATTTGTTTCAGGTATACAATATAGTGATTCAAAAAATCTATAAATTACTCAGTGCTCATCATAATAAGTGTACTCTTTTAATCCTCTTCATCTATTTCACTCATCCCCCACTCCACCTCTCATATGGTAACCATCAGTTGTTCTCTATAGTTAAAAGTTGGCTTTTTGGTCTTTTTTTTTTTTTTTTTTTGGTCTATTTTTTTTTCCTTGATTTATTTTGTGTCTTTTTTTTTCTTTTTTTAAAAGGCCTTTCCCCCCTCCAAATATGTTTATTTTTTCAGTGTTACAAGATTGATTGTTCATGCACCACACCCAGGGCTCCATGCAATACGTGCCCTTCTCAATACCTACCACCAGGTTTGCCCAACCCCCCACGCCCTCCCCTCCAACCCCTGTTCGTTGCTCAGAGTTCACAGTCTCTCCTGGTTCATCACCCCCTCCAATTTCCCCCCATTCACCCTTCCCTTCCTTCTCAAAATGCCCTCCATGATTTTCTTTATGCTCCACACGTAAGTGAGACCATAAGATAACTGACTCTCTCCCCTTGACTTATTTCACTCTGCATAATCTCTTCTAGTCCTGTCCATGTTGATACAAAAGTTGGATATTCCTCCTTTCTGATGGAGGCATAATATTCCATTGT
>CM052799.1:118900498-118929710 GCA_028533885.1 Nasua narica
CTAAGGGTGGCTGGGAGGTGGGGGGGTAGGGATATGGACATTGGGGAGGGTATGTGCTATGGCAAATGCTGTGAAATGTGTAAGCCTGATGATTCACAGAACTGTACCCTGGGGTAAATAATACATTATATGTTAATAAAAAATTTTAAAAAAATGATTAATTGCCCAAATAGGCATGCATTTATTTCTGGGATTTCTATTCTAAAATAATTAATTAATTAATTAATTAATCAAATAAAAATGACCTCCAAATATAGTATGCAAAAGTCTCAAAAGTGAGGGGAAGAAATATATACAAGTGTCAATGAAGTTTATATGTAGATTATTTGTTTTGTTATACTTTTCTATGTGATTCAAACTTTCTTTAATCAATATACACTACTAATATAATGAAAAATTTAAATAAAAAGGAACAAAATTGAGTATAACTCGTTCTTTGATCACTTCATGTTTCATAGTATTTAACATATTATATCTATGTACATAAAAATCCACTCTTCAGTTTCTCTTCCAGAATTCTTTTAGAAATTGCTGTTAAATTCATTATTCTATTCCTAAAAATTCCTAAAAAACTTCCCCTACCTTGTATACCCACACACACACACATACATACCCTTTCGACAATTGAAACAGCTGCTATCTATCTCTGCATCCTCTCCATCCCCATTCTTCAGGGCCTTTCAAAATCACAAATTGACCTGTGACCATAATCACAAGTTCTTTCATATCCTGGGATTCAGTTTAATTAAGACTAAATATTTGATCTTAAAAAAACTTAGCACCTTCTTGTTTATCTTTTCATAGTAGTCTGGAGTTTACACTGTATTTTCTACTCGGAAGAGTCCTTTTTATGGGACGAGGTTAAAAATCAGTGCATACTTATGTATTTTTACTGTGATTATTTAAACTTTTGAGAGGTTTGAATTTTTTCTCTTCAAATTCGGGACAGATTATTAGTAAATCTATTTATGAAAAGGGAAAATTTCATTTTAAAAAGTTCATCTTATATAAGGCCTTAAAATATCAAATACCTCTATACTTCATTCATATGCACTCTATTATTCTTCCTCCCATCATCACTGTCTGAGCTCAGACTCTCATCAGTGTTCCTTTGGATTACTTCAAGTAACCTGAAAACTGATTTCCAAACTATTATCTGTATTTGGAACCCTGCTCCAAATGGATTTGTGCTTTCCTGCCTTCTGTATCTTTCTTATGCTGCTCAAAGTGTCCTAATGCTTGAAATCCTCTTCCCTATTCCCATATCTGTAACTCAAAGTACTAGATCATTTCTTATGGTCTAGCTCAAGTTCCAACCCCATGAACCATACCCAACTTTTGTTGCTTGGCATTAGTCTTGCTCTTTAGCTATTTTCCCTCTAAAAATTCTTTGTACCTCGATTATTACTTCTATCTCAATCTATTTCAAATTATATATCATTTTTGAGTCACCCAAACATCTAGCATAGGACTTTATTCATAGGAGAGGCATAATCAATGTTGGGTTAAATTTTAGTTCAAATAGACAAAGGTAGATCAAGTAAAAAATATCTGATAATAACAAAAATGAGACCTAGAAGAAGACTGTTTACCTTGCAACCATTGTAACTCTTATCTTTCCATAAAAATTTCTTTATTTTTAGGGGGATGCTTGGGTAGCTTAGTCAGTTAAATGTCTGCCTTCGGCTCAGGACATGATCTTGGGGTCCTAGGACTGAGCCCCATGTCGGGCTCCCTGCTCAATGGGGAGCCTGCTTCTCCCTCTCCCTCCTGCTTCTCCTGCTTGTGATCTCTTTCTTTCATGCTCTCGCTCCAATAAATAAAATCTTAAAAAAAATTATTTGTAAATTTACTTATCTCATAGATATTTGGCAATTGTTTAAATTTCAAGATCTACTTATTAGTTTAGAGAGATGTTAGTTCACATGCACACATTTATCTTTTCTTTGGTTCATTTTTGCTTCATATGGGAAATCTATTTTTCTGTTATCTAGATGAAAGAAAATTAGTCTGTCCACTGAGGTGAATAATGCCTTAGAGAAGAGACAAGTCAATGCCTGGATAGCTGTACAATTCCACTGTTGCACTCCATTTCCTCAGAGAGCATTTTAGGAAAATGAATGGAAATTAGCTCCAAGGTTTCCAATGCTTTATCATATTTTGGGCATTTAATAAAAACAGGTGAAAAGGAGAACAAGCCACAGTGTGAACTTCAGGTAATTTTTTCACAACTGACCAGAACTCTGTCACCAAAAGTATCAATAAGTAAAAAACAAGCTTAGAACCAAGAATAACAATAATGATCCCATAATTTAACTTTTTAAAGTTGGGTTTCCTACAGTAATCTCTTTGACATGAGCCTTAGCAACTCCTTTCTAGATGTGTCTCTACAGGGACAGGGAAAGGGAAAGGAAAGCAAAAATAAACTATTGGGACTACATAAAAAATAAAATTTGCGTAATAAAGGACATAATAAACAAAACAAAGAGGCAAAGTATTGAATGGGAAAAGATATCTGAAATGATATAGCTGACAAGGGGATAATACCCAAAATACATAAAGAATTTATACAACTCGGGGTTCCTGGTGACTCAGTGGGTTAAGCCTCTGCCTTCGGCTCAGGTCATGATCTTGGGGTCCTGGGATCGAGCCCCGCATCGGGCTCTCTGCTCAGCGGGGAGCCTGCTTCCCTCTCTTTCTGTCTGCCTATCTGTCTACTTGTGATCTCTCTCTCTGTCAAATAAATAAATAAAATCTTTTTAAAAAAAAAAAGAATTTATACAACTCCACCAAAAAAAAATAAATAATCCAATTTTAAAAATGAGCAGAGGACCTGGATAGAAATTTTACCAAAGAAGACATCCAGATGGCCAAAAGACACATGACAAGATGCTCAAAATCACTCATCATCAGGGAAATGCAAATCAAAACCACAATGAGAGATCATCTCACAACAGTCATAAAGGCTAGTATCAAAAAGACAAGAAATAGCAAGTATTGATGAGGATGTAGAGAAAAAGGAGCCTTTTTGCTCTGTTGGTGGGAACGTAAAGACTATTAGGTATTCACCCCAAAAAAGTGAGAACACCGATTCAAATAGATTTATGCACCCCTATGTTTACTGCAGCATTATTTACTACAGCATTATTAGCCAAGATATAGAAGCAACTAAGTGTCAATCAACTGATGAATGGATAAAGAGAATGTGGTATATTTATACGATGGAATATTATTTAGCTATAAAAAAAGAACAAGAGCTTGCCATTTGCGACAACATGGTTGGATCTAGATGGTATTACGCTAAATGAAATAAGTCAGAAAAACACAGGGGTGCCTGGGTGGCTCATTCAGTTAAGCATCTGCCTTTGGCTCAGCTCATGATCCCAGAGTCCTGAGATCAAGTCCCGCATTGGGCTCCCTGCTCAGTAGGGAGTCTGCTTCTCCCTCTCCCTCTGCTCCTCCCCCTGCTCGTGCTCTCCCTCTCAAATAAATAAGTAAAATCTTTAAAAAAAAAAGTCAGAAAAAGATAAATATCTTATGATTTCACTTATACATGAAACCTAAAAAATAAAACAAATGAACGAACAAAAGCAAAAACAGACCCTAAATACAGAAAACAAACTGATGTTTGCCAGAGGGGTAGGGATGGGAGGATGGGAAAAATGGGTGAAGGTGAGTGGGAGAGGTACAGGATTCCAGCTATGGAATGAATAAATCACAGGGCTAAAATGTACAGCATAACAGAACATGGTCAATAGTAATGTAATAGTATTGTATGGTGACAAATTGTAGCTATACTTGTGGTGAACATACCATAAAATATAGAGTTGTCAAATCACTATGTTGATCACCTGATACTAATGTAACACTGTATGTCAACTATATTTCAATTTTTAAAAAATTTAAATTAAAAAAAAAACTAAGTTGACCTTCCTAAACCTTCAGTGGAAAGGCCCTGTTTTGACTTGATGAATTGTTATAAAGATGCAATATTTAAGTGTCATGTACTTTAGTCCACTAAAAATTTTACATATATAGTTAACAAAATTAAAGAAGAAGTTTCTTGTAAAAGCCTAATTCAACTCAGTTGTAGGTAAATTCTATTCTTTCATTTCCTTTATTTATAATATTTCTCCAAATGCTTGGGATAAGATAGGTACAGAACATCCTCAACTCATTAATATATTCTGTATCAGCCAGGATTCTCTAAAGAAACAGATCTAAGATAATATAGATATAATACAGATATCTAGAGTAAGATTTATTTTAACCCCTATATGATTGTGGGTACTAGCAAGTCTGAAATCTGTAGGGCAGGCTGGTCAGCTGGAGACTTAGACAGGAGTTAAATATACAGTGTTGAATTTAACATTTGTAGGGTAGGCCAGCAGACTAGAAATTCAAGCAGGATTTCTGCTATAGTCTCTAGGTAGAATACCTTCTTCTCCAGAAAACTTCTATTTTGCTCTTAAGACCTTTCATTGATTAGAAGAGTCCCAAGGACATTATGGAAGGGAATCCATTTTACTGAAAGTCAGCTGATCATAAACGTTAGTCACATTACTAAATACCTTCATAACAATATCTAGACTAGTATTTGACCAAGCCACTGGGGACTTTAGCCTAGCCAAAATGACATATTAAATTAACAATCACATATTCAGTCACTAAATATTTATTGAGCATCTCCTAATGGTCTAACACTACTCTAGACACAGACTTTACCCTCGAGATCACTGCATTATCATATGCGAGACAAGCAAGTAAATCAACAATTATAGATCAGTGTGAAGTACTATGCTGAGGAGGCTAGATTAAGAGCATCAAATTCAGCCACAATGATTTTGATAACCATTAGAAGAAAGGTAATGATTGAACCAAATTCTGAAGGAAAAATAAGAGTTACTGAGCTAGGCAGGAGAAAGAGGAGAGACAAAGTCATATACAAAATGATCTGCATGAGAAAAAAAAAAAGATGCAGGTGCATTTGATTTGTCTAGAGCAAAGGACGCAGATGCCACTAAGGCAGAAAATTGAGCTGAGTAAGTGGTCAGATGCCACAACACAAAGGGCTTTATGGCCAAGCCATGGCATCTGAACCATATCCTGAAGTCTATGAGAATTCATCCAAAAAGAGTTATACAATCAAATCAGCATATCAGAAAGATAACCTTGACTGAGATAGGGCTGGGGCAGAGTTGGGAGAATGAGGTGGAACTGAAAGCAGAAACCAGAATGATAATACATAGCTGAGAAACTGTGAAGACCTGTAGCTGTGGAGTGAAAAAGAATAAGGAGATTAAAAGATTTTAGGAGGCAGAATAAATAGGATTTAGCGACTAATTGATGAGGGCTGAGAGAGATGGAGACATGTGTGATAATTTCAGATTTGGGAGTTAGATACATATGAGCATGAGGGTGCCATATCATAAATCTTGGTTAAAGAGATCAAGCATGTTGAGAAAGTTAGAATAAGGTAAAAGGAAAAAATAAAGTGAAAAATACTCAAGCAACAACTATTACATCTTTCTGCATTAAGAGCAAATAGTGAAAACAATTTCATAGATTTCTTCCTAATCCTCTAAATTTCATTATACATGGACAAACTATGCTTTGTGCAGAACAAAATAGGTTTCTTGAGTAACTCTTTAGGGTATGTTTGGTACTTAAGAATTTACTTGCGAGTGCCTGGGTGGCTAAGTTGGGTAAGCATCTGCTTTCAGCTCAGGTCATGATCCCAGCATCCTGGGATCAAGCCCAGCATTGGGCTCTACTCAGTATGGAGTCTGCTTCTCCCTCAGCCCCTCCCTACCCTGGCACTCTCTCCCTCTAATAAATAAAATTAAAAAAAAAAAAAGAATGTACTTGCAAAAGATATTACTCTGCTAAAATTATTTTTGCTTCTTTAGAAAAATGTGCAAAACTAAAATTCTGAATGGATTAGGTGATAAACAGGACAACTCTTAGCCTGCCCAGAAATTTCACTCTGATAATTGAACAACAAAAACACATAGTGAAATATATCAGAACTATGCAGAATCTTAAAGAAACAGATTGTTAGCTGTATTAAGAAACATAACAATGTGTCCACTTAGAATTGAAGCAGAAATAAGTTAATGCTGTAGAAGTAAACATAGGTAGAAGTAAAACAAGCATTTCTCAAGGAGAAGGATGAACATCTGGTCTTCCTGGCATGTATATTCCTACTGCTGAGATGCATGAATAAAACTATTAAAATCTGATGCAATTAACAATTCAAATTCAAACTCCTTTTCCTTTGATTACAGACGCCTTACCAGGTCACATGCTTAAAATTTGGCTTCTGAAGTAAATATCTATTTTTAGTCTATCCCAAACCCATCTCTTCTTCTGCACAGAACACTCCACATTCCTGAATCCCTTTCTTTTTTTCAGGGAACTGCTCCTTCTCTTTCTCCAGCAATATAATTCAGCATCTACCATGCTCTTAAAAACTCAGCCCTTAGAAAACAATGGAAAACTGAGCCAATGAATGCAGAAAAATAGTCCTGATGACATCATTTGAGCCTTAGGTTCAAACTGTCTTTGAAAGCTATCCACACTTCCTAGACCTTTTAGTTACATTAGGTATTAAATTTTGTATTTTGCTTATGCCAGTCTGAATTTCATTTTTTGGAACTTGCAACCTAGAGTCCTTATACTATACACCATTATTATGAATAGGGAATATACCCTATCTCTAAGCTATCTGTGAACTTGAAGCTCTATACATGATGAGTTTCTGGCCTTATAAAAAATTAACTGAAACATCAAAACCACAATACCAACATAAGACTCCATTTAACAAAGCAATCAAGTCTGACCTTCAAGGCCATAAAAATCTATAAATAGCCAACTGAAAAGAACACACTCCTCTCAAATTATGGTCTTTTTTTTAAATTGCAAGGTAGAAAAAGTAGAGAAAAATTTTATCTTTATCATTTTTCTAGTTAGAGAAAATGGAAGTGATAGTTTTATCTTAATTCATGTAGTGATTACTGGAGTTTAGCTTCCATAGAAAGTCAAAAACACTGCTGTTCCCTCCCCCATGGGAGATTCCCTCCCTTTTTTTAAGAAAATTACTCCAATGTCTCATTATTGAATTACTAAAGCATTCATAAATTCAAGTCAGAGACAGGGTAGATGATCTCCAAAAGTAGAATAAAATTAACTAAATAAAATTTAGCTTAATTATGCATTAAAATGTGCTTATGAAGGCACAGCTCAAAAACAAAATGAATTATGTATGAAATTGAGTTACGTTACTGCTTTGATATCAAAGCCAAAAGGTCTTACAGAGTCCACATGTAGGGAGTTATTAGTAAATACAGTAAGACAAGTTCGATTATTTTTGATAATGATTATATTTTAAAATTTATCATAATTTTATGAAAAGTTTTATCCAATGGCAAATATTTGTTTCTCCCTTTCCTTTTATAGTTTGACAACTTAAATCAATGTCTATACAAATCTGATTATTTGAGATCACATATCATAATTTCAAATCAAGATTTTATAACCCCTGGGTAACAGTGAGAAGGATATTGAGTTTTTATTCATCATCATTTGGAATCCTTCTTTCCAAATGAGCTTCATGTTGAGACCTTACTGACATGGAATTGGAAGGAGGAGAACCCCAACCACCTGACCTCCCCACTAAGGAAACTTCAGAGAGCTATTAGCAATCACGGGTAGAGATACACTAAATGGAGAGAACAAAAGCCAGGATCAGAGATTGCACAAGTGTAGCCCCAGGGCCAAATCTGCCTTGTAAATGTGTTTTGTCTGACTTACAGTTTTTGTTTTTCTTTGTTGTCAGCATTTTAAAATTGAAATCTTTTACATAAAGTATGTGGATTCCCAGCTTTTATTTAAAAATCAGATGATCAGGGGCACCTGGGTAGCTCAGTTGGTTAAGCATACAACTCGATTTTAGCTCATGAGATTGAGATCCACATCAGGCTCCTCACTGATCACAGAACCTGCTTGGGATTCTCTCTCCCTCTCTCTCTTCCCCTCCATATCTCCACCCCTGGTCAGAGGTACCCTCTTAAAAAAAAAAAATCAGATGATCTGGCTATACTGAGTCCCTGTTTTCACATGTAAATAATCAGGTAGATCCGTGTGTCAGTGACTTTTTCGTGTAAGCTGCATGCCACATTCCCTAACACCCTCTTTTATGATATAATACATAACCTTAAATTGTTTCTTACCTGGCCCTGGTAGCAGTTGACTTTGTGATCACTGACCAGAATTCTAATAAAAACTGCTACCAATAAACTGACTGACCTTCAACAAGTCATTATATCTCTTTTGGATTCAATGTGTATGCTTAACCTGTGAAGGGGAGCTTAGGGCACATGATATCCTCATCTCTATGAGTACTTCTAACTCTAGCATGTATTCTAAAATTTAGAATACTCTTGATAGAAATGGACTTCCTGCTATAGCTTCTACTATCAGTGAAATTCTGTCTTGACTATCAGTAAACTAAATTTAAAGTAGTCAGTTTATTAGTACGTTTAATCACGAGAAAATAATTCACTGATTTAGGATCACTGAAAAGAAATATACTTCAATATTAAAGCCCTTAAAAGGGCTTTTCCCAAGAAGGGCTTGATTTGGAAAATTTGACTGAATGAGCAGCCTCTCTGAACACTTGGGGACTGCTGACTTCAATTAGATTACAGCTGGTATTGTTCATTGTCTATTTAAAGCTTAACAAAGAAAAGAGAAGTATAGTCAGTCTCTTCAATTAAATCTTCCATACAACTGAGTTAGAAAGTGATTTTACCCATGATTTACCCAAACTTTCTTCATCATAATTATTCCACATTATTTAATTTGGATTTGTTTTCAATCTATTATTTCAAAAAATTAAGTCACTCAAAAAGCACTAATTTTCTTGCTAGTATCTGCCACTTTAGATCACATTCTCAAAAGTGTATTTGCTGGATCAGACTACACACCAAGTGTATAAAAAACCACTATCTTCAGGGATCATCAAAAAACCAATGTAAGATTTGCTAGTAAATAAAATGCTTAATAAGCTCACTGATAAGCTAATAAGTGTATTAATTGTTCTATCTTCACTTGTCATTACAGGTCATTTTTATGTCTCCAAGTGAGAAGAGTTTAAGGCCTTGCCACTCAAAGTGTAGTTTGTAAATAAGAGCATCAGCGTCCCCTGGGAGCCTGTTAGAAAAGCAAATTCTCAAGCTCCACCCCAGACCTGCTGCATTAGAACCCACAGTTTAGCACAATCCTGAGATAACTCATGTGCAGATTAGTTTTGAAAGTACGATCTGGACACAGAGGAAGAGTACTCTTGTTAGGATGAGGAGCCCTGAGTTCTAATCCTGAACTACCTCTTATTAGCCTCACTTAATTTCACCTCAGTTTTGTCATCCGTAAAATAAGAATAAATATTAATTATGTCAATGGATGCTCCCTGATTTTATCTACTTATTACATCTGACAAACATGACACAAAGTCTACAATAAACACCATCCAAGTCTTGCTACCAAAAAAAAAGTTAGAATCATATGGTCACCCCTATAAAAATTCTGACTCTACTTTGAAGTTAAAACTCAAATGTATTTTTACAAATCAACTTTTTACCATGAATCGAATCAGTTCATTTTGATTAAGATATGGAATTGTTTTCTTTGATGTTTCATCTTAAAGCCTTAAATGAAGATTAAAGAGAAATGGTTTCCTTCCTCTTCCCTCTCACTTCTCCCCCAACTCATCCTTCCTCCAAATACAAATGAAGCGGAGAGGCCTAAAGAGAAAAAACTGACTGAACACTGCAGTGATTTTTCAGGATGTCCAAATGAATGTAATTAAATTAAACTCCTTCAAAGCCCCACATGTGGCCCAAAGGATGATGTTGTTATATAGTTAAGTGATAAGATAGCAACAATAAGCAAACTTACCCACGGCACAGATGCAATTATTTGGGTAAAAGTCTTAATCTGTTCAGAGAGAAGGCAGCAAAATAATGATAACAGAGGTTTGCTAAACTAAATGAGGAAAATCAAAATAGACAACAGTACTAAACATAACAAAGACTGGGGTGCCTGGGTGACTCAGCTGGTTAAGTGTCTGCTTTTGGCTCAGGTCATGATCCCAGGGTCCTCGGATGGAGCCCCGCATTGGGATCCTTGTTCAGTGGGGAGTCTGCTTCTCCTTCTCCCACTCCCCCGCCCCCGCTTGTGCTCCCTCTCTCTCTAACTCTGTCAAATAAATAAAAATAAAATCTTTTTTATAAATAAATAAATAAATAAATAAATAAATAAATAAATAAAGGTATGTAACAAAGACACTATGACGGATACCTCTGAGTCACGTGGATAACACATGGGATATAGGGGATGAACAGTCCCAGGTAGTTCCTGACAGGAACCCTTTGACCAACATGGGACCCCAATTTTTAAACTATGGGCCACACCTACAAACTGTAATATTATATCATGTTTGTAATACAAAAGAAATCACTCTTCGAATTTTGCCTAATAATGAGTTTCTGTACAGATAATGATCTTAACTTAGATTTCAAAAATTTATTTTATAAAATTCATTTTAACTCAAATGACTCCCTAGTTACCATTTGCTCATGGAGCTTACACATGACTACTTTAATGATTTTTCCCAATGCCACTAGAGTAATAGATCCCACTTGCCAAATAGCATTCTTTCCATCCTCTGGTGTCTCCTAGATATTCCAAAGTGGTTGGGGTTTACACAGCTTCCTCTGTCTACTGCCCTTAAACTCTGGCTCTTAATGTTCCTCCCAAATTACAACAGCAGATAATATAAGAACATAAAATCAGTCAAAATAAAGAGCTATTTATTGCATACCAAATTGACAAAGGTTTTTGAAATGATATGTCTAAGGTCGGAAAGGGTGGGTAAGATAAAATAAGCATTCTCATGTATTACTCATGGAACAGACTTTTTAGAAACCCATTTGGCCATTTATGGTGAGAACCTTGACACTGTTCACATCATATGACTCAATATTATCCCTCCTAAAAATGTTTAACTCCTAATAATCAAAGGACAAGTATTTATTTACATGTATTTATGAAATACAAGGATTTCAGCATTATTTATAAAGCTAGAAAATTGGAAATACCCTAATTAACCAAAAGTACACAAACGGTTCAATCAATTATGGCTCACGCATGTGATATTACGCTGTCAATAAAAATCAAAGAATATGTACCACATAAATAAGTGCTACTCACATAACATTTAAAGAATGAGACATAAAGATTACCACAATTTTATACAGGAAAACAATGTACCTTAAAATGCAAAAGGAAAGATACTAAAAGTTTAACAGTAGAATATGTCCTTGAAGACTTTACACTTGAATTGGTAGATATATTGAGTTGGTAGATGTGTACTTACATCTATTTAGCAATATACAAGTAATATACAATAAACAAGTAATATATCAAAGCACAGAAACTTGACCAACTAATTACCTGTGTACAGGGAATATCCTTTTAATTGAGTCTGGAAGAATGAGTAGTTTTCCAGATGGAGAACTAGTAGAAAAGCATTCTTAGAGGAAGAAATAATGTATGCAAAGCCACTGAGTTGTCTATTCCTCATATCTAGGTCAAGGGCCAAATGCTCAATTAATGTTTGTTGCATACACTAATTAATGAGTTAAAAAGAAACACAATTTCATTCTCTGACTTTTTTGTCTCTGTGTTTCAGTCACTAAAAGCTTGCAATAACAACATAAGGATATATTACAAATATCCAAATTCATTTTATATCAATTACATCTTAGAACGTCATTTCTTAAAATCATCTTGCAATTTCTTAATTTCATCAGTAATTTATCAGTACTTTATTGAATAGTTAATGTAAGAGGAATACCACTCAGAAATTACTTAAAGGTATTAATTCTTTACCTTGTATCTTAAGGAACAGGTGACATTTAGACCAAGAGCCCTTTGGCTAGTCACCAACTATAAATCAAAAGAAGAGAATAATTGAGTTTGGACACTTTTTCTTAAAAAAAAAACAAACACTACAAGGAGATCTTTGATACAATTTAGGCTTCTTTTAAAAAGATTTGTCTGCTATTGTTTATTCTTCCTAAAATAATAAAGTGATATGTTGGCAATCACTTGACTGCAAAATTGATATTAAAATCTCTGTACAGTTACTAAATTCCTGAGTCATTACTTAACTTTTTCACATCCATAAAGACTGAAGTTCATCATCCTTTGTCAGCAATTAGGAGATGGAAGGTTTGGAGGGAAATTTGGTAATGTTTTTCTAATCTAATGATAGTTGACAGAAAAAATGTCTATAGAAAGGAAAAGCAGAAGGGTACAATCTCAACCAAGATTTAATTCATAGATGGAACTTATATTCAATGAGATATTTATTATTAAAATAATAGCAACTAAAAACCCTTTTCTAGCCATTTTATTTACTAAATACTCTATATTAACACTAGCATAATGTTATAGATAAGGCATAGGACTCCCACAAGGTATGAAATCTAACAGAAGATCCCCACATAGGGGTGCCTGGGTGACTCAGTCAGTTAATTGTCCAACTCTTGATTTCAGCTCAGGTCATGTCTCAGGATTGTGAGATCAATCCCTAAGTCAGCTTCTATGCTCACTATGGAGTGTGCTTGGGATTCCCTCCCTCTACCCCTCCCCCACCCCCCCTCAAATAAATAAATAAAATCTTAAAAAAAAAAAAAAAGACGATAGATGATCACCACGTATCACCAAAGAGCTACCTTCTGAACCTCAGTAAGGGTTTATAGAAATGAAGATCTCTGGCACCAAAGAGTACCTTTTAACTGTGAAATGTACTTTTAATTGTGAAATGTCAAACTTCTATCCAAAAGAGCAGAATTGGCCCCATCTACACCGAAGGAAAAACCAAATGGATCACTCTTTGCTGTACAAATGGAGGTTTTACAGTAGAGATGAATGTTGAGAAAACTAAGTGATCACATGCATATGGACAGTTATTCATGAAGACTCATGAGACTCTTCACTGTTGAAATCAGCACCATATCAATATTATCAATATTGCAATTCACGATTTAGAGGGGGAAAAACTATCATATTAAATCAATGTGGTTCATTTAAATTGGTTTTGTACTTTTGTTTGTATTTGATTTGCAGTTTTTTTGTTTCATTGTTACATAAGTCTTGGACATATTTTAAGGGTATTTTTTTAACAATCTATTTTTTTTCCTTTAAAAGAGGTATAGAGGGGCACCTGGTGGCTCAATCAGTTAAGCCTCTGCCTTTGGCTCAGGTCATGATCCTGAAGTCCCAGGACCAAGCCCTGTGCTGAGCTCCCTGCTCAGTGGGGAGTCTGCTTCTCCCTCTTCCTCTGCCTCACCTCCAGCTTGTGTTCTCTCTCTCACTCACTCTCTTAAATAAATAAATAAAATCTTTGAGAGAGAGAGAGACATGCTTTGATGGAATATAGGGTGCAGCTTTGCTAGAAATTGGCTTATCATTTGACTTCTTGTGCAGATCCACCTGTAGGGTAGAACTGTCACTCTGGCCAGAGTATGCCAGTAGCTGTTTCCCATGGCAGTTACAGTGGCCATTACAAGTTGTGAAAGTAGTACTCTACTCTATGTATCAATCTATATGAATCTGGTTGAAATAGTTCTACCATGAAGCAAGAATCCAACTCAGATGAATTAAGTTGAACTATGTGAAACTGTCAGTTTTGTAAGTCAAAAAGAGTCAAATATCAGCATTTTCTTATCATGCAACCTAATATATGCTCAAGCTTCTTTTCCTTCAAGGACAGCCTGACCTAAAACAGTATAAATGCATCAAAATAAAGATCTCTTAACAGGCAACTAACCTTCTCTGATGTAATCCTGATATTCACCATTGCCATTTGTTCAAATAGAATTAAAAAGTAAAGGATTTGGGGTACCTTGGGGGCTCAGTCCATCAAATGTTTCCCTTCAGCTTAGGTTATGATCTCAGAGGCCTGGGATAGAGCCCTGCATTGAGTTCCACATCGGGCTCCGTGTTCAGCAGGGAGTTTGCTTCTCTCTCTGTCTCTGTTCGTGCTCTCTTTCTCTCTCTCTCAAATAAACAAATAAAATCTTTTTTTAAAAAAAGTAAAACTTCTTTGTCTTTTCCTCAGTGATGCCTATGGAGGCAGCAGTCATCTTCTACTCGGCATCATGGCCACTCTCAGATCTCTCATGAGGCCCAAGATCATTAAAAAGAGGACCAAAAAGTTCATCTGCAACCAACCAGACTGATATGTCAAAATTAGGCAAAACTGGTGAAAACCCAGAGACACTGACAACAGGCTACAGAGAAGGTTCAAGGGCCAGATCTTGATGCTCAACATTGATTATAGAAGCAACAAGAAAACAAAGCACATGCTATTCAGTGGCTTCTAGAAGTTCCTAGTCCACAGTATCAAGGAGATTGTAACATTCCTGATGTGCAACAAATCTTGCCATGCAGAGATTGCTTACAGTTATTCCAAGAACCACAAAGCCACTGTGGAAAGGGCAGCCCAGCTGGCCATGAGTCACAAATCCCTGCTGCACAGTGAAGAAAATGAATAGACAGACAACTTATGTGTACATTGTATTTGTGTTAATAAAACTATAAAAAGGGTTTTTTATATAAAACAATGAAAAAAACAGCTATTGAATATACTTAAATTCAACATAAAAAAGAAAGAAATCCAGAAGAAATATAAAATTAGATGTTAAAAATGGGACACTGGAGTTTTGAGAAGATGGTGGAATAGGAGATTCCTGAGCTCATCTCGTTCCACAAACACACTGAGATTAACATCTATGCAACTAATTCTTAAAACAACCTGACAACTGGCAAAACAGACTCTCCACAGTGACGGATAGAGAGAAGGGCACCTGAAAAAGGGTAGGAGGGGCAGAGACAGAGTTGGGAACCAAACCCTCCCACCACCATGTGACAGGCCACAAATGGAAGGGACATCACAAGCATGGAGAAGTGAGAGGATAAGGCACCCCTGACACTGGGTACCTCTCCTGGGAAGACAATCCCCATAACACCTGGTTTGAAAACCAGAGGGACTTAAACCCTGGAGAGCCAGAGGGCAATAGGAAACTGAGTTCCCATCCTTAAAGAGCCAGTATACTGAATAACTTGGCCCAGACACAGCACAAAAGCAGCAGTTTGAAAAGTACCTGGGGTATATGTGAAGGAGATTTCTGAATAATCATAGAACATATGCAGAAGGGAAAGGGATCTGCAAGACATTTCTCTGGGAACAGAAGTGCTCACAGGCACCATTTCTCTTCTCCTTACCACCCCACTCCCCAACCTAAATGGCTGGAAACTTCTGGGAATGAGTGCTAATGCTCTCCATCTTCTTTGCTAGCACCTCATGCCCCATCCTGGCACTCCTTTGAAGAGGCACTCTATCAAACTTACCTGCTTTGGTAGGCATCTCTCTCCAAAGTCGCTCCTGCATTGCTACACCAAGCAGGCAGCCCCAGCCAGAATCAATGCCACCCAAAGGTAAAAAAAAAAAAAAAAAACTGAAAGCTTTTTAATCTAAGATCACGAAAAAGAAAAGGATGTCCACTCTCATTACTTTTATTCAACATAGTACTGGAAGTCCTAGCTGCTCAGAAAAGAGAAGTCCTACCTAGCTCAGAAAAGAGAAAAAAAGAAAAACCACCAAGCTGGTAATAAATAAATAAAATTCTCTATTTGCAGATGACATGATACTATATACAGAAAACCCAAAAGATTCAGTCAAAACACTTTAAACTAATAAATGTGAATTCTGAATTGTAAAGTTGTAGGATATAAAATTAATATACAGAAATCTGTCACATTTCTATAGACTAATAATGAAGTAGCAGAAAAGAAAGTTAAGAAAACAAGCCCATTTACAATTGCTACCAAAAAGAATAAAATATCTACGAATAAATTTTACCAAGGGAGTGAAAGACCTATACTATAAAAACTACAAGACACCGATAAAAGAAACGAACAAAAATGAAAAAATTACAATGTTCATGGACTGGAAGAACATATATCATTAAAATGTCCACACTACCCAAATCAAGATTTAATGAAATTCCTATCAAAATACCAACAGCAGTTTTCACAGAACTAGAATAAACAATCCTAAAATTTATATGGAACAAAAGACTCTGAATAGCCAAAGCAATCCTAAGAAAGAATAACAAAGCTGGAGGTATCACATCCCAAATTTTAAGATGTACTACAAAGCTGTACTAATCAAAACAGTATGGTACTGGCACAAAAAATAGACACAGCTCAACAGAACAGAATAGAGAGCCCAGAAAGAAACCCACACTTATATGTCAATTAATCTACACAAGGGAGGTAAGAATATACAGTGGGGAAAAGATAGTATCTTCAATAAATGGTGCTGGGAAAACTGGAAAGCTACATGCGAAAGAATAAAACTGGACCACTTTTTTACACCATACACAAAAATAAACTGAAAATGGATTAAAGACTTAAATGTGAACCTGAAACCACAAAACTCCTAAAAGAATATGGGCAATAATCTCTTTGACACTGGCCTTAGCAATATATTATAGATATGTCTCCTCAGGCAAGGAAAACAAAAGCAAAAATAAGCTGTTGGGACTATACCAAAATAAAAAGTTGCACAGTGAAGGAAGTATCAACAAAGCAAAGAGGTAAACTATTGAATGGGAGAAGACTTTTGTAAATGAAATACATGAACTAAGGGGTTAATATCCAAAATACATAAAAAACTCATACAATACACACAAAAATAATCTAATTAAAAATGGACAAAGGACCTGAATAGACGTTTTTCTAAAAAATATATACAGACGGAAAACAGACACATGAAAAGATGCTCACCATCACCAATCATTAGGGAAATGAAAGTCACAACTACAATGAAGTATTACCTCATACCAGTCAGAATGTCTAGTATCAAAAATAAATAACAACTATTGGCAAATATGTAGAGAAAAGGGAACATTTGTACACATTTGGTAGGAATGTAAATTGGCATGGCCACTGTGGAAAACAGTATGGAGATTCTTCACAAAATTAAAAATACGAATACCATATGATCAAGTAATTCTACTACTCCACTACTAGGTATTTCCCAAAGAAAACAAAAATACTAATTTAAAAGACATATGCACCCCTATGTTTACTGCAGCATTATTTACAATAGCCAAGATATGGAAGCAACAGAAGTGTCCATCAATAGATGAGTGGATAAAGATGTGGTGTATGTGCATATGTATATACATACACACACACACACATCCACACACACACACACGCATACATAGACACACACAACACAATATTGCTCAGCCATAAAAAAGATCTTGCCACTTGTGACAACATGGATTGACCTAGCAGATATTATGCTAAATGAAATAAGTCAAAGAGAAAGACAAACACCATATGACTTCATTTACATTTGGAATCTAAAAAAAAAAAAAAAACAACAACAACCCAAAAAACCCTTTTTTTTCAAAGATTTTTTAATTTATTTTTAGAAAGAGAACACATGCAAGCAGGAGGAGAGACAGAAGGAGAGGGAGAGAAAGAATCTCAAGCAGACTCCGTGCTGAGTGCAATGCCCCACATGGTGCCTGATCTCACAACCCCAAGATCATGACCCAAGCAAAAACCAAGAGTTGGACACTCAACTGACTGAGACACCCAGGCGGCTCCAAACAAACTCTTAAATACAGAGAACAAACTGGTGGTTGCCAGAGGGGAGGAGAGTGGGGGTAGGAGGGGGGTGTGAAGTAGATAAAGGTAATTAAGAGATACAAAGTTCCAGTTATAAAATAAATAAGTCACAGAGATGAAAAGTACAGCATAGAGAATATAGGCAATAACATTATATGTATGGTGGTGACTGTCCTATTGTGGCAAGCACTGAGTAATGGACAAAACTGTTTCATCAAGATGTTATCCATCTAAAACAAATATAGTATTATATGTTAGTTATACTTTAATAATTTTTAAAGTAATAAATAAGGAAAAGTGGGAAACTGTCTTGAATTTCTTGGCCACTGATTAGGGAGCCCTCCTCCTTAGGTCAGCAATTAGTCAATCATTTTTTGTATAAAGCAGTTCAGGAAAATTTCAAAACTCTCAGAAACAGACATCAGAAAAAAAAAAAGAAACAGACATCAGTTGGAATGGCTTTTCAAAAAAAAAAAATCTATTTTCTCTTCAAAACAATACTAAGACGGAATTAATTATTACCCACAGTGTTTGCTCAGCCCTTTTTTATGAGGCACCTTTCCTTTTATCATTTCAAATTTCCTAACAGTGATAAATTCCTACCCACATCTAACTGTAGGAGAAGAGGACAAATAAAGGTTTGCCCCATTATTGCTTCATTGGAGCTGAGGTGAGATGCTTCCCTGTTTCATATCAAACATGACTGTTAGTGACAATATCCAAATGCAACTTTTCTGGTCTCATTTGGGGCACTGAAATGCATATTCCACTTTCTTCCAACAAATATTTCAAAATAGCAAGCATGACAAAATCCTGTTATAGGGCAAGAGATGAAGAAATCTGAAGAACACCTCAAGTCCTTGTTATCTATCCTGTTTAATGTTCCTAACCTATCTCTTGGGAAGGAAATATCCCAAATCTTGTGTATGGTAGCTCCATATCCATTTGGTCCCCAAATAAAGAAAGGAGTAGCCCTTTGACAAATAGTCAATAAAGCCTGGCCTCAGAAACATAATATTCTATGACTTCTCACCAAAGAGCTGAGGTTAAGAAAGAGGATATGTATTCACAGAAGAAGAAAAAAAATGATATGTTGAATCTATGAAAAAGAGCTGAGTAAAATTAGAATAAATGATAA
The DNA here is from genome assembly GCA_028533885.1 of Nasua narica. Classification (NCBI taxonomy): domain Eukaryota; kingdom Metazoa; phylum Chordata; class Mammalia; order Carnivora; family Procyonidae; genus Nasua; species Nasua narica. The sequence goes on from CM052799.1 coordinate 118,919,415, forward strand.
AATATTCTGAAGTTCTGTGATAGTTAAGTTATTCACTTGTTCACTCATTCAACAAATACAAGAATCTATTATATGTAAGGTATTATATTGATATAAATAATTAACAATGCTGTTCCAGGTATCACACTAGATATTTTATGTTCTTTATATAAAAATTGTTATGAATTAGGTATTATTATCATCCCAATTTTACAGAAGAAAAATTTAAAGTTATAAAGGTTAAATAACTTGCTCAAGTTCATAAGTGGCAGTGTTGGGATTTGAATTTATATGTATTTTCTTTTTACAATTAAAACCACTTAAAAACATTTGAAGATTGAAGGACTATAAATATTCAGAATACCTAACAATGCACAAATCAATACTATGTTTAGGTAGATATGAATCATTTTGAAGTTAGCCACCTAAATATCATTTGGGGTCAAAGGCATAAATATTGAAGTACTTTTTCTGTTGACAGTAATGCTTCCCAATCTCATCTGTAGCACTTGCCAACAGCCAACATCAAGATGAATATTATAGGGGTAACTGAAAAATTATTATTTTGTTGGCCAGTGTGGAAATTTCCTGCTGGTTCCCCGGTGGTAGTGGAGTTGCCCTTCAAATCTAAAAAGCCTAGTCTGCAGAATGCCCAATACTGGGTTCTTCCCTATGTATTTGCCAGACAATAACCAGGAGTGGCAGCTACTCAGTTCTTCTATTTTGACTTACATGGTAGTAGACTAGACAATGATTATTTCATAAAAAAATATGTGATTATTATTTTATGTAAACAATAAACTCTTACTGAGTATCTATTAACGCAATATATATGACAGAGATTTGTTCCTTTTTCTTTTTCTTTTTTTTTAACCAGCAAAGTAGGTTTATTCAGGAATAGCTAAGAATTGAATTTGGGACATGCAAGCTATGGCAAAACCATAGACAAGTTCAACAAAGGAGAAGCATATTATTTTATGAAGGAGGAAGTTCATTTCTTTTAAAATAGTCCCATATAACCAAAGAAAATGTAGCCAATAATAATTTGCATATCTACCTTGAGCAAATATAGCACATTTACAACCATTTCTAATACTCAATTTGCATACATGCTCTATGGAAGATATGTTGAAAAGAATCTGTAATTATTTCCCAGTGCTCTCAATACCTTAGATCTTATCAGAAAGGATATGTGCCTCTTTCACTATCTTTATCCCAAGCACCATGTACATGCTTTGCATAGCTATTTTATATTAAAATAGTAAGTTTGTTGAATAAATGAGCTCTATATCCTTTCAAATCCTCTGGCAGCATCCTTTAAAAAAAATAATAGTAGCCTATGGGTCAGAGGCTCTGGCTCTAGTCCTGACAATATGCTGAACCACCATCTGACTTTAAACTGGCCATAGTAACAAACTGCTTCCATGAGACTCAGTGGAACAAAATGGGTGGCTAGTGTGTTAAGGAATGGTACCAGATGCTCCTTGATATAGCACTAATGGCTTTTAGCTCATTTCTGAAAGGATGAACTGTGTAGATGAGGCCTTACATCAGAAAGCACATGACGAACAAGCAACCTTTTGGAGATGACACTGGGAAATACTAGTGAGTGGTCCAAACCCTGCAGACCTAGAAACTATGGGGAAGATGACAAACTTTGGACCCTGCTGTCAGAATGGGCTCAGGAGTTCTAGCAAGAATGGCATAGTCCAAGGACTAGAGATCCACCTAGTGGGTCAACTCTAGGAGATAAAACTGACTTTGGGCAATGAAAAGAAATACAATCATCAAGGTGTAACAGGTATCCTGGAAAGCCAAATGGGTGGGTCTGATGGCATCTTCCAGAAGAAGTAACCAATTTGGGCCCTCCTTACAGATAAAGCGTGCTTAGAGTCTGACAGCAACGCATTTTCTGGAAGTCTTCAAGCAGGTGAAATCTGCAGGTGGGGGTTGGGAGAACCATAGAGGCAGTAACTACAAATGGCTCACAAGGTCAGGACAGGACACACTAAGGTTGGACTAATGTTGTCTGACAGTCACAAAATTTCCCAGGGAGAGCTCTTAAAATCACCCTGCTACTCACTCCTTATATCAGTACTCAGAGTCTGTGGAACTGACGAATGCTTTATGCAGGGAAAATCTATTTAATTCTATTTTTAACTTTTCCCTCAACTCCAGAGCTATCTACAGCCAATATTTTTCAAATGGTTCTATGGATGACTCCTTTGACTAAGACTCAATGAAGATAATTAAAAATAGGTACAAGATCACTTAGATCTTAAAATATTAGGGGTCCAGTAATCAGCACAGATCCCAAGATCACTGGTGCCCCTCTTCTCACTGTACATGCAAAGAACTACAGTGCAAGAGAGTTGAGTGACTTTTTTAACATAGGCCAACTCGTTAGAGGGAACGTTTAGCCTAGAATCTATATCATGAACACGAACATGCCTAGGTCAGCACTTTTGCCACTGCACAGTACTGGTCCTATTAGAATGAACACACTTAGCTTTCCTATTTACTGTTTTCTGTCTTCCACAAGTAATATTCTTATCAGAGTGCATTTCCCAAATAGCTTACTTACTAAATCTCTCTTACTAAAGTAAATGTTGTATTTGTTGGACTTCTGAGTCTTGCCTTTCACTACTAAAAACAAAACAAAACAAAAAGTGCAGTGTCCAATGGGTTTATACTTCTCTGACCATATACGACTCAAAAATTGTCAAATACAATTTATGTATGGTAACCACTGTTGTTAATCAATGACAATGCAAAAATCTTTAGGTGGCTTTATTGATGGGATATTAAATCTTAGAGGGCAGGAGAAACTAAGAAATTCACATTAAAATAAAGGCAGAGATCTAAAAATGCAGTGAAAATTACCCAGGGAGGCATTCCAGTTTGCCACTAATTAATTCTGTGACTTCAGTGTACTCATTTAACCCCAGGTTAAAAATCAAATAATTCTTGATTTTTTCATTTCACTCCAATACCTATCAATGAGTCCTCTTAGGTCTTCCATTAAAACAAAGCCAGAATCTAACCATTTCTTACTACTCTAGTGCTTATCACATGGTGCATCTTCATCTACATCCTCACCTAAAATATTGCAATTATCTCCTAATTGGCCTCCTTCGCTTTTACATTTACCCTTTTACAGTCTGAACTCGACATATAAGTAATCATTTTTAAAACATGGAACAGATCACATAAGCCCTCTACTTAAAACCTTCCTATGGGGGCGCCGGGGTGGCTCAGTGGGTTAAAGCCTCTGCCTTCGGCTCGGGTCATGATCTCAGCGTCCTGGGATCAAGCCCCGCATCGGGCTCTCTGCTCAGCAGGGAGCCTGCTTCCCCCTCTCTCTCTCTCTGCCTGCCTCTCTGCCTGCTTGTGATCTCTCTCTGTCAAATAAATAGATAAAATCTTTAAAAAACAAAAAAACAAAACAAAAAAAAACCTTCCTATGGCTTCCCATATTTAGAATGAAATCTAAACTCCTTACTAAGGCCTAACTTCACATGATCTGGTCCCAACTACCTCTCCCATCTCATCTTTGCCCATCCTCCCTAACTTACTTCACTAACTTTCTGGCTGCTCCTCAAATATGCAAACTCATTCCCACCACAGACCCTGTTCACTAGTATTTCCCTTTGCCTGGAATGCTCTTCCCTAAGACATTTATATGACTGGCAACTTCATGTCATTCATATCCCTGACTAACTGTATCTTCCACAAAGAGCAATTCCTGACCACCCTATCTAAAACAACTCAACCATTCATTCCCTGTTCTCTTACCCTGCTTTTCATTTCTCCTTACAGCATTTGTCATTGCCCCAAATCACATTTGTAATTTAGCTGATGATAACCTTTTTGAAGGCAGAGTCCTAGGGTGTCTTGTTAACTAATTTATCTTCAGTGTCTAGACAGCACCAGCCACAATAGTAAATGTTCAATAAATATTAAACCAAATGAATTATCCTCCAAGCTGCATCATTTTATGTCACTGTGATACTCACAGGATCAGTGGAGTAGACTAACATGCTGATTCTGTCAGATTCTGAATAGACTGGTAACTTCACCACCCATCTATCTTCGGGTACGTTGCTTGGATTGGCTGCCCATAATGGCACCTTTCTTTTCAAATACAGGTAGATGCTCCTATATGCCCTCTACGGTGCTGCTCTTGCCCTCTATCCTCCTTTTCCCAGTGATGGTCAGAGAAGATTTTCACTGCTTTCTTTTTCCTTTGAGATGGGTATACTTCCTCAGGTACTTGTTATACATTTTGCTATCTCAATGAAACTTCCTGAAGTCTTGGAACCTCTGTGATGATGTTCCGTATTTTTTTCCTACCAAAAGATAACTGTTATGTATTTTCTGGATGAGAGTTAACTCATTAGCATTAAATGCTAAAATATTTACTGTATTAAAATTCCATGCCATGCGAAGATGTAGAAATGAAAGCTGCCTCCTGCTTCTGCTCTTGACAACCTCTAGAAATTTTCTAGACTGCCCTGAGAATTCCTTTTTTTTTTTTTTATGTGACTTGCTCAACAGTCTTTCACGCTCCAAATATTGTTTACTCATCATTACAAAGGGTAAGTTTCTGGCTAAGATTGATGTTTGTCAGCTCAGATGGAAACATTGGAATAATTAATAATATCCTTTATTTTTAAAACCTGTAGTTAGGTGGCATGCAGAATGTATCAAAAGGAAAAGCTGCAGCTTCCTGGATCTGATTTCCTTATCATGAGAGATCAAAGAGGTCAAAGATAGCTAATACACAAAAGCTGAAAAAGAAGCCCTTGTTTCTAGTGATCTTCAAGGAAGTGCTCTAGAAGATCCCATTCACATATTCCAAAAGCGTTAATCCTCACTTAAACATCTATGGAAGTAACAACTACCCAGTGATTTAAAAGACCATAAAATAGATACAGCCCATTTTCTTTTCATTAAATACCCCACTGCAAATTCTACAATTTCACTTCCATATATTCAAGAAACATTAAACTAAAAATTTCTAAACTGGCCGATTCCTCAGCTCAACCACAGAAGTTGAAACAAGTTAGTTCTCAATATCCAAAATAGTATTAAGAGCAACAGTCTTTTTCTATGTGCTTTCCAGAACTGTGCATTTAATTCTCTAAAAAAGATTTGAAGTTGTGCCCTCTGCAAACCTACTGAGATTAGACCTATACAATTTAAATTCTATTAGGACAATAGATTACAGTTTCTGTGACTGTCATTAAAATAAACAAACCCAATGTAAACTGCAATAACAATGAACCAAGAAATTAAGGTGAGATACTTAGTAATTCATACAAAAGACAAGTTAGATTCCCTGCTGTCAGCTTCAAAGGTTATAGGTAATAAAATAGAAACCACAAGCAAATTAAGACAAAGGAAGAGAACATAACTCTTAAGACTGACTTAGGTCATTTGATCACTTTATCATCTCTCTCCTAGATGATAAAACAGAGACTTGAAATGTTGATATCCTAACCAGACATAACATTAAAAATATTTTACAACCAATATGATACTAGTACCGACCTAGTAAAACAGACTTGAACTTCACAAAGAGGAAATAGGGCCCTTTTGGACTGTGAGGACCCTTTTGTGGCAGGCATCAACCATATAGTGGCTGATTTAGGGGAAGTCTGGTGGGTTCTGTGGGAAGGTCTAGGGCCAAAGCAGTGAGGATGATGGTAGGGCCACTCAAAATGTTTGGAGTAGAAGCTCTTTACCAACCAGTAAAATAGTATTTCAGTACTTTTAACACATGGAAGAGCTATACAACGCATGACAAGTGAACATTTCCCTTCACATTGTCATAAGCTTTGAGTGACCAAGGAAAGAAGAAAGGAATCAAGGAAGGAGCAATGAACATATCAGTCCCTCTAAAATATTTTTTTACTTTGCTATTTCTCCTCCCTTAGTGAGATTCTATTCATCCATCAGAATTCAATGTCATTTATAAAGTCAAATTCCTCACTCCCAACACAAGTTCCTCACCCCTCTTGTTCTCATTCTCCCCTTACTGTAATTTTATGTGTATGATATTTGTTCAATGGTTATTTGTTTAATGTCTCCTTCTCCCTTTAGACTCTAGGTCCCAAGAGATCTTAAGCCTTGTTCTTTGGTTCACCATTTTCTAACAATCAGGAAAAAATACTTGATGCACATTAAATATTTTTTGAACAATTTAATGGCGATGTTTAAAATGCTACATGCCATATAAGATAAAATGAAACAGCAATTATCAATAGTTGCCTCACAGTGAGGGAGAAAATGATGCATGTAAAAAAAAAGATAATAATTACAATAGCTAACATTTATTGAGTTCTTATACAAAATATTCAGTGTGCTAAGTGTTTCAAATACTACCTTATTTAAATTTCCCAAAACCCTATGAGGTAAGCACTATTTTCAATGTCCCCATTTTGTAGATGAGGAAACTAAGGCTTAGAGAAAAAAGTTGTTAAAATTCCAGAGACAGTAAGTGATAGAACAAAGATCTGGGGCCAGGCCTGTCAAACACCAGAAGCTGAATTCAATCTCTACATACTCTGCTTCTTCATGTTTAATCCATCTCACATATGCCCCCTTCCTTTGGAGTAGATGAGCTGGCAGATATTTTGTGCTTCTATACAGGATTGAATTAAGTATGCATAAAGAACCAAAGCAATATATTATAAGAGGAAAGACAACAAGAAAAAAACTGCTGCAGACATATTCTGGTATCTATTCACTAAGCAGATGGTGTACTTTTGAGAAATACTGGAATATATGAAAGAAAACAGTTAAGCAACTGATGTTTATGTGGGTGTAGATTTCTGGCTACAGCAGATGCCTGTTGCTTCCTGACATCTGCCATATTCTACCCTAAATACCAAAAAAACATACAGCTGACAAAGTTGCATAGATTGTAGTTTGCATGTTGGTAAGTTGTATTTACTGGTCCTATAAGGCATTATCCAACTAAGAAGTCAGAACCTAAAATTGATCTCTCAGACACCATGGCACAATAGAAAAAAACACAGACATTAGAACCAAACAATCCCTGATTTTAACTCAGTACCAAAACAAACAAACAAAGAAACAAAACAACCAAAAAACAAACAATTAAAAATGGGCAGAGGACCTGAATAGATATTTTTCCAAAGAAGACATCCAGATGGTCTGTTGGGCAACAGGCACATGAAAAGATGCTCAACATCACTAATCATCAGGGAAATATAAATCAAATCTACAATGAGATGTCACTTTATGCCTATCAGAATGGCTAGAATCAAAAAGACAAGAAATAACAAGTGTTGGTGAGGACATAGAGAAAAAAGAACCTCTTGTACTGTTGATGGAAATGTACATTGGTGCAGCCACTGAGGAAAACAATATATTCTTTAAAAAATTAAAAAATAAAAATATCACATGATCTAGCAACCCCGCCATTGGGTATTTACCCAAAGAAAATGACAACACCGATTTGAAAGGATATATGCAACCCCTATGTTTATTCCAGCATTAATCACAATAGTCAAGGTAGGGAAGCACACTAAGCATCCACTGATAGATGCCTAGATAAAGAAGATGTTGCATAGATATACAATGGATTATTACTCAACCATAAAAAAGAATGAGATCTTGCCATTTGCAGCACATGGATGGATCTAGAGGGTATAGTGCTAAGTGTAAGTCAGATAGTAAGTCAGAGAATGACAAATACCATATGATTCCACTTATATGTGGAATCTACAAAACAAAATAAATGAACAAATAAACAAAAGCAGAAACAGATCCATAAACACAAAGAACAAACTAGTAGTTGGCAGAGGGGAAGGGATGGGGGGATGGGCAAAACTGGTGAAGGGGAGTCAGAGGTACAGGCTTCCAGTTATGAATACATCATGGGAATAAAAGGTACAGCATAAGGAATATGGTCAAGGATATTGTACTGGTGTATGATGACAGATAGTAGCTATACTTATTTTGAGCATAGCATAACTTACAGAGTTCTCCAATCACTATATTGTACATCTGAAATGAATGTAACAATTTGTGCCAACTATACTTCAATTTAAAAAAAAATTTTAATTAAAAAAAAAGCCTGAGCTTATAATCTTAGGCCTGCCATTTACATTCTGTGTAATTCTAATGTTTTTTTAACCTCACAGAGCTTAAGTTTCTTTTCAATAAAATGATGAAGTATAGCCTAACCTGCTGGTTGCTATAGGATTCAAATAAAAATAAAGTGCCTTACAAACAGTAGGCACTTAATAAATGCTACCTAAATATCCCAACCAAACCAAAGTTTGGCATAGTTGATATGATAGTTACTTTAATGTGTCAACTTAGAAGGTGTTGTTGGATGAGATTGGCAATATTTGGTATTAAGTGGCAACATTTAAATGGGTCAATCTTGAGTAAACAGATTACTTATGAGGATGGGTCTCATGCAATTAGTTGAAGAGTTAAACAGAATAAAAAGAGCAACCATCCTGAGCAAGAGGGAATTCTCTAGCAGACTAGACTGCCTTCAGACTTCATCTGCACCATTGACTCTCCTGGGTTTTCAGCCTGCTAGCCCCCACTGCAAAAGCCAATTCCTTATTCTCTCTCTTTCTGTGTGTGTGTGTGTGTGTGTGTGTGTGTGTGTAAACACACACATCCTATTATATGTATATACACACATCCTATTATATGTACATCCCACCCTCTCAATTTATAAATGTATGTGTAAATAAACACACACACACACACACGCCTATCCTATTAGTTCTATTTCTCTGGAGAAGCCTGACTAAATGTTCTTCAATTCTCTGATGAAACAGAACAATAAATTTTGGATCTAAATAAATTTTATATCTGGATAGATGTAAAAAGGATTGGGTCCATGGATAAAGCAGGTCTTGAAACTGAAGGAGAAATACCAAGTCAAGCCTAAAATATCCATCAGTCTAAAGACAATCTCAGTTTGGGGCAATCACTTAGGAAAAGGCTCAGAGAAAGTGAATAAAAGTATGGGGAGTGGGGCTGCTAACAGAGAAGCTAAGAAGTAAATTCCAGAAACAGGTTATGGGATAAATTTGATGATTGCTCCACTTGTAGTATAAAAGTTCCAAATATCAATTTGTGTTCAATTAAGGCTCAGAGAAGAAAGGGGATGGCTGAAATAATGGCCATTGGGTGGTAATATCAAAGGGTTAATCTAGGACAGGGCTCTTTAATTAGCAAAATTTGGAGGTTTTCTTATAGGTCAACTCTCAGAGAAAGTCTAAGAGCTCAGAGATCCTTACCACACAGGCTCACCTAGCCAGAGACCATAGGCCTGAGTATGTTTACGAGAAAGCAACAGGCCTCAAGTCTCCTAAATAAACAAAATCTGAGAGTAGGCTTCCTGAAGTCTTGAGAAAAGTCCCAAGGAAAATCTCTAATAAAATTCAGATCACTGAGATGATGCCTCTGCCAAAATCTTTGCTTGGTTCAGATCTATACATTTTTGCTGAAACTGACTAATCAACAACCAATGCAGTCAAATTTGTTCCATTCATGACTCAGCATATCAAATTTTTTTAAGTCACTCTTACTTTGGACCAACACCAAAGTACTGGCCTTACTATATACATCAACCATTAGGCAGTTGTAAGCAAGAATGTAGTCAAGGTTTCCAGAGAAACAGAACCAATTGTGCGTGTGTGTGCGTGTGCGTGTGCGAACATGTGTGTGTATGTGTATGTGTGTGCACACACATGCAGAGAGAGAAAGAGATGGTAGGAGGAAGGGAGAAAGGACATGCTCATGTGATTATGGAGGCTGAGAGGTCCCATGATCTACCATCTGCAAGCTGGATATCTGGGACAGTGAGAGGTTTAATTCAGTCTAAGACCAAAGGCCTAAGAACCAAGGGAGCCAATGGTTTAAGTCTTAGTCCAAGGGCATGAAAGATCAATGTTCCAGCTCAAGTAATCAGCAGAAAGGGAAAATTCTCCCTTCCTCTGCCTTTTTAATTCAGACCCTCCTCAATAGACTGGGGCACCTGGGTAGCTCAGTTGGTTGGTTAAGCATCTGACTCTTGATTTCAGCTCAGATCATGACTTCAGGATTGTGAGACTGAGCCCTGTGTCAAGCTTTGCATTGGGTATACTGCCTGCTTAAGGTTCCCTTTCTCCCTTTCTCTCTGCCCTTCCCCTCTCCCCTCCCACTCATGCACATGCACTCTCTCTCTCAAAAAAATAAATAGGTTAGATGATGCTATCCACACTGTAGAGGGCAAACTGATTCACTCAGTGAGCCATTCAAATGCTAATCTCATTCAGA